>JAOTON010000094.1:465000-682500 GCA_034440635.1 Lepas anatifera | reverse complement strand
CATAACGCCTGGAATATGAAAATATTGATCGTTTCTGAAATTCTTGATCTTTTACAGCCTTGCTTTTACAAGCATTTAGCTACACAGTGGCAAAAGAATTGTTCTTTTCGAAGCGGTAACTGAGAAATGCACCTCGCGCACGCGCTGTCGTGATAGCATACCCTTTGGTCTGGAAACGTTGTCGGCGAGACAACACCGCCGAAGCGTATAGTCTGTTTTTGTGGCATTTTTGTATAGAGTCGGGCAAGGGGCTTTGCACAGAACGCCTTTAAAAGTCTTACGTAGTCGTCGTCGACATTTTTGTGTCGTAGGGCCCACGTGCCTCGTCAGGACCAGCAAATGGTTCTGACCAGTTTATTTTTGTGTACGAGGAATGGAAATAGTATTCCCTCGGATAACTACGAATTCGAAGGATTGACCTCGAGGAGACAGTACGAGTTTGAAGGACAGGACTCTTCCTGCTTTATATAACACCATATCGTGCTGGTATCTTCTGTAACAAGCTTGTTTGTAGGAAGGGAGCAAACTTCAGGGCACAACAACAACCCCGGACTGCCGCGTTGAAGGCAGCGGATATTTTCACTCATCCACTGAACTTGCTGTGCTCTCGCTCCAATGTGCAAATCAGTCTGCTGCGCAGAACCTCGGCATATGATTGGTCCGTTTGTCAGCTCGGAAGTCGCGCCGGAACCGGTTTAACGCGGCCGCGTGCGTTGCAGGTGAAGAGAGGCGAGCCTGCCGAGCCCTTGGACCGGGAATCCATCGGCCGCTACTGTATTTTCGGCTATGTTGTTCTGCCGCCTCTTCTACATGCTTGGTAAGGAACAGGTGTCTCCATAGCGGCGGTTATTTAGAGGGAGATACTATAAAGCATGGCTTATTTACCCTGCATACATGAACAGTTTCTGTACGTTATTTATACATACCGGCCACGGGAACCGACTTATCGGCCCATGTAACCGGAAGAGCTAGAGGCATACTCTGCTATATGGGTCGATGAGTCCCTTCCCGTGCTTCGTACGTAAAAAGAGCGCATCGAACTAGCTCACGTATACAGGGTAATTGTTGCCAGGTAGTTCCTGTTCGGTGAAACGAAATTGGACGCTGTTTACAAAGATCCAACCTTATACATTTGTAAATACCAAAGTTACTAAGGGAAAACTGCTAAGGTGGCACAAAGCTGCTCGGTTTTACGGTAGCAGATAAGGTTAGGACGAAAGCTTCATTCAAATTAAGGCAGTCCAGAAATCAGTGGGCACCGCCCAATAATGTCTGTCTGATGTAGTTTTAGTCTGTGCCATATACGTAATACGGCTACGGTCTAACGATGGAAGATCGACATCGCACGGTCTGCACCGTTTGGCATTAGGTTTTCAATTTTGTATCAGGAGAGAGACAGTGAGAGTAAATTGTTCGTAACCAACATTACCAAAATCGTACGGTTTGATTTTTTTTGTTTGTTATGAATTTTGTCCAAGTATGGTTTTGGAGACGGAGTCTCACTGAAGTCATCGATCGACTTATCAGGGAGACCCCGACCCCATCACCCGAACGAGCAACTCCCACAATGATGGGTCAATATACATAGAAGCCAAAGTTTAACGTCGCACAAAGCACAGGGACGGCCGCCCCGCTCAGGTCACCCTCTCATCAGTCAGTTGCCAGCCGACCTGTACGTCGGGTAAACTATTGAGCGCCGGAGCGTCTCAGGGGAACCGATCCCAAGCCTGGACATGCACTGCCACTGCATGCTCCTGAGCAGCGGGCCGGAGCCCAATGCTCTGGCAACTGAGCTACCGGGGCGGCCACATTTCACCTTTGAAATATCATTGTAATCAATCAATCCATAATAGTAACAGCATGCGTGGCATGAGACCGGGAGTTACGTATACTACAAGGCTATTTTCGATATAGGATAATCTTCCGAAAACATGTTAAGGAATGTGCCGTAAAATGTGTTAAATTTTCGAAATACCCAACCTCGTAAAGTCAACCCCCCAACATCAGAGCATTAGCTCAACTTTATCACTTTTAAAGTATGCGATCTTGGCGGCCAAATTTGGATTGCTATGTTTCCACTAAGCTTCGTGCCAAAATATGTTCACCTTGCCAAACCCAAATTTTGGTACTAGGATGCTACATGCATTGGCCCATGAGCATGACAAATATCTGCTTAAATGTAGCAATTGTGCCGAAACTTGTTGATGAATGTGGCACCTTCATAACGTGATTTTAACTGAGATAACCAAGTTGTAAAAGCAAGTCGGAAAACCCGGCACTCCATATGTCATTTGTCTTGGAACTCGAGATTTCCGTAGAAAAAAACTAAAACCTACCTAACACCAACCCCCTCATCAGCCCGTCGCTGGGAGGCCATTGTTGTGAGCTGCTGGTGTGACGACATATGCTGACGTCACGATGAGCATCAGTCAATCGAAGCCCTTGAAGCGTTTGAAGTATGGTAGTGGTTGCCAGATCGTGACATCATCCACAGGCTGATATTTATTTCTTCTTCTAGAGGAGTTTTTAAAAAAATCAAAATATTGAGCTTATTGTACATTTATCAGAGAAATCATGAGTGGTTTCATTATTTTAGGCTAAAAGTACGCCTAATTGCACTAAATTCCAGGATTCGACCAAGGTGCCACATTCCCTTTAAGCTACGACAAACGATGGACGGACCTACAAAGCGCTATGACACCGTGTTAAATCTATTGGAACTTCGATCGCACACTCGCTAAGCGTCACCCTCCTCCGATAGCGTGGCTACGCATTGTAGATTATTATCCACGGTGCTGTTATCGCTTTGGCTTCTCTCATTCCTGTGGACTGTGATGTATCCTCGAAAAGCGTACACAGCCAAACATGATTCCCATTTCCATCGCTTGTTGGACTGCGGCCTGGCGTCTTCGGCCTTCATCCTCCTTGATAATGCATCTTAATCAATGTAGTGAACGAGGAGCGAACCTTCAAAGTTAATTGGCGAAAACTTCACTTGTTTCCGAAATAAACTTCAAAGAACAATAACAAACTCGTAAAATAGTGTGTGTGAAACTCGGACATTTGTTTCCAAAGAAATACGATGGGAGAACTAACATTTTCAAATGTTGTGCAAACACCCATCTAATTCATCTTCCAAAGCCGACAAATATTGTTTGGCAGGTACAAATGGCTGGATTGGAAATACGTAGGCGTTGCGCCGCGAATCATCGCCAAAAAGGTGTTCCTGGACGTGGCGGTTATGGGTCCTGTTGATGTCTTCATCTTCTTCTATAGTAAGTCGGCCCCGGATGCTGTGTTCAGGATCTTGGTGATTTTGTCTAAGGTAGGATAAAGAAGCGATTACATCTTATTGTACGGCTATTTTATGCTGATGTGTTTCAGCTTGGGCGTGAAGGACAATGCGTGTTTTGTGGTTCCAGAGCTCGTTCAATATTATTTCACCAAATACCGTTGCAATTTGCACATGCTCAATTTGACGTGAAAGAATTGCATCCTTCCCTTAGAGCATGGAGGTTTTTCTCATTTGTCGAAGTGACATTTTACGGCTGTAGTGATCCCAAACGTACAGATCTTCATTTCTGAGCCCCTAAAATCAATAAATGATCACATTGATTTGTCGTTTTAGTATTGCGCGACATGCTTCGATTGCAATCGCAGTTATTTTCATTTATTGAACTCACCCTATGATTCGCAAATATTCAGGTTTTATCTTTTCAAATGTTATTTCTTCGCTGGCACTCGGGGCGTATCCGATGTATTGCGTACGCTGCAGGCATGGCGTGGATGGAGGGGAAGGAGGACAAGATGGAGGAGCTGCGAGCCAAGTACGTGGACACCGTATTCAAGGAAATCTACTTCTGGGTCCCTGCTCAGGTCATTAACTTCGTGTTTGTACCGCCCGCCTTCAGGGTTATCTTCGTCGGCGCCTGTGCCTTTGCCTGGAACAATATCTTGTGCTGGGTCAAACGGAGTGACTTTAAGGTCGCTGACGCGGAGGCAGAGAGCGCGAGCGCGAGAGGGCTGGCGAAAGACAGTGTGGAGGAAAACTGCGAAACCATGGAACACTGCAGTGTCCGTCGGAGATGATGACACGGGCGGCATCCTTAGCGCCTGGAATAAGGCCATGCTGGCCGACGACGCGGAGAAGAGCGACACAGGAGTCATCCTGAAGGCGTGGAACCAAGCCATGACGGGAAGCGGCACGGAGAAAGACAGTGCTGCTGAACAACAGAAACTCAGTGGCGGAGGCGCGGACTGAAGTCGCGCCCGAGCCGCCAAAGCTCCGGAGCAGGTCGGAGATTCAGGAGATGACCCTGCTACCGCTGGTGACGTCAGTGGCGGCGGCGGAGGGCGCGGCTGATGACGCCTGCTGATTGGCTGACTCTGCTAACGCTAGACAAAACCAGCCAATCGTCGCGTCAGTTGCTGATCTGGGTCAGTCAAGATTGAGACTGCGTTATAGATGCCGTTTCTGACTGGTTGAGGAGGAACTAATGACTGCCACTTTCTTCTCTTCGTGATATTCACATGAGGCTTTCTCACCTCTGACATTGCTGCCTGAACATGAATTAGAGACGGCAGATGTATCACGAGTAAGACGCTGGAGCGAACAAGATGGAAACGAGAAAAGACGACAGTATCTATGGCCAGACTGTTGTCAGCCGGCGGAGGAGGGAATTATCCGCCGTCCCAGAGCCCACCGTTTCTACACGTTGTTTTTCTACTGATGGTGGCGTTATGGGGGGCGGCTGAGCTGGATGGGCCGAACGTTTGAATGTAGGAACAGCACCTTTAAAGTCTGCTGGTTGAAATCTCAGGAATCACGATTGCCCGTTTCCACTGGGGAAGTGACTGGGCATGCTCAAATTTTGGTATCTGGAGAGCTGGAAGTGTTCGGGGTGTATGTCAACTTGTGAAATGGTGCGAAGAAGTGAAATTGCAGTGTGGGCGAACGGTTTGCTTTTGAACGTGTGTATCATAGGGCTGTGCATGCGCTTGGATGCAAATGATCTACATAAATGGCAATTATGACTTTAAGGGGGTCGCATCAGTGCTCTATGTGCGACCGAAATTTCTGTTAAGCTCAGGCTGATCGTTTTATGCTCTACGCCTGGGTCGGCTAATGTTGTTCGCAAAAAGAACGCGGTACAGTGAAAGTTCCGGAACAGGTGATTTCCTAGCAATGTGGAAGCAGCGCAACAGTTTACTTTTGATTTCATTCTCATTGCGTTAGGGCAACCTCAATGTGTTAGAATGCACCTCAAGTTCGAATCCAATGTTGTAAAAGAAGGGGCAATAAGGAAGGAGTTGGGAGAAACTTAGCTCCAAAGTCACCGTGCAATGTAGTACTTCAGTGTCCACTCGCGTGCAAGAATGTTGGCGAGTTCATCAATGTTTTTTCACCTCTAAGGTGATAATCCCATAGGCTCCGAATAAATTCAGGGCAAGTGGTGTTACCGCAAAAGGTAGCGTAGAATTCAGGAGGGAAGGTTCTTGTGTGATGGGTGGAAACTTCCCTGTGATTTTTCTCCGCCGAGCACGGCCGCTCGGGAGAGGTAGTGTCATGAGTGAAATGGAACGTGGGACCTGCTAGTGTGATGTGAAACAGGAGTGGTCTTTTGAGACAATGTGTGATTCAAAAGTCGACCTAGTCGATCTCGTTTAGGGTGTGATAGAGTCTTCTCCTCTTTTCTCCCGGTTTTACCGGTTATATGGAATTGTGTGATCCGAGTCTTTGCACGTGTTACTCTTTTATTCTTCCCTATGCTGAGTGGAGCGTGCGTAGTAGCGAAGCAGTTCCTTGCTAGCGTGCACTGTTTTTCATTGTCTCGGTAAAGTTGTAGTTGGACTTATATAAAGTCATCTCCAGCAGTTACAAAGGCTTCCGCCTGTACTAGGTGTGGGAGGCAGTTAAAGCATGAACCGCACGGATCTTGCGTCAGGTGCCTCATTCCAATCCCCTTTCACATCAGGGCGCGTCCCTTTTCCATCCATTGCCCCCGCTTTCTGTTGTAAGCTGTATGATAATCCCGTCAGTTATCAGTGGGGCTTCAGCGCAACCAGTGGCCTGGGCTTTGCCGAACTATTTCCAATGTTAAACTTCCACCTGTTTCATTCCTTGCGAAGGACGAGAAGCTTAAAGTCAGGAGACTATTGCGGCGGGGGGGGGGGGTGGCGTTATGAATTCAGATTGTTTTTGTTGCTCAGGGAGGTAACGGCGGTATAAAATCGGGACTCAAAATTTCACATTCCTACGCATCCTCTGTGCTCTGCTTTGAGCGTTGCAATAGCTTCCACGTATCGGTTCTTCTGCGTGGAGCCACCCAGGTACCGAACACGGTGCGGTGCCATCTCGATTGTACCAGAGGACAGGTAGTTGCCTGCCCGGGCCAAACCACCAGCTGACATATTTCTACCGACAGTGGTGTGGCGCGGGGGTAGAACATGGCGGTGTGGTATACCAGTGCTGTGAACACGATTAACTCGCGGGCTGTGTGGAGGAGAGGTGGTTTTGGGCGATCAGTTAATGACAGTGGGTGGTGGTGATGTTGTTTGGATGCCATTTTGGGAAGGGGGGCAGGCTCGTGGGGAGATTCCCCGAAAGTTTTTCGCAGACGCCCTATGTGTGATACCAGTGACTTGGCGTTTACGGAGTGGTGGTGTGGAAGTCATAGCCGCGGTCCTTGCCACAGTTACCATATTACCACATATTCCTGTGGCAGGGTTTGGCTTTTGGAAAAGGTGAAACAGAACTAAAGCTCGGTTTGTCCAAGTCTCTGGCTTCGAGTAACTGTACATTATGGCAAAACAAATGGCTCGAAGTTTCATCCGATCGTACAATCAGAACAGGCTAAACGCATGTTCTTTCTTAAACAAATGCTGGTTATCCGATCTTTGAATGGATTCCGGTAAAGCCAGCCGAAACTAGCCATTGTATTATATTCGTCCAGCCTGCTTTAAGACTGTGATGTGCCTTCTCCAATTGCTGTGAAGTTCACCGCGAATGCTCCGTCTCGTGTGATTAACATCAGAAGCCGTTATTCCACTGCACTGTTATCATGTTTAACTGTTTTGTGCATCGGATGCTTCTTGAAAACATACCATTTCTTCGGCGAGCTGTTTTCCGTTCGCGACAGGCGGTCAGTTTCTGCTTTTACAACGGGACGGATTGAAGTGGATGCGATGCGTTTTAGTGTTGCGTACTTCCCTTCAGTGGAAACGCAATTTGTGTGCGCTGATGTTTGGAGTTTTTCCATTTAATACTTTGCAGTGCTTTGTAAATATATTGTCTCCCGGATTTAATATGTATTTGACTTCGCTTTGTGGGCACTTTCAGTTGTATTTTTAAAACAGCTTTTGATAGCAACGTGTCCCGAAATCGAACAATAATACTTGGTATAAACCAAGCATAAAAGGGGTTTGCGTCCTAACAGCACTGGAACCAGCCCGTAACGTTGGCCCGTCGTGTATGATTATGAGAACATGAAGAGTAAATTTTCAACGAAATTAGACAAAGCTTCGTCGCCCTATTTTTGACTGTTTCTGCGTGTCTGATTATTTCTGTGTGCCGTACACGAAGACTGCCTACGCAGGGTAATGACGAAGGGACCTATCTGTAGCACGTATCGAGCATCCGCTACAGCAAAGAAGATGAAGCATGTGCCTTTGGCGTCCAAGACAGCTTAGGCGGATTCAGGGGGGCAAGGGGTACGTGCCCCCCCCTGGTCGACCCTCGGCGCCCCCTGAAATGGTCACGGGGCCCCTGAAAAGTCGCTTCCCACCCCCTCCCCCATGATGCGAAAATCGGCGCCCACCGATAGGATTTTGCGCCGATCTGATAGGTGTTGCCGGTCAAAAGTGGCACCCCCTGGATCGGATGGCTCCCCCGATCGGCAATCCTGGATCTGCCTATGCAAGGCAGCAATTTCGAGCCCGTGTCCTCGGGGTGGCGTCGGGGTCAGTCGTCGATTTCGACGCCCGCTGCCCGCGTTTGATCGATAGCGCCCTCGGGGCGTCGGTAAAAGCGTCCTCATGAGCCGATGCTCCTGGGAGAAACAGCCCACAACACGGGATACCGCTGATCAGCACATTTTCGCCAGGACTTCGGTTCCGTAATTAGTTTTTCCTAATCGGTATGTTCAAGGGCTGTATCACGTGCGCGTTGGCAGAAAACACTGGTCAACAAAATTTAACTTTTGTCATGGATCCAATACGAAATAGCCCGTTTCTAGCGTAATTTGCGGCGCTGAACACGAATCTGGCAGCAGAAATGCCGTATCAGATCAGCACTTTGATATCCAGTATGTCTGTGTATTATCGTTGTGCAGGCCTACTTGGCACCAGTGACATTGACAGTGCAAAACCCAAGGGGTCTAGGAAAATGAACGTCTGGGTGTTTGTGGAGGCTAGGGTATTCTACCCTAAACCCGATTTTCATACACCTAGGCCAATATATTCAAAGAAAAACGAGACCATATAGGTCAAATTCTGTCTGTGCATGGTAGCCATTGGGAAATGCCATGATTATGTGATGAGAAGCCGGATATGGAGAGAAAGTGACCTAAAGTAACGTAAGAAAGGTCTGAGGCAATGTTCTCTGAAACTTTTAGGTCAATGCCGTTCAAGGCCACGGACCTTTGACGTCAAAATATTACATTTTGCCTATAACGTATACTGCAACTAGCACTATGGCAACTGTCGGGCGGGAAATCAGATTTGACCTTGACCTATGACCTTTGATTTGAACCTGCGACCTTGAGCTCAAGATTGAGTGACCTAGCCTATGACATCATGACATAATATACGTCATATTAGGCGAAGTCATCTGACCGAAGGCACTAGAGTCAATGACCTTGAAATGGTGGTATGACCTTGACCTGTGACTTTTTAATGGGAATTGACATTAAAGGGAGGTGACTTTGACATAAAATCCTCATCCTATTATTTTTCCACTACACGGTCTACAATACCGGCGAGCTTGTGCGACCGAGGCGCAAGCCTTGTTCAATGTAAAATGTCCATGCACTTGAATGAGAGATAGTCTTCCGTTGCAATAAATTCACATGTATAGTAGTGATAAGCTGCTTTGTCTGAGTGCAGATAATCCGGGCTCTCGACATCCTTGATATATGGTTTTCCACAAAAGGCTAGGCTCATGACTGTGTGTGGAAAGCGTAGGGGCTATACACTAGGTATACTCGGGGGAAGAAACCAGGTCCGATGGCAAAAAACGGTTACTAAATTTGAAATCGGCGGTATCGAAATAGGTAGAAACAGGTGCTCACGTGCTGGATCCATTTTGGCTGTTGACCAGTGAAAGCTGCGCTGAAGAGAAAACGAAGGCGGGTGCAAGTTCGGGTTTTGGAGTCGGAGGATCACTAAAGTCATCCGTGGATTTGTCCCATTAAAGTCATAAATAGACTAGTCATTGTGATTAACAGAGTAAATTACGGAGAAGCCGCGCTCTTCTCGAACCGTTCAATCTACCGAATTTTCTACAAAAATGACGACGGGTCTGTGTTTGGCGGACAAAAAGCGAGTGCACAGAAAAACTATCGACGCTAACGGATGTTTTTTTCGAGAAGCCTTGGTGCACGGTGTGCCCAACATTATAATCGTTCTAGTTTTGCAGTTACCCTCCCATATTGGTTTCGTTGGTCAAGTGCAACGCCCCCAGTGGGAACATGAGGCGCCGGATCTCCTCGTTAGAGGAGTACATCCTAGGATGTGAAGATGACCTGTACACGATGTAACCGCCGATGAACTTGAAAGTCGTATCAGTGATTCAGTGTAGAGGTGCATTTATTCACTTATACCCAACAAAAGTACAAAAGTACGCTTCTGTAACGAAAAACGAGCTCAATCCTGCAGCTGGCCGGCTTTTTTGGTCAGCTGACCACGTTTTCTCCGGATCCTCTGAACAAAACAGACCTCACTTTTATTACTCATTCCCAGCTCGGATAGCCGGGCGTTGTCGTCCTTGAGCTGTTTCCCGCCAAAACAGAGCCAGTTGGCGCGCCAGACGTACCGCCAGCTGATTGCTCTCCGGCGCCCCCGTCTCTGTCGTTCCTGCGGGAGCCGAGACTGCGTCAGGATCGCCTCACCGTTACTCTGTTGGTAGGGTGAGAGTTGGCGGCGCCCTACAACATTGACAAGGAGGTTTGTCGTTCCGCTGGGAGCGCATTATGGCCATGATTGGGTGGCCTCATCGTGGGTTGCCCGTGAATAACATGACCTTGCCACAGAGGAAGGCGATCACACTGCGCATGCCCCTAACAGGCCAGAACAGTTACATCACATGGTGAAAAAGGCCAACAGAACTCTTGGTTTTTAATAAGATCATTCCAAAAATCCGGTGAAGGAGGAAATCTCAGTCTATCAGCTGTTCTCGTATCTTACTATGCACATGTTCGTTCGGTCCTCGAGTATTGTAGTGTTATTTGGGGCGGAGCAGCTGCTGTTCACTTGACTAGAGTCGACAGGGTGCAACACAAATTCCTTCTATGGTTGAACGCAAACTGTCGGAACCAATCTAGATCACTATTGTACAGCGACCCAGAATCATTTTAAGGTCATGTCATTGTCATCGCGAAGAAGTCAGCATGATTTGATGTTCATGCGCAATGTTCTTAAAGGTAGGATCGACTCATCTTTTTTAGTACGCCGTTTCTCATTGTATGTGCCCGTGAGAGCAACGAGGCAATTAGCGTTGTTTAATGTGCCATACGCAAGAGTGAATACCGTGAAGGAAGGATTGTTTGTTAGATTGCCTAGAGTCATGAACACATTCCTGAACATCCGACCACAAGCAGACATATTTCATGACACCTTCAGCTCATTTCGAGCAAAGGTCATCTCATATATAGCCACATTATAGTTAAGATTGCACCTGTCGGTTCTAGTCTTGTGTTTTTCCCAGTTTTTAGTTTTTATGTCTTAGGTATACTTATATTTTTATATTTTTAGCGCAACGTTTTTAGCCTGACGTGTTTTATCTTTACAAGTTTTGACATTCTTTTACTTCTTAATTTTTACGGAAGTTTTTTTTAACTTCCTGCTTATGTGGATCTTATGTGTGTAACACTTCCTTAGCCTATTTTGACGTACGATTTTCTATGTGACTGCCTGTAAATGGGCCTTGTTCCGTGGGCAATATTATGAATAAATGAAATAAATGAAATGAAATGAATCTGAAGACTCGCAAACCGGGCATAAGAGGAAGACGGGGCTTGTGGGCCACCCAAGACCAATCACCCTACCCTCGCAAGTGTTGCTACACTTCGCGACCCATTCCTTGAACTAAGCTCCCCCTTTGCTCTGCGCCCTGAAAGTAAACACCCCTCCTGCAAAATTCTTGCACACACTTTAGAGGCGGGCGAACGTGCATTGAAAAGAACGCCTTATAAAGAGCCCTTAAGTAAGTAGGGAAAAATTAGCCAAAAAATAATATAGTTTAATAATGGTACCATGGCAAAGGACACCCATAACCACCCGATAACAGGGGAAAACAATTTTCTTGCCACCAGAACCGGCAGCGGAGCGCCTTGCCGCGTCGGCACCCACCTGTTCCAACTCCACTGCGCTGCGTATAGCCGTCTTGAGATCCCGCACCGTGGCCGTCCTCTCCACGATGACACGGGTCACCTGCGAAACACAGTCGTCAAACGGGTTATGTGAGACTAGTATCACACAGGCGGGGGCGTCGCCACGGGTGGAGGAGCTGGGGGCCGGGCCCCTAGCGTTCGTACAGTGGGGGGGCATTCTTGTTCAAATGTACATTTCAAAACAATGTTTTACGCTAAAACAGCCAAGATGCTGCATTTCGGGGAATTTTCCCCGGTTATTTTCATGAAGTGGATTATAATACATAACAACATTTTACTGACGTATCCCTCTGAATGAAGAGCAAAATAAACTGTTGGTCGCTATGGCAAGCAAACGACTCACGACGTTAAATATCTGAAAGAAGTTGGTGACATTCGTAATTTGTTCATGTACCGGGAGGTAGTTTGGCCACTGCCTGAGTCAAAACCAAACGCATCGGAAATGTCATCTTAAGAAACCGTAAAATCGCTCACCTTGTGCGACCTGTTGACCAGGATGGCCATTGCCGTGCCCTTCTCCAGCGCGATGAGCGACTTCACCACGGCAGGATTTAAGGCCATGTCGGCCAGGTCGCTCAGCAGAGGGTCTTCGCTCAGCAGCGAGGACAGAGTGTTCCGAAACACTGAAGTGAGCTCGACGTGAGTGAGCGGCTCTTGATCCTCCTCCTCTATCAAGCTGGTCGTCGTTCTGAGTCTGCGATGTTCCTGCACCCTCTGAGCGCGACGATAGGTGAAGGAAGCGCTGTAAGGCTGCTTTTGAGTCTACCTCGTCACAGTCTGAGGTCCCACCGCTGCCTGAGGCTTCTCCCCGAGACTTCGTAGCTTGTGTTGTAGAAACGTTTGTCTCGGGGAGAGGGGCGGCTATGTCTGATTTACACTCAGTCGGTATAAGCCTCTGATCCGACATATCTTACGTCACAAGCACGTATGGCTTATAAGACACCCTACTATTTCGATAAAGAGTAACAGGAGGGATAATATGGGTATCTGAAATCTTCGTATGATTCCGAACAAGACTGACCCTTATGTCTATGAAACCCTTGTAGTGATGCGTAATCAATAGGTAAGTTCCACGAATCAAACCCTCTCACTTCAGTCTCACCATCACCCAGCATAAAGGACTAGAAACACACGGATCCGTCACGCTCCAATCCTCAGCGCTGCCGCCGTCTCGCCGTCCCGCGCCACGGACTCCGACTCTTCACTAGCATCGTCACTAGCCTGCGGAACACTGCCACCCTCCCTGTCTACAGCGTCGTCCACACGGCTGTGAACCAGGAGCCGGCGGCTGGCGTCCGAGGCCAGCTCCAGCTCCAACCGGTCCACCCGCCACTGCTGGTCCGGCCGGGAGGCCCACAGGTACAGGTGGCCCTTCTCTTTGGGACCTGCAGAGCAGAACACAGTCTGTGGTCACACATCTCTGGTATGCCCCAGAAAATGTGACAGGTGGGAGTGAGTGTAAGAGTAGTTAAAATCATGACCTTGGACATACAGTAAAAATGACAGATTGGTCTATCCCAAGTTCAATGAAACGTCCACTTCCTCATCCACATCAGTGTTTCCGAACACTCTGTCCTCGCTGCTGAGCGAAAACCCTCTGCTGAGCGACCTGACCGGCATGGCCTTAAAACCAGCCATTTCCACTTGGTTGAAAATATGTTTAGGTCAAAGTTCTGATTGCTCCAGGAAACGACGCCATAAGGCAATGGACTACTATCTCACACCAACATCTTATCAACTCCGATTCACCTTGCACAGGCACCCTAAACTGGGCCAACGAGCGATCACAGAAATTATCTTTCGGGCTGGCCAAGTTCAGTTCGCCGTCGATGATCGGCTCTCCCAGCAGAGCTGCAGCGCCCCGATGGGAACGGAGCAGACGCAGCGACTCAGAATACCAGACGCCTTCCTTCAGGTTGCTCTGAGGGAAGAGATGCTCTTGTAGAAATAGAAAGGCAAGTGTTGGGCTGTATTTGAACAAGAAAGTAAAATATAATTAATGCATGTAGAACATTAATCAACACTTTTATTGAACACCCTTTCATTTGGCCAAGTGGCTTTGACTTTGGCAACTGAACAATCATCGATGCACACTTGCTACAAAAACTACTTTATCGCCCATTAAACTCTTTTTCTTACATGCAAGGGACTGGAATTTCATTGGTGTTTTAAGTTTGTATACAAGAGTTGTCATAGTGTGCCATATTAAGTGTACACTTGGTTACACTTGGTACATTTGAGGTCTCCTGAGGCCTCTGAAAAGTAACAAATACCATGAACAGAACATACTCTGAAGCCCATGGTAAGGAACCAGAATTTCACATTATTTTTTGGACAATATTGAATTCCAGATTACTTTGCATTTCAAATAAACCATGAAATTCTTACAGCTCAGTACAAAACATGTCTACCTGTATCATCCACTGAGCAAAAGAAGAAGCTCCACAAACCAGTAAAGCACCACAGCCAGCCACCTTCACCAGTGTATTGAAGGACATCCCCCACAGAGGAACTCAGGGCCCGACTCTGAAATAAAGGTCTCGATATAAAATGACATTTCATATTTTGAATGATATGAAGGAGCAAATGCACAATGCATTAGACAATACAACTGCTAAATAGAGCAGACACATTGGGAAATTAGGCTTGGTAGAGGAATGAACAATTTGGGAGACAATTTGACAGATCTAAGATAAATTTAAGAATGCATGTACCTAATACACTCTTTGAGGCATGCATTTGTCATAAATATTTTGCCACTCAGAATAATCAAAGCTTAGTCTCAACAAGCTCTGATTTCAAGTGACTGTGTTCACTAGCTTCCTGGAGGCCACTTTGGTTAATTTCCTAACAATTCACAGGGTCATGTAGTCGCACAGTGGTAGAGTGTATTTGTACAGCTTCTATGCTGCCAAGCTGGGTTCAAATCTCTGGTGGGAATAATGAACACAGACTCACAGATCCAAAATGCACCATTCCAAGACATCGAGAGCTGGCAATATCATTTGACCTCTATGGTTGGTGGATGACATCTATGAAGCCCCACAGCCCCTCCAATTCACAGGCAATCCCAGGATAGAATCAGTTATTCAAACTTGGTCTTCCTCAGAAATAGAAACCTGAAAGCAGCCCAGAGGACAGAGATGAATCCAGATCAAATGTTTGGAGGGAACATGAAGAGTCATGTAAAATGTGATATTTTCTGAGAAAATTTTCCACAGGTGTAAAATTGAGCCACAAGGGGAGGGCATGCCAATTTACCTGCCCTGGATCTGCCTTAGCCAGAGGATGCCCTTGTGAGTTTAGGTATTGTTTTCCAGCCCTCAGAAAACTTAAAATCAGGAAAATCATTTAATAAGTATTTTCCTGGTGATTAGCTAGCTAGGTACATTTGGACACCACATTCTGCCAGCCTGCTTTTGGTTTGGTTCCACCTTTGCAGGACACTGATGATTCCCAATACAAATAATATAATCACATCTTCTTTTGGGCATGGGCACTACAAACCAAACTTAAAATAATACAGATATAAATTCCTGCATAGAAATATGATAGAGGATTAGTCCACGAATTCCAGTTGAGTTGACACACAGAAATGATCTTTTCTCGTCAAGGAACTGGGCAAAAGTGACAGGAAAGCGAATTGCTTACTAGCTATACAGAGTAAGAGATTTATGAAAAACAAAATAATTCAAAGTTAAAACTACAGTAACCTCACATAATAAATCCCTACAACAACGACGCGTCAGGAAGTTGTGCTGGGCGGGATACCCAAAGCAAAATTTAACAGTGGCCGCCTTCTTTATTGCGTCATTCTTCGTCACTATAGCGTCAACAATAAGTGACTTTCGAGCTATCAGCTGATAACACAGCGGCACCTATACAGACATCGGTCAACCCTTGTGATCTCAGAGCGTCACTAGCGCCAGCCAAGTATAGATGGCGCTCTTGGCGTTGGAACGCTCTATCATTCAGCGAGATTGACTGCCGTCGATAGACGAATGCACATCTTGGCGGATCCATAAGGGGGGAGAGATGATGCAAACAGGCATTTGCCCCCCTGACAGAAAATCTTAGGGAAAAACTATGTTTTTGCCCCCCTCGCGAGCTGTTGACCTTTTTGCCCCGGCTCCTTTTTATTGTATAAGTACGATGCTGGTGCTTCAACTATCAACTTCAAACAGAACCAGTCAACTTCAGTGTAAAATTGGGTCTTGGATAGCAAAGTAAGCAGCTTGTTTCCACACGTTTGACCAGATGACTTTTTTGTCGATACTAGGGTTTACTCAAAACCTACCGTCTAGTTCAATCGTTTGATAATCTGGCCGCGTGACGTTTTTTCGACTTTGGCTTGCCCTCCCAAACTTACCGGCTGGATCCGCCACTAAACGCACATGGGCGTCTGCTGGAAAATCGAAAGGGCCTCGCCATGGGGTCCATATTTTCAGATTTAACCCAGCAAGGCACCTGAGGTCCCAGGTCGATTTAAACCTCGAGAGCAGTTTTTTTATTCGGAGCTTTTGAATGATAATTATCATGACCTGGCCCACTTTCTGATCTTCGATTTCAGCTTTGAGTGTTTTTTTAATAAGATTCACGGGGAGCCATCGGTAATGATGATGGTTCCAGCGACTACGAAATGTGTTATTGCTATTTACGTTCGGGCTATTCCTTAAAACGAAGTCATAAAGTCAAGTCAGTCAAAGTCAACAAAGTCACCCCTGAAAACAACGTCATTGTCCCTGACTAGTCACGCTACCCGATGACTCCCGGGCGACCTCGGACGGCAGAGCACAGTGCACCGCCCATGCATTAATGACAAACCCATTGATTGAGTCTCAAGGCTTTCAAGTGATAGGCTATTTAGTTTTTTACCTCTGCTGCCGGGACAGTTGGATACAAGAAAAGAAATAATGATGCATTATTGTAACGGCGACTGCACTGTGGAAATGGATGGTCTGCCGTCCGGCATAGGCGGATCCAGGATTGCCGATGGGGGGGCACATTCCGGGGGTGCCATCTGGACGAGGGGGCGCCAGTTTTGACCGGCAAAACTTATCAGGTGGGCGCCAAATCCTGTCGGCGGGCGCCGATTTTCGCATCCTGGGGGGGGCGACATTTCAGGGGTCGCCATCGACTGTTCAGGAGGGAGGGGCACCATGACCATTTCAGGGGGCGCCGAGGGTTGGTCGGGGGAGAACGTGCCCCCTTTGCCCCCTGGGTCCACCTATGCCGTCCGGCGCTGTAGAGTCGGTATTCCTGCGTGTGGTGGCTTTCCACGCCAGATGTTATAGCTCGATATTGCCATTTAGTTTGGAAATATCGCGGGGAACTAAACGATTGCCCGAATATTTTCCAGACTGACACCGGAACCAGTGGTGGATCCAGGAAGCAGCATTTCCTCCTGGAAATTTCGCTTTCCTTGTGTACCTCACAATACTGAAATTATTGTTTCGACCTCAATGGGTTCCGACAGTGGCCGACACAGGGGAGGGTGAGTGCATTGGGGGCCCTATAGGGCCCTCAATGCTCCCCACCCCGTGTCAGTTTTGAAAGTATTTAAGATCCTATCTCCCCCAGATTTTCCCTTATGTACTGGAAGGATGTGTTTTTATGCATATTTTACGCACTGTGTCGACTTGAGCTATAACTGGGCGCCCAGGGCCTATTGATCATATAACAAAACATAGGCGGATCCAGGATTGCCGATCGGGGGGTGGGGGCACCTTCCCGGGGGGGCGCCATCCGGACCGGGGGGGCGCCATCCGGACCAGGGGGCGCCACTTATGACCGGCAAAAGATATCAGGTGGGCGCCAAATCCTATCGGTGGGCGCCGACTTTCGCATCCTGGGGGGAGGGGGGTGGGAAGCGACATTTCAGGGGGGCGCCATCGACCTTTCAGGGGGCGCCGAGGGTCGATGGGGGCACATGCCACCCTTGCCCCCCCTGGATCCGCCTATGTAACAAAATCAATGAAAATGAAATTTGCAGGCGCCGTCGAATCTTCAGAGGAGCACCGAGACCATCTTAGGGGGCACCGAGGGTCGAACGGGGGTTCAATCGAGGGTACCTTGGAACCATACGTTTATTACAACAACAAACACGCACATATATACGTACGCAACCGCAATACACGCTCACAATGGGGGGCATTAAAAAAACAAAAGAGGGAACATTTTCGTCGTAGACGTTAAGGAGGTAAAGAGCGATTCAGTACCATGATTATCATCACCCGACCAGCTGCTGAGGGTGACAATGGCAGGTCATCAGGAGTCATGACATCGTGCAGGCGGCAGGAATACGTGCATTTCACCGCCAGCCCGAGGAAGGGATTTAGCAGGAACTGTGCGGGACCGCCGCATCCAGATATATCCCGGGAGCAGGGAGTAAATAAAATAAAATAACGTAAAAAAGTGAAGTGAAAGAATGCATGAAAAAAATCAGTAGTGCTGTGCGAGTGAAATATGTGCCCTGCCGTAGTCGCAGACCTCATTGTGCGTGTTTCTGAGTAATGCCGAGCAGAGTCGCAGTGGTTGCCACCGAGACATCGGCCGGCCGAGACCTGTCCGTCTTTGTCCCCTGAATCTGCCTATGTTTGTCGATCTGTGCTGCATCTTTTGGGCATTGATCTCTGCTATATTTCTGCCAAATATTTGCTGCTTGCCGTACGTCTATTGTGACCAGTACTAGTACCATTAGTTTAGTAAATTATCAATAGATGGCAGATGCACTAGCGGACGAGGGTAGTAAAGGACGAAACAGCCATGTTTCAGTTGGTGTAAGGTGGGAATCAAGGTTGAAGGACGCTAGGCTTGTTCAACGTGTTCAAAAAATTTTTGTGTACAAAACGTGCAGTTTTACACTATCTGCCTAGCAAAATAAATAAAGTTGTCAAAAATGGCACACTTCTTTAAATAAAAGCGATGTTTTTGCTTCTACGCCCACCCAAAAACAAACATTACACCAAGAGCTTTGACCGTGAAACTACCACAGCGTAACAACTGTGACGTCATTGTTTCCATCTTCGCAGCGCTGTCCTAGCGCGGGGGCACGGCTACTTGAAAACCTGAGCGGGGATGCTGGAATTTGGGTCGTGACCGACGCGGACAGATAATTGTAGTGAGTTTGTTGGTAAGGGGATAATCCGTTGTTTTGCTTAGTTTTGCACAGTTTTGCTGCAATTTACGGTTTCATCCCTTGGAGGATCAGGTGGGTGTGATTGAAGGAGGTCACCGTTATAACATTGTCATTCGGATCGGAAGATTAAGAGAGAAACAATGTCTTCCATGGTGGGCAATTACAATTAGGTAATCTGGCAATTATTTGTGTTAACTGGCTCGCTGTTATCTGTTTGTCTTTCATAGACGTTTTGGCATACCATTAAAACTTTTGGCAACTTGTTATTGACTTGTTTCATTTTCTGCTAATTTTTGGGGTTCTTATTGCTTAGATAGGTATAAATATTAGTATAATTACTAATCGAATTAGTAAATAATCAAATATAGTATAATATTAGTATCTGTATTCACTGAGCATGTATTTTGTGTGATTTTTAAACCTTGTTCATGAATTTTAAACCTGAGGAGCCATAGGCACTCATATCGTGGTGACACTCCGCTGGGGCCTTGTACCGGCGACACTCTGACATGCATTGTGGGATGGTTTTGTTAACCTTGGAGGAAGGAGCAAGAATTTCTATTATCTAGGCTTGTATGCTTTATGGATGAATTTGCTTTCAGTGTGTCTACGGATGGATCTCAAAGGGATTGGACTAAGGCATGCAATGTAGCCATCTTTTGGGTCTGTGGGCAAGCATACATTTCATCTAAATTTCTGTTAGATTAAACGGCAAAAATGTGCCTTAGGCCCCAGACAGAGAACACACTTCAGAGTTGGGCTCTTTGTTTCCCATTCTTAAGAATAGGTGTGTATCTGAACATGGACATTATGTCCCCTGCTGCATGCAAACTGTGGCTTTCTATTAACACTTAAACCAACACAGCAGGCAGATGAACACGTTTTGACAAAAATTGTCTTCTTCAGCATCTATGGTAGGAGGGATAAGGAACCCGTCATCAAGACATTCAGCAGTTTCATCGTTTGGATTTTTGTGCAAAATTATCGTGCGATAGAAATATAAAGGCACCGTTTTTGAGGATATTCCAATAATGCTTCTTGAATTATTCTGAAATGTATACAAGCAAGCTTTGATATGAGACAATCTAGCCTTATCACTGTTTTAAATAATGTTCTATTTTTATTTTATCATCATTATTGTTTTTGTTATTATTATATAAAACTTTTTTCTCTCTCTTTGCTTAACCAACTCCTAATACAGCCGCAGATTTTGCCCATTTCATGAAGCCTGGCCTAAGATTAAAAGTATCATTTTTAGCTATATGTGCTGCTTCTGTAGCTTTCCTATTATCTTTGTTTTTACAAACTGCTATAATTTTAGCTCTATCCCAGTTTGGTAGATGATTTGTTTTCATGGAATGTATGACAAATGCACTGAATTCTGAGTTGTTTCAAAGGTCTCTTCTACGTTCTTTTAATCTTGTTTTTAGACCCCGT
Organism: Lepas anatifera; assembly: GCA_034440635.1. NCBI lineage: Eukaryota > Metazoa > Arthropoda > Thecostraca > Lepadidae > Lepas > Lepas anatifera. The sequence continues at coordinate 662,319 of JAOTON010000094.1, read as the reverse complement.
CCTGTTTCACCTATGTACGATTTCGTACACGACCCGCACGGCACCTGGTACACTACACTTTTTGGTTCTGAGTCACCTGATCTTTCTTTTTCGCTAAGATGCTACTAAGTTTTTTACCGGAACAAAATGCTACTTTGCAACCCGTTTCTTCAAGTTTGTTTGCAATAATTTCAGCTGGTTTGGAGTAAGGTATCGTAACACATCGTATCTGTTCCTTTTTGTTGGATTTCGCGGATCGTTTTCTTATATCTAGAGCTTTCTTTTTCATATTTATCAGAAATCCTCTCGGATATTTTAGCTTCGTGAACGAGGTCATAATATGTTCTATCTCTTCTTGCAGGTATTCATCACTACAAATACGGAAGGCCCTAAGAAAAATCCTAATACTACTCCTCGCTTCACCCTATCACTGTGACCTGAGTAATAATGTACATAGCATTCCTTGTTCGTTGGCTTTCGATATACTTTGAATTTAACTTCGGCACTCCTAACAATCTCTGTGTCAAGGAAAGCTAGAGTTCTCTGATGTTCTTTTTCAATGGTAAACTGGATTTTCGGATCAACTGAATTTAGTTGATTGAGTTTAGTTTCTAGGTCCATATCATTGGGGACTACAACTAATATGTCATCGACATATCGAGCCCAGATCACATTTGACCCCATTATCTCTAGTTGTAGTCCCCAATGATATGGACCTAGAAACTAAACTCAATCAACTAAATTCAGTTGATCCGAAAATCCAGTTCACCATTGAAAAAGAACATCAGAGAACTCTAGCTTTCCTTGACACAGAGATTGTTAGGAGTGCCGAAGTTAAATTCAAAGTATATCGAAAGCCAACGAACAAGGAATGCTATGTACATTATTACTCAGGTCACAGTGATAGGGTGAAGCGAGGAGTAGTATTAGGATTTTTTCTTAGGGCCTTCCGTATTTGTAGTGATGAATACCTGCAAGAAGAGATAGAACATATTATGACCTCGTTCACGAAGCTAAAATATCCGAGAGGATTTCTGATAAATATGAAAAAGAAAGCTCTACATATAAGAAAACGATCCGCGAAATCCAACAAAAAGGAACAGATACGATGTGTTACGATACCTTACTCCAAACCAGCTGAAATTATTGCAAACAAACTTGAAGAAACGGGTTGCAAAGTAGCATTTTGTTCCGGTAAAAAACTTAGTAGCATCTTAGCGAAAAAGAAAGATCAGGTGACTCAGAACCAAAAAGTGTAGTGTACCAGGTGCCGTGCGGGTCGTGTACGAAATCGTACATAGGTGAAACAGGACGGGGTCTAAAAACAAGATTAAAAGAACATAGAAGAGACCTTCGAAACAACTCAGAATTCAGTGCATTTGTCATACATTCCATGAAAACAAATCATCTACCAAACTGGGATAGAGCTAAAATTATAGCAGTTTGTAAAAACAAAGATAATAGGAAAGCTACAGAAGCAGCACATATAGCTAAAAATGATACTTTTAATCTTAGGCCAGGCTTCATGAAATGGGCAAAATATGCGGCTGTATTAGGAGTTGGTTAAGCAAAGAGAGAGAAAAAAGTTTTATATAATAATAACAAAAACAATAATGATGATAAAATAAAAATAGAACATTATTTAAAACAGTGATAAGGCTAGATTGTCTCATATCAAAGCTTGCTTGTATACATTTCAGAATAATTCAAGAAGCATTATTGGAATATCCTCAAAAAAACGGTGCCTTTATATTTCTATCGCACGATAATTTTGCACAAAAATCCAAACGATGAAACTGCTGAATGTCTTGATGACGGGTTCCTTATCCCTCCTACCACGTTCATCTGCCTGCTGTGTTGGTTTAAGTGTTAATATCTGTCAACCACTGTTATACAAATGTGGCTTTCTATGCTGAATACACCCCTAAAAGTAACTAAAAGAAAAGAGAACAAAAACTAACAAAGTACAATTTTAAGTTGAGGCCCCCTATCTGGTGTATACTTTAAATGAAAAACAAGTGAGAGCAGAGATGAAATAAGGAAAAAATAAAGAAAAGGGCAAACAGATCAAACTCAAAAGCCTTTAATCACAACATCTGATCTGCGAGAACAAGTTATGAGGCTAAAATAATCAAACAAACAAACCAAAAAATCCAACTGGGCACACATAAAACAGAAAAAAAGAGAAGGGCTTACCAACTTCTTCATGGAGCCATCGATCAGGACCCTGACATGTTTTTTTTGCCTGGACTTGTCCTCTCGCACCCATGGTCACCTATGAAAGTTGCCGAAGCCAAACACATTCACAGGAACTTAAAGCCTGTTTTAGAGTTTGCATCGTAAATAGCTGGAACTCTATCATCATTGTGGTGGAAGCTCCCTCGCTCAATCAGTTTGAGGCCAGACTAGACAATTTCTGGACCCACCTAATGTATGATGCTCCGGACTAACCTAGGAGTACCCTGGTTTGAGCAAACTGCTCATTGACTACACTCCGTGCAAAACTGGTGAACGACCGAGTAAAGACTTCCCCTAATAGAGCTCGTGAGAGAACGGAGCCAGCAGGCCATCATTGGCTTCCATATTCCGAAATTCCTAGGTAAGGTAGGTAAGGTAAGGAAAAGCAAGAAAATACTGCAAACACACTTGGAGAAACCTGAAAAGCACAGACAACTAAATAATGTGCAAAATAAAGAGTTAATATGTATATCTGGAGCAGCCATGGTTAGTCAGCCATTTACCATTCATAAGGTTAAAAAAATTAAGCATCTTGTCCCAGCCGGGTGACACAATCCACAGAAGTGACAGTGCTAGTGAGAAGCGCACACAGTGCACAGGGACCCACACAGTTTCCACTTTTCCAAAGGTCCATCAGCGGTACAGCGATGAAGGCTAGAGGGAGTGAGAGAACCTGCACAGCATTGATGTCCACCACACAGGGATCCTGCTGGACTGTGCCAGCGCAGCCCTGAGGCCGGCCGCCCCTTGCAGACCAGTTCCCCCATGTCACAACACAGCTCCCTCACTGTCTGCTCATAGCCCAGACCCCAGATGCGAGTCGGTAGCCAGCTCCGTTTATGGGGAGGACCAGGGAGCTGATGGGCTTTGTATGGCCCAGTGTGTACAGGTGCTTTCTACCATTCAGCTCCCACAGTAAAGCGCAGATATCATTACCCCCAAAGGCACAGACGGAGCTGGCCAGTGAGATGGCGATGGTGTTGAGTTAGTCAAAGCATACAATGTTGGTCTTCATCTTACAGTTGTTTAGGCTCATCACCTAGACAATCCTGTCCCAGCCGGCAAGGACTGTGTTGGTTTTGCCCCTGATCGTAACGTTGTTGAATGTTGGCGTTTAGATTATATTTTCTGCTTTTTTAGTAAGCCTCTTGAGTTTGTGCGGCAATTTGCTGGTATTTGGTACAAAATTACTGTATCTAACCAAATAAGCGAATTTGTTGGCAGTAGAAAGTATTTGATTCTCGATTTTCTGCCAGTGAAGGGTAAAAGATGCCATTGAGCTGAAGAATTGTGTCAATTTGTTCCGAGATTTGGGTATATCTGAGGTGTCTTGCATTGTGGTTTAGCAAGGTGCAGGGATCTTTCATAGATTATAATGACTTCCACACTGTAGAGGTGGCTTTTCAAGTTTTGTCATGATAAGTATGGTGGAATTAAAAGGGGTATATACTGCACACTAATAAATTTTGTCTGCTCATGGCCCCATGTTTTGCCTCTTTGGGTACAGCAATGGCTAGCTTGACGATTTATTACCGACTTTTTGTAATTTTATGTACTCTTTCAACATTTAATGTTGCTGTTGTTTCATCTTTAAACTATTTTATTTGCGAACTGGACTGTGACTATCAGTATTGCCGGCATATGCATTGCAAGGACGCCAGATGGTGTGGCATTCCTCCTCTGTATGCATCAGACTGATCTATTTGTCACCAGTTTATAACAAACTACTATACTTTATCCTGTGTTCATGCCAAGTATTTTTCTTTTTTCAGGTGGACTGAGTTAGTGCATCGATCTTCGCATCTCGTATCATCTTCAATAGCCACTGAGGCGCTGTGAGTCGTACTATCGGCCTGTGCTAAAGCCCCCACAAGCGGGAGGGAGAGTGTTGGACCGTGCGAGCAAGCCTGTACGCCATCGCCATGTATAAGGAGTTTCCAGGAGGCTTCCCCGGCCCCAACAACAGGCCCTCTCCGGCTTCCGAGTTCGCCGTGTCAGGTTAGTGAGAAACAGTGTTGTGTTTGTATCGTGACCATGACGTGCTTTTGGGTGCAAGTCACTCCCATGAACGTCGCCCAAGTTGGACCCGCCGCTCCGATCTCGTCAGCTGGTGATGAGAGAACGTCACTTGTGGGATTTATGGTCAATTCAGTTTGCCATGGCTCAACACTTTTCTCTTGGTGATCCAGCGGTTGTGTCATAGCATGACCCCAGATTTACGAAAGAAAACGTGGCCTTGTTTTCTGTGTGCAGAATAGATGTACGGGTAGATGCTGGGTTCGATTCCCAGTACGCGCGGCCGGCGTGTGTTACCCCGGTTACATTAACACCCTCAGTGTGTAGTATTTGGTATTGGGACCGTATTTGGGTACCGACAGCGGGGACGGAGCTACTCATATAGCCGAGTGTCTGGTACTTATTTGCCACTCGGCCTCAGTCCTTGTCTTGAAGAAAGTTTTTGTGGTTAGTCCGTACGTTAAGCGATCAGAGCAATAGAACACGTTTGTTGACAATGATTTGATATAAGACGCAATTATGTAATTGAGTTTCAATTATTTGACTTGAAAAAAGAAATAGCTGGGAGCCTACATACGTGTTTCATTTAGATAAAATGAATGATTCTTCATGTGACTTTTTAAGGTCTGTCGCCATATTTCGTCGTTTGCGACGTTGGTGGTAAGTGCGTACCGCTGAAATATGTTCCCTGAATGGACTACTCATATATCTGAGGCATCTGTGTAGTGCAGCCCAGAGAAGTCCCAGCAGGCTCCTGACTCACCTAGAGTTAACCAATGCGAAGAGCAACTGAGCGTTGGACATTTGCCTGGGGGGAAGTGGCGTGGCGTGGCGTGACGTGACGTGACGACGACGACGGACGTGACGTGACGTGGCGTGGCGTGGCGTGAAATATAAGTAATAACCCGGAAATCCTCTGCGTTAACGTGTACTCGCTCATTGTACACTGAGGTATATGGGATGATTACTCTGTGGCGGGCTCAGACAGGACGGATTGGAGAACGGGAGAGGGGTGAGACAAATAGGAAAAACGACATTTTTAAGAAAATTTATCTTTACTCGTAATACCTTCCCCACCTGGATCCGCCAGTGCATAGTTAACATAATACCTGCTATGCTAAAAGTGCTAAGACTAAATGGCCAATCTCTTCAACATAGCGCCTAAAAAGCTAGAGCTTTAATACAAAATAGACGATCCACATTTAGCACGTGCCCCACACCAAGCACACCCAATGTATAGCACATGTGACCAGTCATTATCAGGGCACGGCGTTTTAAGTTCTGCTGCAGTTGGCGCTACCATAAAGACGTTCAGCCCCTTAAAGGGAGTGTCCCACTTTTATAATGGGTTTGGAACTGAGATAGTCGTTTTGCAGAGCGTTTTGGGAAACCACTATTGACATATTTAAAATTTCACCCAAAGCTCTCGATATAAAATTTCCGCCAGCTTTAAAGTTCAAAGTAAAGTGGCTTATTGGCTTATTTCAAACCCTGAAGGAATACCTTCCATATGGTAGCAATAATCTGATTGGTCGTAAGCCCTGAGCCTCACCCACTCGCTGAAAATACCATGCTATCGAGTGAACCAGCATGCAACTGCCTGTGGACCGAAAGCCTTGGGCAAGTTAGCGTCCAGTCCATGTGCATTTGGGCCAAATTGCGCCTAATGGCAGCAACACACTTCACATTGTTCCTCCCCGGTTTTTTGGAACAAGTATCAATTGTTTTTGTCAAAATCGAACTCTGAAATTGTTTATTTACATCAGAAATGTGCATTATCGTTCGACCACTCGATAAACACGGCTGTCGCAACGACATCTGACGTTCAGTTTTTGCACTAGTTCTTCTTGTATTGCACACAAATTGTGTCATACGGAAACGCTGTGTGTATGCTTTTACAGCGATTCTATGATCAAGATTTGGGATTTCACTGATTATTAAAACTTCATTTAGACGACGTCACTAATTGTTAGAAAAGAGGAGATATTTTTGTTTTTAGCCTATGAAATTGGGGAAAAATGTTGTTTTTTGATTTTCAGACCTTTCTGGTTCTTAAATTATTCTTTGTAGAATTTCGACAAAGTGGTCAGTTCCCTTTAAGGAGAAATCGAAGCTGCGTTTCGAGTCCAGGCCTACTGTTATCTAGGGCCAAGTGCAATAACTAACCCGACATGCGAACCCCTTCCCGTTCAAAAAGTACACCGGGTTTCAAAATGATTCATAAATAAATCCGCCAGCATGAAGCATGCGCGGCGTCGAGCTGTACCGCTGCGAACATCCTTATCAGTTCGTTTGCGCCGGGCCTATTTGCAGGCAAAACGGCTGGATTAGTTGCAGCTGCTATAGGTGCTGTTCCGAAGTCAATATATCGATCAGGAGAAGCGTGTGGAAAGCTGGAACAATGCCAGATTGGATCCTGCGTTCCCAGCTTTGTCATTCCCGCCGCTGAGCCTGCCGTACTGGGGCACGTGCATCGACGTTTTCGGCTATGTACTGACGGTAAATCCGTTTAGCCGGGGTGTTATTGTCGTCGTTAGAGCGCGACAGTTGACCCATTTACGGCTCGCGTCGATATTCGGACGATTTTGAGCTCTTCTATTCTGGATCGCCGCCGTTTGGAAGCAAACGCCGCTTTCGGCGACGTTACGAGATTAGGGGATGGCCCATTCATTTCGCTTCCGGGAACTGCCGAATGGTCTTTTACAGAGGCGTTCACAGGTTCTGCGGATTGTGTATTTATGTTTGTGTTGGAAGGAGAGAGGGGGCAACATTAGGTCGCAAACATATTTACTCAACAATTTCCTTGATCGATATCAGTGACACAGCAGGTTGACTTTCAGCCTTTCCACCAACTCGTGTGAACAGAATGATATCGTCCCCCCCGCTGTGGGTGTCTGTATCCGCCCTTGCGCGTGGCACGTGCGCTGCTGCACGTGCTGATGGATCCGCTGTCACCGAGACTAATCCAATCACCGCAGCCGGCCGGCGCCGTCCGTCAGTCCAGGCTATAGTGAACACTACGGCGGCGATGTTTCCGCCATCGGGGTGGGGTGAATATGATCCCAGAGGGATTCTTCCCTCTGGGTTGCTTGTACCAGTGGATGCGCTAGGGGAGGGGGGGTTGCCAGTGGACACGTGCAGGGAGGGGTTGGAGTTGTGGATTTTAGGGGATAGTGACCCCGATCGGTCCTGGGCGTCTCAAAACGGTCACTCAAATATATTTCGCTTGCAACTTTCAGATACGCAAATCCACTCAGAAGCTCACGAGCTTTTAAATGACACTCATATAGACTATGATCGGAATGGTCGCCTGACAGCTACTTAGAGACCAGCAACATGACCTACTTCGTGACCTCATTAACCCAACTGAGAGTTCGTATAACCAAATGAAATTATTACATGTGTTGCATGAACCCCAGCAAGATTTCTCACAAAAATAGAAAAATAAAAATAGGGCTTTTTGAAAAAAAATTCAAGTTGAAGAAACGCCGAATAAGTTAACAGGTCAATATGTGATCTGAGGTCAGTATTTATATTTTCATGAATAGCTGCAGGCGTTAGCTCTCTCGTGATATGAAAATTTCTGGGAATGACTTAATTCTTCTTGGCAATGAAAATAAAAAATGTATCACAGCTTCACGTCTGACCTCGAAATTTCCATGACCTCTATCTCGTGACCTATTTGACCTTAGACTAAAAAAATCTGTCAGCTTCAATGATACTTATGGGCAAGCTGGCACACAAAGTTTGAGCGAATTGAAAGGGGTGATGGTGAACATGCTTGGTCGATCCGTCCTGGAATTGCCCATATGTGAAACCGTTCTGAAGCTCCACATCTCAGGCATTGTACCTGCCACCTGTGTGGTACTGTGATAGCCCGTTGCTTGCTTTTGCTGATTCGTCCGATACCGGCACTGATGGTGGGCGATATTACCGCGTCCGTGGGCGGGCTATAACACTAGCCAATATCAGTGGGATTGCTGCAACCCCCGCTGGTTGGGATGGAGGTGTGGAGGTGCTTGGAGGTGGTATTCGTGGATTTTAAAGGCAGGTCTGACGCTCCCTCTACCGGATTTCCGATGGGGAACTGTGGTGAGGGGTGATATGGCGTTATTTGGATCAGGGCTGCCAAATCGTATCGTGGAGGGGACTGGTTGAATTCCGTGGTTATAGAAGTGAGATTTTACAGGTATTCAGTGCGGGGGCGCAAGCGCTTGATCGAGGGGTGTATTTCCCGTCATTTGCGCCCCTCCTCTGACTGGGAAACAGATTTCATGGTGACACCATGTCGCGTGCCTTCGGAGGACCTCTCACGCTGACAGGAATAGCACTGAATGACATCGGTACAGGCAAAACCGACTGATAGCAGAAGGTAAACAAGGCGTCTCAAAGGTGCCATCCTGCTGACAGATAGCGCCACAGGTCTGAGACGGGGTCGGCCCATCGTGTTGTTGGGGAAACTTTCCGGGGTTTTGTGCTGGCGCGACAGGATTGACAGCGTTGTCGACAGGGTCGTGGTAGCCTCCCGGTGGTTTTGTACTGGCGCGACAGGATTGACAGCGTTGTTGACAGGGTCGTGGTAGTCTCCTGGTGGTTTTGTACTGGCGCGACAGGATTGACAGCGTTGTCGACAGGGTCGTGGTAGCCTCCCGGTGGTTTTGTACGGGCGCGACAGGATTGACAGCGTTGTGACAGGGTCGTGGTAGCCTCCCGGTGGTTTTGTACGGGTGCGACAGGATTGACAGCGTTGTCGATAGGGTCGTGGTAGCCTCCAGGTGGTTTTGTACGGGTGCGACAGGATTGACAGCGTTGTCGATAGGGTCGTGGTAGTCTCCTGGTGGTTTTGTACAGGCGCGACAGGATTGACAGCGTTGTTGACAGGGTCGTGGTAGCCTCCCGGTGGTTTGTACGGGCGCGACAGGATTAACAGCGTTGTTGACAGGGTCGTGGTAGTCTCCTGGTGGTTTTGTACAGGCGCGACAGGATTGACAGCGTTGTCGACAGGGTCGTGGTAGTCTCCCGGTGGTTTGTACGGGCGCGACAGGATTGACAGCGTTGTCGACAGGGTCGTGGTAGCCTCCCGGTGGTTTTGTACGGGCGCGACAGGATTGACAGCGTTGTTGACAGGGTCGTGGTAGCCTCCCGGTGGTTTTGTACGGGCGCGACAGGATTGACAGCGTTGTTGACAGGGTCGTGGTAGCCTCCCGGTGGTTTTGTACGGGCGCGACAGGATTGACAGCGTTGTTGACAGGGTCGTGGTAGCCTCCCGGTGGTTGTACTCGTGTCATTCAATCATGTGGTTTGTTGGGTTGGCACGTGGCACCGGCTCGTGGCAGGACCGCACGTGACGAGCACGGTCCGAGTGTTTTGTTTTCATTCGAACAAGTCTGGGAATGATATTCACATGCTTTCAATTTTTAGCTGACTTGTTCACCAAAATCAGGGCCGGGTGGTATGTTACTCCGCTATTCCGCAACTTGCGGACTCTTAATGGTAGTGGAATAGCGGTAACAGTTTTTCTAGAGGGGACAAAATAGTGGAATAGTGGGCAGCAAGCTCAAAAAAATTAAAACCACCACCACCGTTAGGTAAGAGACCCCCACCCATGAAAATTAAGATATTGAAATTGAGAGATATGTTTTTCTCCATCAGAAATCCAAATAAGATTAAATGCATGTTTTTGTTGTGTGACCTGGTGAGCAAGTCATAAAAACTGATCATTTTTTATAGAACATACAGAGCAGCTGTACTTTTCATTAAAATTCATTAAAAAATAATGACGACAACCATTTTTTGGGTGGCGGGGAGGGGGTAGTACTTTAGAAGCACCTTATAATATAGCGATACCGGAGTGGCGGGAATCGGTGTCACCATTATGAAAAAGCAGCGCTGTACTGGTGGCGGTTTCAGCTATCGAAGGTAGTTGAAGTAGCTGCAGTTGTTTAAAAAAAATAGGTATGGCGTCGGTGGCGCCCAGCAGTACTAAAACCTAAACACTCCGATTGAAACTTTTGTACATTTATTTTGTACCAGTAACCACAACATTCGTCTTATACGGTATTAGTGTTCTGAAATTAACTGGTTTGTCCATTGAACATGCCCTGCCCCACCTAAAGAATTGCCGTATTGGTAGTAGAAATTTTATCAAACGACGATTTTTAGACAAATAATTTGGAAACATATGAAACGTATTAGCGCAAAGCACAACGGCTTAATTCTGGACGTCTCTCCTAAAGAAGTAAAACGAAATAGGCATAAAAAACACAGTGATGAAATCAAACAATCAAACAGAGACAATCAACGAAACACTTGCCGCCGCCACAGCCATTCTGGGCGCTTGCACCCTACTCGCCCGATGTCGGAAGCGCCGCCACCACCCAATATACTTTTACCTAAAGGTATGTTCAAGAGGGATTCCTTCACGTTTGAGTGACGTCAGACAGGCGTGCAGTGGTTTCAGCCCAAATTCCTTCATATTTGGGCTGTGTGTCAACTGCTGCGAATAACACTGGTCGCTAACGTATTTGTGAAAATACACGGCAATCAAGTTTATCCCAAATGCAACAAATAAGCATTTAATCTTCGGGTCTGGACGTTTTCTTCCTTCAAAATTTTGACCATTAATCCTTGACTTGTCCTATGTTATATGTTACAAGGTGTACGTCACATCCGGTGATCTGCGATTGCTGTTGAACGAGGCCTGGCCACCACCCTCGCCGGACACCACACGGCCGCGCGTGGTCAGCATGGCCACAATGAAATCTTGGATTGCTTCGGCCACGGCGCGGCCCTGGTCGGCTTGAAGTGGTGTGCCATTTGCTAGCATGTTGTAAAAGTATGTTGTTTGGTTTTGTTGGACGTGTAGGGTATGAATTGAACGTTGATTGCGAAGAGTTTGTCGATGGGTGTTTTAAAGAGGATAATAGAGAATGAATTGTTTATCATTTTCTGTTGGTGAAGGTATAACGATGGTAGTCTCCCGCCCGGCAGGGGTTTTACCTGCGGGAAGTTCAATGTCAAATGAGGCAGAATTTGACACATTTGGGATTATGTTCGCAAAAAAGATAAGATATTTAAGAATGTTACCCGAAATACATATCTTGCGTCTCGTGTAGCATAGGCAGATCTAGGTGGCAAAGGGGTACGTTCCCCCTTTGATCGACCCTCGGCGCCTCCCTGAAAGGTTCATGGCCTCCTGAAATGTCGCTTCCCACCCCCGTCCCAGGATGCGAGAATCGGCGCCCACCGATAGGATTTTACGCCCACCTGATAGGTTTTGCCGGTCAAAAGCGGCGCCCCCTGGTCCGGATGGCGCCCCCCGGGAAGGTGCCCCCATTCCGATGGGCAATCCTGGATCCGCCTATTGTCGTGTAGGATCATCCCAGCTTGGGGAAATGCTCTGTGTTGCAGATTGGTGAAGAGATAATCCAGCGCCTGGATGGTTTTAGTTTTGGCTTCATCTACTAGATCTGGTACGTTTGCCTGTCATCTGGTACGGAGGTGGACTTTGACGCCTGACGCGAGGCAAGGTGGGCCTCGGGACCAGATGGCGGAAAAACGTACCAGGTCTAGAAGGATTAAAACAGAGCGTCTTTTTTTCGTATGTCACACCGCGTCTATTCAACGTTTAAGGTACTGGGTCCTGATCTGTCTCATTCGGGGGAAGAAAGTCACATGCGGGGAATGCGGTCGCTCCGGAAGTTTATTTAGCCATCACGTGGCAAAAACAAAGCTAGATATACCAGTTCTCGAAAATGTATGGAGGAACTGAACTTTCTTACTTGTCGGGAACAACCATACTAGAGTCGATCGTATATTCAACGCGGTGTTTTAGTTCTATAGGAATGGCTGGAGCTTTATTAAATGCACAAAGATCTAGAAGATATGGATCATTACCATGCCAGTATATTTCACATTAATATTATATGCAAAAAGAGACAAAAAGAGAACAAAAATCAAGAAAATGTTTCGCTGACAACAGCATCAACAGGTCTGGTAGTACATTTTTAAATTCCATTACACTTCTTAAAAAAACACCGCGCATGACCGAAAAATCAAAACGTTTATTAAATCCACTTGAAGTTTTAAAAGTGAAAATTGAAATCTACTTGAATGTCCTGCCTTCTACCGTCGAAAATGCCTTCTTAGCGGCTGCGTTCTAGTGGCGGGGAGAAAGCCTTGCGTTGGCACATCCTTTCTTCGGGACCAGGAAGATTCCTTCGTCGGCGAGAGGCATTGGTGGTAGTGGCGTATTCGGGCTCGGCTCAAACCGGTTCCTCTGGAGTATTACAGCTAGTGCCACCTTCGCCTCGAAGAGAGCGAACCTCATGGCGATGCAGTTGCGAGGGCCGCTTCCGAAGGGCATGTAGGCACAAGGATGGCGCGCTTCTTTCGCCGTGGGCAGGAAGCGGTCCGGATCGAACTTCAGCGGCTCTGGGTAGATATCCGGATCCCTGTGCAAGGGAAACATTGGCATTTGGACGATGGATCCTTTCGGGATCTTCAGGTCGGTGCCTGGGAGAATGTAGTCCTTGGTACACTCGCGCTCCAGGAAGGACCCCAGTGGGTACAGGCGCAGGGTTTCCCACAGGAAGTTATCCAGGAGAGTCATCTCACTGACCGCCTCGTACGTCAGCTCACCGCTGTGACTCTGAAGGACCTGGTCGAGTTCTTCGTGGACACGGCTCTGCCACTCCGGCTCTGTCGCCAGGCAGTACGCGGCGAAGGTCAATAGAAGGGACGTCGTATCGAACCCTGCAATCAGAAACAAGACACACTGTGCCGTAATGCTCTCATCTGTTAGTAATCTGTTGCCATCTTCATCCTTTGTATCCAGCAGAAGCTGAAGGAAATCTTTTCTCTTCGTTCCGTTGGCCTCACGGTGTTTTCTCGTTTTGCTGACGACTTTGGCGAAAGAACTCAGCGGCCGGAGCAACGGGATCTGGAAGCAATTTGGCAGCCCACTCTCCCACCGTCAGCGCGAGGAACACCCGCGCGGCTTGAACAGCAGATGGTGGTGCGAACAGTTTGCCCGCGTTTTTTGCGAATTCAGTGTTGGGATCGGTGAAGGAGTTGCAGTTCACGCCGAACGCACACGAGGCGATATTATCCATGGTGAAGCGACCGAACGCATCCTTAAGATCAATCTCCTCTTTGGTCTTCATCTGCTCCAGCATATACTTGGTCAAATTCTCCGCGTTGTTAATGGTCAGTTGATGCATACCCCGAAGCTTGCTTGAAGAGAACGTGGGGGATATTGCCGAGCGTGTGTGCTTCCACTCTTGGCCACGCAGAAGCGACACTGCCTTGTGTAGCTTAGAGGTGACTGCCGGAATTCTGCGATCCGTGAAGTGCTCGAAGTCTTTGATGGTGATGCACCGGATTAGGTCGAGGTCGCCGACAAACAGCACCGGCTTGTGCAACTCCATAAAGCCGCAGTACTTCTTGCCACCCTGCTCAAAGTACAACCACTCTGTGAACTTCCTGATTGGCATAGTAGCCGGATGTCCGAACTTCGTCCCCCAGGGGAACTGTGCTTTCGGGCCCGGTACTCCTCTGGAAGTCCAGTAGTGGTAGTCCTTGGTGACGAGGTAGTAGACAATGCCGAGGCCGGCAGCTGTAATGGCCAGTGGTAGTGGCGAAAAGATCCATCCGAACAGCGACCCCAGAACCCACGCGGTGAAGGAAAGCAGAGCCGCCAGCATCGCTGCAGTTGTAGAAACCAGATTCAGAACACAGGTGAGTACGCCTCTAACTTACTTTTCACTACACTGGTTATGAAATGCAGTCATCGCACAAGATCGCCCTGTTTGGTATTGCTGCGCACGGTCCACTATCAACCAACCGCGCCGCCGCGGCGGGGTTCGCCATGTACTGACGAGCTATCAAAATCCTGGCGTCCCGAACCCTCTGTTAGGTTGCGTCAGCACGCAAACACTTGAAGATGACCTTGACGGACAGGGGTCAGTCCAGGAGCGTCAAGCAAGGAGGCGGCTGGGGTTCCTGCCCCAACTGACAGCCGCTCATGATTTTCGGGAGCTGTTGGTGTGAAGCTAGCTCTGTGCGTCGAGTTCACCAAAACATGACTCAGCGCTGAGCTCTCCTCCCAGTTTCCCAGTGTTTGGGGCTGGGCAGCTACCACCCGTGCGCTGCCGGTGGAGATGTACCAGTAGCTGTCGAGCTTGTTGCGCAATATCTGCGGAAGAGATTTACGGGTGTTGCAAGCAGGGTCTTAATGTGGTAATGCTAGTGGCTTTGCATTTGCTTTTAGACGTGCGTTAGGTTTTTCAGCTTTCTTTGAAGTTTTGAACGAATATCTTAAGTAAGAAATCACTGGTGCATTAGTATTATTCGAAAGAATGGGAGTGAAATGGGCGCTATATGACCTCAGAAGCTGGTGACCTTGAGCCCAAATTATCAATCAATTACTTCTTAGGATTTGTTTCGTTCTTTCTCTTGAAAAGGACTAGAAAACAGGATTCCTTCTTGTTTGGATGGACATTGTATTGTGCTGAGTTGTATATTTTTTAAGGTGCCATGTTCTTAACAAGCTTCTTACTAAGGGGCTGGTTTAGATCCTCGTGGGAAAATTCCGAGAGCTTTTGGTGCCACACTTGTTTATCAGGAAATACCTTCAGGTCTTGAAAAGTACCAAAGATAATTGACGTAAATAAATGTAACAAATAATAGTAATACTAATTGTTGGGGTTTATCGACGCACGAACTGCCAAGGTCATACGGCGTCGCCAACTCTCACACTGTTTCAAGGGTTTGGGGATCAGATAAACTTATTCAGAGGCTTCGCCGGGACTTGAACCCGAGACCGGTGGGTTAGGAGACAGGGATGCTATCCACTAAGTCACCGAAGAAGAAATGTAACAAATGCGCTATTTTTGCCTACTGCCTGATCATGACAATTATGGCCCACATGCTGCATTATTTTGCGTTTCTTATTTTCGGCGCAATTTTGGACAAAACACCTGGCACTATAAGTTCTCGGATTTTCGCAAGATGTTCTGCGACAAGATCAAACCCTAAATGTCTGGCTAAGAAATGATAGTGTAGCAAGAACTGCACCGTAATTCCAGGGATGTGTGCTTTCCTTTTCGAAGTTGAAGGGCATGGACCGCTTTGTAGAAATTATAAAAATAATAATTTAAGAAGAAAATCGGTCTGAAAATCAGGGAATAACATTTTCTCCACTTCCACACGCTAAAAACAAATATATCATCTTTTCTAACAGTAAGTGACGTCGTCAAATTTAACACTAAAAATAACATCTTGATCATGGACTAGCTGTAAAGGCCCATTCACAGCGTTTCTGCATGACAAAAATCGCATGCGGGGGCTAGTTGAATACATGTTGAAATAATCGCTGGACCCGCAACCGATTTTCCGCTGAGGACGTCGGCTGTCATCATCAGTACCATATTTGTTAACTTGCCACGGCAATCGTACTCTCGGTCCAGCCGTCCATTCTCGGTCTTGTCTAGCACTGTTTTTTATCTTCGGGTATTCCAGGTAATATGTTTTAACAGACATGTCTAAACAAAGACACGTATTAAAGGAAATGTGGCGCCTTGGTCGAATCTCGGAATTTAGTGGAGTTAGAGGAACTTTTAGCCGAAAATCAAGGAGGCGTCCATGATGTTTCTGAAAAATGTACAATAAGCTCAATATTTTGATTTTTAAAGTACTCATAGGGAAAGAAATAAATATCTGCCTGTGGATGATGTCATGATCTAGCAACCACAACCTTATTCAATATGTTTCAATCGCTTCGATTGGCTGATACTCACTGTGACGTCAGCATATGTCGTCACACCAACAGACATGACAACTGTGGCCTGCTGCTTGGGGTACATGAGGGGGACATTTCAGGTAGGTTTTAGCTTTTTCTATTGTAATCTTGAGTTCCAAGACAAATGACATATGGAATACCGGGTTGTCCGACCTGCTTTACAACTCAGCTATCTCAGTTAAAACCACGTTATAAGGTGCCACATTCCCTTTAACCCATCGCTCACAGTGACCTAATCAAAGCTCGACGCCGCACCGGCCGTGCCAGCGCCACCCGAGCCTGTGTCCCCGGGGTCGTTAGGGTCGCCTGTAGCGACCTCTGCAGAGCCTGGGGCCCACCCAGGGGCGCGGGGCCGATGCTACAGACTACACCCAAATGTACAACACCCGTTAGCTTATACTCCTCGTCGCGATTTCGGCCCAAAATCCGGTGTGCATTTGGTCTGAAAGGACCCAGTTGTCACCCCGTTATGGCCTGGGCCTCATTGGCCCTCTAAAATCACTGGGTACCTCTAAAGTTCCCTCTCCGGCGGATGGAGTTTCCATTGCCGAAGGTTAAAGAAGATAAAGCTGTCTACGAATCAGCTAGCATGCGGGTACCTGTGACGGCGCACGCCTGGGCCCAATTTCATAAAATTGTAGAAAAGGGACGTGACATGGCAAAATTGCCAGTTTGGAGTGGAGCTCGGTACCAGATCACAGGAAAATATGCCAGATGAAGTAGAATCAAAATGGATCTGCAATTTCCGTATGCCACGCCACTATTCTACAGTTCGTATGATGGTTGTATGAGGGTGAGATGTTTGTACATCTCTCACGCTCGGGATGTACGCTTTCGTCTTAAACGTATAGCTGGGCTCAAAATAAACGCGGAGACTAACGGCAGTGCTGATTCGCGGTACCATTGGACAAATGAAATTCGGGGACAAATAAAAAACTCGAAATATTGCTCGTAGTTTTACCAGCCAAAACTGCTGGCCAAAACTGCCTCAGGCTAAAGCTGGTATGAGACATCATGCATTCATATTGCTCAAAACCCAAACAGTGGCCACAACCACTTTTGGAGGATACTACCTGACGTAATACATGCTTTGATGACGGCAGCTCGTAACGACTGAATTTCCACATCCTTAGAAATCGCGCGAGTCAGGGTGAATTATAATATCTATTTTTTAAGTTCCAATGCAAAATAAACTTTTGAAAGTAGCCGTAATGCGAATTCGGGATCTGTTCTTTTTAGAAAATATTTTTTAGCCATATTTTGGGTCATGCCACTCAGAATTTTAGGTGGAACAATGCAAGCATTGCTAAATGATTTCGACATCCTTGGCTTTAAATATAAATACTGTAGTTTCACGATGTTTTTGTGGTTTAACGTGCATAGAACAAACATTATGCTGTCTGAATTTGATAAAACGATCCCAATATTGGATATTTGTCCAATAGTTCTTCAAGGAATAATATCTAGAGAGGGAATCTTCACGGGCCATTAAAATTGCACCTCTATGTATTTCTCGGAATATATCCGAAGGCAGCCAGAATACTCGGAATGTTTCTTTGGATGCTTTTAGAAAATATTTAATATTAAGGTTAACTTGTTTTTTTCTCAACAAGCGCGGAATCTCTGCGTAATTTAAAGGTGGACAATTTTGACCTCTTTTTCACGCTCAGGGGCCTACCTGGTCAGGTCCTAGCCTACATGAATTTCTAGCCGGCCTGGATGTGGGCGGCTACAGAGGAGCGGTTGTAGCGTTATAATTTATTCTGTATATACTTGGGAATGTAATAATAAATAAGTGAATATAAATATATTTTATTTTGTATATTTTATTAACTGTAGCTAATATTTTCAAACCTCAATGGCTATAAATTATATACATATTTATATTATATATTATATATATATATATATATATATATATATATATATATAATATTTATAGTCATTGGGGTTGAAAATATTAGGTAGATAAATATATAACATATAAGTATATAAGTATATAAGTAAGTATAAGATATAAGAAGAGTATATATATATAAGTATATATATATATATAATATTCCAAACCATACATGTAATAAAATATCAACCTTCAACCACTCCTTTGTCGCCGCCGACACCCTCGCCGGCTGGGAATAAGCGCAGACGTGATCCAAAGTTCTGGGTCGCTGGTGTTGTCCTCCGTAAACAGTTCTGTCCACATTGGCGGACGCAGGGGGGGGGGCATTCCGGCCATGACCCCCAAAGTGCTGGAGGGGGAGGCAAACTATCTTTTGGCCCCCCAAACGCCGGAATTTTTTGAAAAGGTTGTCGACACTAGGTCTGTAGAGCAAAAATCTTCGCTTCCCCCAGGGGAGAACGATCATGTACTTGGAGAGATAGCTTATACTAGGTCTGTCCAGCACCCAAATTGCACGTCCCACCACACCCCCCGCCCCCAGGAGGAGAGGCAGACATGGGTTTGGCTCCCCCCAAAGCTCGGGTCTGCGTCCGGCCCCGTCTGTCGAATCGTCGCCGGTGCGATTATCAGCGACAGCAACGGCCTCGGACGCACGCCTTAAACGACAGAGCTCTGACTCAAACTGGCAACCGTGCTATCCTGAGGGCTTGACAGTCCAATCGATAGTCTCTATCCAATGTCCACAAATACGCTTAACCGTAGCCAAATGGCTTATTCAGCCTCCTTTTAACCGTTAGTGACCGGATTGTATAGCCCCGGTCTCCATTCTCGTTTCGCCTTTTCATTTCGTTCGGGTTGAACCAATGACTAAGGAGATTCTATAGCGCGACTATATTCCAGCCACACACGGTCCAGGTTTGTCGTTGAACGCCTGGGAGGGCCTCCTCTCGGCTCGGCAGATTTCAATAGGGCCTTGATTGGCTCTAACCAGGTGTCTGAGGCGGAGGCGCGTGCCGGTAGATGCTCGAGAGCAGGAGCGGATGTAGGGTGGGGTTAGAGGATGGATTGCAGGGTTGACAGACCGGGCCAAAAAGAAGTTCTGTTATAATAATGAATGATGATAATATTTGGCCTTCAAAAATTGTTTTGGCTCAATTTTTTGAAATACATGAGAGAGAAATGAACTAGTTTCTCTTATTTTTGTAGCCAGTATGTCGTGGCCTGACTTTGTTTGCCCATGTCGTGCAGCCTTGAAATAGCTGGACTTAAAATGCTACAAACCGGGGGTGTGATCACACGGAGAGGTGTGCGTGGTTAATACTTGCATCTGCTTCAGAACATGACACAACACTTGCGGAGTGTGGGGCTGTTTGATGAAAGTAAATAGATGATAGTCTCATATATGATATTGGACTGAACAGCTGCTGGGAGGGATTTTTGTGAATGCTTTGAACCGTTGTGACAGTGCAAAAAGTCTTCTGTGGTGTAGTCCTAGAGTTTGAATTCGTTTAAAGAATTGTTTGTCCTCTTAGTGAGATGCAGGTGGACATAAATACATAAGTGCGAAGAACGAAGCTTGAGAATAGCTTACTCGTTAGGAATCGAAACCTGTTCCCTTTAAGGTGTTTGCTTTGACTTGTTTTGAGCATAGTTCACAGAAATCGTTCGCTTATAGTACCTGCCCTATTTCTCCATTTCTGCTTCTGGCCGTTTTTGTTTGCTTGAATGTCTCACTTTATTGGGAAGACAGTGACAGTGACTAAGCAAAATGCAAAAGTACGAGTGAAAGCCGACGCTTCGCCCAAAGCAATCCAACAGAGTGGGAAGGATATTGTATTTTAGGTCAGGAGGGGACGATAGCACCACTTAGAAAAGAACAACAAGAAAACAGTAGAACAGCTCTGTCTGGCCTACCAGCGGTATAATCCCGTCGTTGCTCGTTTTAAGGCCGTCTGTGACTATCGAAACAACCATTTATCGATAACTGGATGTGGAATGGATTGTTTGTGGTTGTTTGTGGCTCAGGGATGTATTGTTTGTGACTCACGAAGGCAGACTGCGTGGTCTGTCTGCTAGTCATGCCTTAGCTTCGCGTCCTGGAGGATAACCTCATGTTTTACCCTCAGTGACGCCTATTCGCGTCTTCCTTGCAAACATCTTGTGTTTTCGCTGCACGGGTGCTGGTTTTCATTTCCCTTCACATTTCGCCCGTTTGCTAGCGTTTCTTTCGGGCGGCGGCGTCTTCCACCCGTCCTTGCCGAATTCCGTTTCGCACCCGTCTCACAAGTCGCCTTTGTGACTGGTCTCCTCTGGAAATACCACGCCGTCGCGACGCCGTCTGACGCGTTGGAGGACCAGAACCCACAAACCACCCGTAACCAGCGCGGTTACGAGAGTTGAACGTTTTAGTGTATATTCAAAGATGAACGGTTGTAACATGTCATAGATGTGCCGGCAAAAATATGTGCTAAGTCCCGGAAAGCGTGATGGGTATAATTGGGTGATGTCAGAGGGAGTTCAGGCGTTGTCTTGGCCGATAAATTTTGCTATTTGGTCGTTTGAATTGTGTTCTTATACTTCTGGTATACACAGTTCATGGCTTTGTGTGGTCCAAGGGAAAGCTGGCGCCAACCTAGCGCATAATGCTGGGTATGTAATGTGAGTCTGCGGTAATGTGGTATTAAGTTAGAAAATTTATGTGCCCCTCGTGTGATGGCAGAAAATAAGGATATACGGTATAAAAAGAGTACGGTACCTTCATGCCAGACTAGTCCCGTGATGCATGGCTTTGGGTTTGGGGGAATTTTCAATACGTTTGGCGTACGGAATATGTTTGAGAAGATGAATGATCGAGCTTAACGAAAAATCCCTTAGTGTCTTCGCGTATTAACAAAAACCCCAATTTTTTTCGATAAGAGCCCACCTCATATACTTCAGTAACTCCATGGCCACTTCATCCTTTCTCCAACACTGTTTCCTCCGCCATGAGCGTTGTGTCTTCGGCGCCTCGCTCAGTGCGACTCGCCGCCGCCTCCCCGCCGTACCTCCGCCGCGATCCACGCCGCGCGCCTCCTGCGCGTGCGGGAGGCGGCCAGTCGGCGCTCGGCGGTCGTTGGAGGCGGAAGTGTGCGCTGGAGTCGCAGAGGATCGGCGCGGCGTGTTGGCTGGCGCGCTGTGTGTGGTGGGTTAAGAGGACGGTTCGAAGGAGGGTTACATTATCAATTGTGATACAGTTTTCGGATTGGAGTGAAGAAGTGTGGCTTCGTCTCAGGCCCTTTTCCTCGCAATAATGTTTGTACTAGAACTGGCGCTCAGACAGATCTGAAATATCTGGTTATCTCACCGAGTGTTTCTACAGCTAAAAATGGAATAGAACCATTATTGTTACACCAGTACAGACCGTCGGGACCGTCGCTGCGTGTCCGAACTGATCGGAAGAGGCCCGCTACTCGTGCCGCGCTGGGTAGGACATCGTCTCCGCTGCAGCCATTAGGACCTCTCCCACTTCCGGTGTCATCTGGAGTTGTCGTCATCCCTCCGCGTCCCGCGGGACAGGGACCGGGACTGTGGGACTGACGGTCCGTCGAACAACACTCTAAACGACGCTAAGTCGATCGGTGACTTCCTCACAGCGTGGCGGGGGACTCATCGGCGTCGGTGATATATGTGGACGTGAGGGAGAACTGGCTCTGTAGGATCGCTGGTGTTGCTGAAGCGCCTGCTGGCTGGGGGCGGACTGGACGTGTGTAGCGCTGGCTTGATGTTGCGGAAGGTCATGGGTGGTACGGTGCGGCAGAGCTAGGACCGGGGAGGTCATCATGGTGGCGAAAATGGCGGGACAGCCGCCGCCCGATCCCACCGAGAACCTCATCAACAAATGTGAGTAGTGATAAAGAAAATGTGACGACACATGATCAATTCTGTTCATATGCATTCATTTTTGCACTTGAACGCTTGAGGTTGTGCGTCCTAGCCCACCGCCATCGTATACGTTCATTCGAAACCGCACATGTGTATTGCGGACGAGAAAAGAGAACGCACGAACCGAGGGTGAAAACATTTACAAGAGAAAAGGGAGGACGACGTGAGGGAGGGAGCGATGGAGTCAATAACAATTTATTTCGAATTACTCACGTAGAAAACAGTAGGATTAATATGTGAGTAATGATTGATAGTAGAGCGGAGGAGGATACCATATTTGTAACCACTTTAAACTGAATCGGCGATCGGTGGGCTCGTTTGCTTGCAGATGTTTCACTGATCTTTGACACGCATTTTACTATATTGGTTATTATCTGGGTTCTTAGTGTATTGAGGGCTTCGGACCAGTAAACTTCCGAACAGAAAAATCCGTAGTTATTTTTACGCGGGCGGTATAACGTATTTCAAGTATCACACTTTCAATTATAACCGATTTATGCACTGGAAATGATCGTTACACTCTCAGCGAGTCCTCCGGAATTTCGGAGATAATCAGAGCCTTTTAGCTCCTACTCATTGCCGTGTTGAAATTTCCACAACAAAATTTATATAGAGCTTGGGCTTTAGGTATTTGGATCGCGTTGCAAACGGCATCTCTCTCTCTCTCTCTCCCCCTCTCTCACAGTTTTACTACATTTTTGTGGCTGGTAGGAAAGCATACGGTCTACGGAACCACGCATCTACTTTGTGCATAATGCATTCAACTGCTGAACGAACAGCACCGGCGATTGCAACCAGTGAAAGCGGCAACATCTAAAGGCTGGCCATAAACCGGTCGTTTTCTCAGCGGTATCCTGTTGGGCGGCCGCTAGAACAGTGGTAATTCGGGACGTGGGTGGCACGATCGCTTTCTTCGCTCTCCCATCTCCGGGGAAACTTCGGCTCCCATGATCTGAATCGCTCCACGCTCCGGCTGATGACTTTCCCGAGGTGTTGTGTTCGGCTTCGACATCCTCTTGCCGTCACGATGTTGGAAATGTTGGGTCTGCTGTCTCGTTACGGTCCGTGACGGCTTGTCACGATGGCGGTCTCGTGAGGCCGAGAATTGCGGTGAGTCACGGTGTTCTCGTGATACTTTGACGGACAGGTTATGAATGTCACGAGCTCACGGTTTGTTTGGGGTTAAATAGCCACCTCATTTTCGGCAGATATGAAGAGTGCTGGCAGTGGTAGAGAGGCCCAGCAAAGGTTCAAACTCCCGTTAAAAATATCCACTCTGAAATTTAAACTTATGAGCTATGGGCTCGATGTGGCATTTGAATCTTGCCCCTTACGAAGCTTGTGTGCGGTTCCGTTGTGGCCGAAATGAAAGCATCGGAATGAAACAAGAGGAGCGGACGTGGTGACTTCTGGGCTGATTTCTCATCTTCAACTTCGCTTCTAACGACAAATATGTGTCTCGCCGCCGAAAGTATCTCCTCAGGTGATGTAAAACGCCAGCTTCTTCAATCCAACTCTGTGTTACGCTAGCAGGGTTTGTGGTTCGCTCTCGGAACACAAATGAACTTTGTTTTGCATGATTTTTGTTCTTTTCCTACGTCCGAACAATATTTGCCGAAACAAGTATCTTGAGTAATAGATAGAAGAATGGCACCGTACGTAGCACCACACCACCTAGCTTTCAAGTGTCGGCGCCGACCCTCGGGTAATTAGTCTTCGTGGGAATGTGGTATTCAAATGAGGAGGCGCCTTCCCTGCCTGAGCGAGACTGGAATGTCTTGAGGAGAAGTGCTGTGACGTTACGTTCACACCGTCTCTTCCACCCTCTTCCAGTCTAAAGGGAGTTGTGGTGTCGGCTAAGGACACTGTGTCGAGGGGGGATGGAGGGGGTAGATGGATCGGCGGCCGGGGTTTTGATGAGATAAACGGATGTCGTGACCAGGCCGCTTGTGCGACGGACTAGGTAGGTTTTTGGTTGTAATATTTAGTTTTATGTGTATAGGCGAAATGGCGTGGTAGTATTCGTATGTAATAAATCTTTTGAGACATCACCTGATATTTTGTGCAAAATATTATGGTTCTGAGGGTAGATTTCATGAATATTGTTCCAAAAACTAGATCGTTATTTAATTTAGATCGTTCTTAATCTAGGTTAATCTAGATTAATTTAGTTTAATCTAGATCGTTATTAAATCTAGATCGTTATTTGATCCTCATGAAGCTTGAGTGTTCGTTGGTCATTTAGGTAGGCAAATAACGCTTCCCCTGAAAAATAAAATTGAGCATCGCTTCTCAGCATATTGGAGACAGTCAGTCAGTGTTGGCAGTCAGACAGTGGAGTGGTGAAAGATCTCATGCCTATTGTTGACAGAGGTCACGGGTCACCGTCCGGCCGGGTTGAGGCACGACCAGCTTTCTGAGCGGCTCTCCTTCCCGTATTGTGCATGTCGGCTTGTTCGATTCCGTGTTTATGGTCCGTGTTTCCATTTCCTCTGGAAGTAGGCCAACGTCCGGCCGGGCGGCTCCATAAAACACAACAGCCCCGCAGAGTATGCACGATGTCGACGACTCGTCGGCAGTCGTGACATTGGCAGGAGCCTGCACCAGTTTTCGTCGTGTTCTGCTTGGTCGTTCGCACTGGTCGTTCGCGAAGTTCTACAATACTAAGGTAGTTGAAAGTTAGTACTTTGGATCAAAAGTGCCGCTACGCTTTTTGGTAGGGTGGGGGAGATGTGATTTACATCCATTTTCCTCTACGTACTCAGATAGGTAATTTGATAATTTTTATTTTGTCAAAAAGCGCGATAACTTGGTGAAAATACCGACCCAATTAAAAATTTATCCTCCTAAAACGGGATATTTTTAACGATTTTAGTACACTACGCTAAAAGTGAGAGTCCGCCCCCTCCCCACTTTCCTAGAGCAGGGTTGGACCCCGCCCCCAGTTCCCCCGGTGTCCGCACATCTGCCGAGGTTGGCTCCAGCTGCTTGCAGAGTTGTTGCAGGGATTTCAGTTGAATGAGTTTGCTTCAGCTCCGGGTAGTGTGAGAAGCAAGGAAGCGATGCTGACTCTGCTCGCGGTGGAAGTAGCGTAAGGATGTGCTTATTGGCGTGGTTCTGCTAACTTATGACCCCCCACTGGTGTAGGAGAGGGGCCAAGAGGCTATGCGCCCGGAAAAAGGGCGACATTTTGGCCGATTTTCTATTAAAAACACCAATTTTGGCGATTTATTGCGAGTTGAAACCCCCAAACGGCGCTCCTGCGTCCGCCCCTGGCCCTGACTGTCCACCAACTTCAAAGGCTAGTGCAGTGGTCGTCATATTCACGTGGAGAGCGTCTAGAATGGCTCCCATAAACGCCGCACAATTTGCTAACGCCTCCGCCGTGGGGCAAGCTTATGGCAAGGACTACTCAAACGCCGTCTGCGGCCTGTCTCCGTGACGTAGCAGTGCCCTCCCAAAACCGAGGGCCTTGGATGGATAATCATACCCAGACAAATTTAATTCTCCGCTCACTCATCGTGATCTCACATTAGCGTTCCCTTGTCCAAGCAACGAGCACTCCCTTATCGCGGCTGTAAGCTTGAAGAAATCTGAAATTGAAAAAAATTGTCTGTCATAGAGAGCTAAATTGGATCATGTTTATGTCTAACGACTTTATGAGCTTCGATAACCCAATCACCCACTCGACGTTTTGTCGTAAATTGTCCCACCCACGCCTAGTTGCAATCTTTACTCTGGAACGCTGCATCATGGGTGATGGTAGCAGACATGAAGAGGGAGGACACAGGGCGATTATATTCGTGATGATTCCTCTTTTGCAATAATTGACCAGGATACTTAAATTTGGCCTCCTTTAGTATTCAGACATTGCGATGCTGAGAAATGACTGCTCGTGATTTAACACGCGCCCCGCTGGGGGGGGGCGTTTTTCGCCCCCTCCGTATCTCATTTCCCACGAAAGCTAAATGAAAATTATGAGCGGCGTTTGAAAGCTCTTGACAAGACGAAGAGATTTTATACAAATAATTTTTATGTCAGTAATATTAAATTAAAAGGGGGTATAATTTAAAGCAAATATAACACAATTAAACAAAATGAGCTTTATCTCAATTCATTGATAAGTTATTAAAACAATCACTCTAGCAAAGGTAAGATGCAAAATAAGTTTATGGTCAAATCTTAAAATGATGGTTGAGATTTTCAGCCTTATCTATAGTAATTAATACAGCCCATTCTATTTTTCACCATAGACTTATAATGGGGTGACCAAAAATTGACCCCACCTTAGGTCAACAATATCAAAATTCCGAGATAGCCGATTTGTAGACCCTAATGACCTTATCATATTGTGGAAGTTTCAAACTGATCGGTTCGCTGATGTTCCCTGGGCACCGCTTTAAACTCGTTATTTTAGGTTTTGAGGTGGGGTCACCTGATCTTGAATAGCTCCTTGACCTCTTATGACCATAACTAAAAAAATTGTTCAGATGTGTAAAATTGATCAGGGATAAGGTACTGTAAGTTTCGTTGTTCTGCGTCTCTTCGTTTTTGAGCTATCTGGGGAAAACCAGGAGGGGGATGAATTTCGCCCCCCAGCGGGGCGCGTGTTATTGCGTGTATTGGTTTACCCATGGTAGGAAATCCGGCGGGGGGTGGGGGTCAAGACCTCCCCCTGCATTTTGGGTCTCCCGTAGGCTTTGTATAAGGCTTGTATTGCCGTGCCAGTGTTAACCCACCCAGGACCCCTCCTGGATCGAGAAGAGATCCCCAGCCATTGATACACCCCTCCCATGTATCCTGTGCGTCCTTAACCTGCACTCTTCCCTCTTTCATTCCATACAGCAGCGTCAGCGATAGCCTAATCCATGCTCCGTCTCCCCCCACCGCCGTGAGGGAGCTCCCTGAGCGGGCGCCCTGTCTCCGCCGCCGTCCGCTAGGCGGCGGCGCCCGCAGCGTCGCCCGCGGCGGACAGTGCGGCGCCGTAAACAACTGCGCCGCCTCCGGCCCCGGTGGGACTTTGTTACGGAGGTATGGAGGGAATTGGCGAGTTCCCGCTCCGGGATGTGGTACCTACTCCTATACAGGTGCAGATGTGTTTGGGGATGATATGATAGTCGTTTCCTCGACTGGTTGATTTTCTTTAAATAAAAAAAGTTTTCACTCTTTTGCCCCCCGAAACACCCCTCCTGGCCCTGACATTGCCTTTTAGTTCATTTCATTTATTGAGGCTCAACTGGTTGCTGTAGGTGGACCTCATAACATCTAAAGGCATCACTGTCAATGTCGATATTCGTTCATGGCGGGGGATGAATACCTCAGCAGATAACATCAAAATTTCCCGAGCCACAAGTCCCGATTTCAAGTCTTGGCAGAGCCTCTGAATAAGTCGATCTGATCCTCATAATCTCTTCCAACAAGGTGAAAGCTGGTGACGCCGTATAGCCTTGGCAGTTGGTGCGTCGCTAAACCCCAACAAGACTTTTTGAAAAAGTTGTATTAATCGGTTATGGTGAAGATATTTGCAATGCCGGGATCCATGCACACCAAACATTTCTAATGCGTCTAGACTATTCAAAGTCGGGCAATACATGTTTAGCTTGACTGGGCTGTTTTTTATCATTGCTGAACTCCATTACTTTGAACTTTACGAAGCAGTTCACCGCGAGAGCTTCGTATCCGAACCTGCCGTCCCTCCTCCCGACTCCTGACAGCGCCCTTGATCTGCCGCATTTTACGCGAGTTGTTTTTCTTCACACGGCGGAGCGGTGCGGTGGGGACACAGAGGTGTTGATTAGAGGGATAGACCTGCGATTTAAATGCCTTTGTCTCGGCGCCGGTGTCATTTATCTGCGGAGAAGAGAGTGCGCTGACGTCTCGAGCATGCCTCTGTGTTTTTGTGAACGAGGGCGGAAGCGCGTGACGTCTTGCGAAGTTACTCTGGTTGAAAATGCTCTCTTTGGATGCAAATAAGTTGCACTGGGAATCTGAATTGGTTTCTCAGGAATGTTTGGAAAAAATCTGTTTGTGGTGGCGTTTCTTGTCAGCTACAAGAGCTGGCGATCCTTTTTGGGATGTGAAAGTTAACCGGTGTATTCGCTAGACAAGTTTTACTGGGCCCTCCATTCGTTTATGCTTTATAGTGCGAATGTTTTTCATAACACGGAAAATTTCAAATGCCCGAGACAGATTTCGCATTTTCACCATCCATCAAAATATTGTTTGTCTTAAAGCAGCTAAATTTTCATTTGTGGACGGTACAGAAGTTCAAGCAATGTCGTAATTATGGTTAAAAGGTTGCTGCCAATTATATGTGGTCGCATTGACGTGTCTGATGCCTTGTGGCGTGTAGTGACAGCATTACCTGTTTGCATGGTTGTCTTTGTTTTCAATTCCAGTGTTCTTGAACCTTCTAAGACTTGGCTGGTGACCTTGCCAGGTCAGGTTTTGTGCAGAGCAGCATTCGACCGGAACTAACTCAACTGCAAGTGTCTCGTTTTTGTGTGCGTTTGAATACTCCCTCCCCCTTATCTGGACTCACAGAACGGAACTGGAATGCATATTTGCAGGTTGACGTTGGCAGTCCTGCTTCGTGGGGTGCTAGCGCTCTCAGGTCGGTCTCGTTTTGGCTCGGCTGTGGCCCGCCCTGCTAATCGATAATGTCTGTCGTGCATGGCAACGTGATAAACCATGGACTGGATACCGTCGCGATCCATATATGGTCGCCAGGCGTATGTGGTGGAGGAAACCAAGAGATCGGAAGACTAGTTGTCTAGTTCTCTGTGCTAGTTGTCTCTAGTAGCATTGCTCGAGTGGGTGGTTGCTTTGTACAATGATTTGTAGCTGTAATTGAAAACACTTTCTTAGCCTCTCTTTGGAAAATTCGGGAACTTTTCGTGAGCTTTCAGGTACCCTAGTTTTCCATTGTAGGTTTTCTTAATTTGAAACCATTTGGGTATCTGCGATTGGGAATAGTGTCCCGTCCAAAATTACTGATTTTCTTGGTAGAAGTGAGCAGTTGCTGATTTTCATGAACGATTTAAAGCTGTTTTCGTCACGATTTCTGACGTTTCGCCCCACCTCCTAAACCGTCATGTCTAGACCCCCCCTGCGTCAAAGGCTGTTGCGGAAGTGGCATTTGGTGGCGACGCCTTAGCGTGTCCCGGTTGGCTGCTCGCTAAATACTGAATGCATACTGGCATTGACACGCGAGGCTTGAGGCATTTGAAGCACGGCTTTGATAACAAACCGACACTTCTCTATGCAGCATTGATGAAGGTACATCAGGCCACCCGTTTGCTCGTCAGACGTGTGCAAAATTAATGCGCTGTATGTTCAAGGTCCACTCCTTGATAAGGAGTGGATGGGACTTGCTTGGTCAGGTTAGCTTCAGCGCTACCACTGAAGCAGGTGAACTGCGTAGGCACCCGAGTCAAAAAACTTTGGGGCTTTACGACGCACCGACTGCTGAGGTCATATGGTATCGCCAACTCTCACCCTGTTGGGAGAAAAAAACTCACCCTGTGGGGTGGGTATTATGGGGATCGGAAAGACTTATGCAGAATACCCGCCCCGGGGGTTTGAACCTGGGTCAGTGGCGTTGGAGTCACATCTTTTTCCCGGCACGTAGGAGCACACCATGAGAAATAGAGACACTCCCAAGACTGGCCACTGGCCACAATGTGCTAACAGCTGAAAGAAAAGGCTTCAGCCTTTTCTGCTCCATGCCCAAAAAGTCGAGACTCCGCCTGCCGTAGCCAAGTCCGTAGCTACGGCGAAGACGTAACACGAGGCGTCCCAGGTGGAGGCGGCACCCCACGAGCTATTTATACACCGGCACGACCATCATCAACACAGCAAACATACCGGCGTAAGCAATCACAACACGTCCAAGAACGGAGCGACTGACGCCGAGCTGGGAGCTGATGAACCTGTCCCAGGGCAGGGTCGGAGGACGCGGGAATGTCGGACATGTTGCTCAATATGTGATGTTGTAAGACACGATTCCTGATCAGATGCACACGATGGAGGTTCTTCGATTAGGGTGACCGGTGATGAGAAGCGAATGACAGAATTGTGAAACGTCCGAATGTGAGCTGGTCCTTTCCGATCGACGGTGTTTCGGGTAAGACAACCAGTACGGACTGGTGGGCCCGGGACTCGCGTTGGGTGGACTAACCAGTCTGACATGCAGGCAGCATGGAAAGCGACAGTGAGGCGGATCTAAGGGGCCATCCATAAATTACGCAGTGATGTCTTTTTGCGATTCTTACCCCTCTCATCCATGTAATGTTTTTCGATGTCCATGTGTAGCTCATGACATCACTATGGTTGTCAACCTCTCACCCGATTGACGTTAGGTAAGAACAGCCCTTAAAATATTTGGGGGAGGGAATGGCAACCGGGATAACATCGTGAAAAACAGTGTGCTTGAGGTCGTTGGACAAATATTGCATATAACAAAACCAATTCTGCATTTCATCGATGTTCCCACTGAGATCCAAACTGGTGTATTTGACTGGTGTAATATTCATACAATTCTGAGACCTCACGCGACGTGCATAATTGACCCCAAAGGTCAGGCCCGTTTAACATGCCTCGTATATGTATCAATACATAGGCTGTATACGCGAACCAAACTCAAGACAATAAAATTGTGTCGGTCCCAAAAAGTGCCCATTTCTGTGCAATTCACGACGAATGCCCCATGTCAGACTCACATATATCAGATACATAAGTCACCCATGTCAGACCTCAGTGCATATGTTAGCGCGTGCCGGCGGGGCGGCGACGGCGGATCAGCGGAGCGGGGAGTCGCCGTCCGGCCAGGGATAGCGGTGGTGTGCCACCGAACAGGCCGTCCCGGCGGCACCGACGACCCCTCCGGTCACGCTCGGCTGCAGACGACGCCCCCTCAACCACGACCGGGGTCGCGCAGGTCACTGCCACCCCGCCCCGCGGCACCGTGCAAGTGGCGGTGAGGAATCGTCCAGGGAGATGGGAGTACTGGGTGGCTCCAGTTTTTCTGGCTTGAAAGCTATACGTTTGTAAGCTTAGTTCGATAGTGAAGTGATCTGCCATAGCTCTTTCGTCCCTAAATCTTAATCATATTTTTCGTGTGCGAGAGTTGCAAAAGCAATGCGTGTATATATTCTTTTTACATCTGGCGAGTCTTTTTATATCGATTAGATCAAATTAGATCAATTACTGAACACAGCTGGTTTTAAGGTGGATGCAAAATGACCAGAGGAGGTTGTGTAGAATCTCCGCTAAGCACCAGAGATGACAAGAATGACACTTTTATACTCTCCCGTGAATTCTGGTGACCGCTGTCCTCTTGTCGCTTCTTCGCCTCCTCTCTGTGTGGACCTCCTCTGTTGACCTAGCGGACAACACGCGGTCCACAGCGCCTGGAAGTCGGTGACCGTCAGAGCGCGGATGCCTACATGATGGTGGGACACGTCTGGATCACCCTGGGGTCAGTCTGCTGCTGCTGTTGATCTTGTAGATTCGAAGTGGTGTTTTCCTTTTTGAGGGAGCTTGGCGAGAAATGTGGAAGATTTATGGCAAATACGTGACTATGACTTTACATCGGGCGTCAAAGGTCGACTGTGACTGGAAATCTACCAGTCCCATTCGTCCGCTGCTGGTGTCGGCCGCATCGCCCTGTCTTGGCTGGGGGTGCTGTTTGTCTCGGATCGACAACATCACACCTATCGTCGTTGTATTCTTGCTGTGGCTTCAGTAGGAGAAGCGGTACCAGACACCTGTGTGCTCCAGTTTGGATCCGAGTATGGATCGTAACTGTCGTGGTGAACTGTTTCTCACATTTCGATGGTCCCGTTGGTGATACGGTCAACTCTGCGCATAAATTGTGCCAGCTCGATGGTGATTTCTGGGCATCCGGTATGGTACTCTGGAGCGACTCCCGAAGTGTGGGTCATTCATGCCCTCATTTGGGAGTTGAGATGCGTGTCTTTGGGGGTAAACAGGATATACAGGTAAACAGGTTTAAACTTTTGCAACAGGGTAAACAGGTTTAAGTAACAGTCAGAAATTAAACAAAGTAAGCACGCAGTTAACACTCTTGTTTATGTAGATATGCTAATACTCCACGGTGTGGGTTTGGGCAGGAGGTGGGGAAAGAAGAATGCAGTCGTGACTGTCTAAAAGGGGGTCATCACGCCCAGTGGGTTTGGAACCACTGTCTTAAATGGTGTGATCATTGTTTTAGACTAATGTAAGCCGGTTCTGGCGCCGTTTGTAGTCCTGTGTCCCTCCAGTGCAGGGCATTTAGCGCGAAACCTCATTGCGGTGTGGATGAATACATGCTAACGCCGCAATTAGTAGCCCTACCACCATTATGAATGTTCACCACTGCCTTAGCTAGCTACAAGTGCGCTGTTTAACCTAAAGCCGACGGAAAAAACGCCGTCGGCGATGTTTCGTGATCACATCAGCACTATTGACCACCACCCCGCACGCGCACGGCTCGTGTCCGAGACAGACCCGACACAGACCGAGGGCGCTGCCCGCTGACCTCTCCTCACGTGGCTCCGGAACAGCTGATGAATCACGACATCGGGAACCAGGCTCTGGCCAGCGTGTGATAAAGCCGGCCGGTGGTATAACTGATCGGGACGTTGTGATGGAGCGGCGACGCGGTGCCTCGCAGTGGAGTGTCGGGATTCCAGCTGTGCCCGCATACGCTTGGTCCCGATCAACTCTGACCAGCGCCCCGTACCATTGATCTCGATTGACCTAATCTGTGAGTTGAGTTTGCCGGATTTCGGGCGGTTGAACTGAATCTGTGGGAATGTGGGTCGAAGCCCGGGGCGGAGGGTGATTTAAGTTGTACGGTTTTCTTCATTATGTTTTGATACGGTATGTCGACTGCTTGTTGTGGGAGGAATATGTGTTGCGCTGGAGTTCTGCAGAATTGTATTGTGTCTGATGGCGATTAAATTATGAGAAACCAAATTACCCGAGCGAGACGAGCACAACAAAACTAAATTAGTCTCAGCAAATGATCTATATTTTTAGCTAATTGCTTGTAGTATTACTCCCAATATATTTTTAATGATTGATTAAAATTAACCGTTAGGCGCTGGCTTTAATAGCTGAAGCGCCCTGAAATCACAACACACGCACATGAATATGAATTTTGACCTCCCTTGGATCTTAATGCTTCTAATCTGACGTTATTTATGGTATCCCTGGAGGTCTGATTTGTCTCCTCTGATGTTTCGTCCTGTAGTGCAACGACTGGCCACTGTAACGCCCTTGCTGCATGCCGTTTTGCGTAAACTGTCCTAGAACCCTCTGATCTTGCGTTCTAAACAAGACAAGCAAGAAAAACGGCTGTGAAAAACCTGCAGACCGCTGAACCTCGTGACTGCCTGCGGTGTTTGCGTTTTTGTTAACACTTCGCACAGAACCACCAGTCGAGAGAAGATACAGTTTAGTGTTTGCCTTGGCCATGCGCGTTGGAAAAGGGGGGGGGGCAGGGGGCCTGGCCCCCCACTTTTTGGCAAAAAATTTTCTGATCCCAGTCAAAATGAGAGAAAACCGGACATTCTTATATCCAGCCGCTGCGGAAGGCAACGAGGAGCCCAAATTCGAGCAGTTTTTGGTCCTGATGTTGAAAGTTTTTTTGTCAGCATAAGGTTGAAGTTTGTCTGCCCCCCCCCACTTTTTTGCTGGTGGCGACACTTATGGCCTTGGCCAAGTAAACTCAGATTCAATTGAGTCCATATTTCAAGACTCTCCGAAAATCTCAGGCCGATCGGTTTCATTCCGGAATTATCGTTCCAAGTCTTCCGGAATTATCAATCCAAGTGCAATCCATAGAAGGAAAAGACGGCTAATTCTACAAAAAATGGGGGTCCAGATTCACGCGCAGAGCCAAAACCAGCCGAATTCTTGGGCCCATGCGACCCACTCCGCCATCGGTTTGTGGCTCCATTCGGATTTCCTTTTGCACCAATCGCGAAAAATTACTGAAATTGTTGGTGTGTTCCATCATGAGCATATATGTCTGTCTGTCTGTCATATGCGGTCCAGGACACACCAAGCCAGTCAGGTGGTCCTTGCCTCCCCTGCCCGGAGCCGCCAGTCCCGGCTGTGTTGTCCCTGCCGCCGTCTGCAGAGCCGTCCTTCCCGGTACCCGGTGACGCAGTGTCGGCCGTATTTCCGCTCCTGCTCTGGACGCGTGGCGTGTCTGCTGACTAATGGTCTCGTGGTGCCGGCCAGACGCCGCAATGACCATCCCAGCGTGTGGCCAGTGGTGACGGCCGCTCGGGTTTTGTGCAGATGTGCCGGCTGTTAGCACGGGTGTTATGTTCTGTTAGTGCTGGTGTTATTTCCGCGCGTCGGGACAGTGTCAGTTACGGTTTCGGTTAGCGGAACTCTTTACTTGCTATTCAGCTGTTTTGTGGATATGTAAGTGCTCGGATAAATGCCCATATGTGGAGAGACTGGTGGAAAATGATGTCTCTGCCAGCATAACTCTACAACGTAACTTTATTTGGGTGCTTTAGAATGCCTCCAAAACCAAATGGATATTATTACCTGGCAAGGATTCTGGTGTGCCAGCTCTTTGTTTTTCATATTGTACTGGGGCAAGACCCAAATTAAAGTCATCCACTTTGGCTATACATCAAGCAGTTGGCTCCCGTTGTTACATCACGGCTAGTGCCTTTTCTGATGCAAATAATTCGAAGTGGCAGGTTAAGCAGCACTCTCTCTTGCTTTTTCTTGGGGCTGAAACTGTTTTCGCTGTTTTTATAGCGGCACCATTGTTGGGTGCGAAGAAGCCTTTCACTGGAACTCACGGGATGATTTATGACTATATCAGTCACTGCTCATTAACAGGCTCATTAATGATGGTAATGATCATGTCGCCATCTGTGTATAGTGTGGGTCAAACGACGTCGGGTCAGGGTTTCCCAACTCGTGACGAAAACGCTGTGTTAAAAAAGCTGCCTAAGCACCACCCGAAATTGCCGTCTCACGATATTAAAACGGTACGCTTCTCATGAATTCTTAAGCTGGTCGAATTCGGCCTGTATTTATGTCATCAACACGGGCGCAACCCGCAACCAAAAGCGTCGCCCACTTCCCGGTCACGGTTTGACCGTGGTCGCCCTCACCCTAACACTGCCATCAGCTATTCATGTGATGCATGGTAAACTGGACACCTCCAATTGGATTGTGACTTGGCGTGGTGCGAGGTCGCCGTGGGTCATGTCGAGGTCACCGCAGGCCAGGCGAGGTCACGGTGGGGTCAGCAGAGGCGTGTTTTAGTTGGGAGGGGGTACCGATGCATGCTGAGAGATGTCCGCCATATCGGGGTTGTAAGCAAGTAATTACTGGTTTTGAAAGAAAGCAATTAGAATGCGACGTGGTTCGCGGCGGGAGGGATCCCACGCAAAGCCAAGTCCCAGGGCGGACGAATTGGTGATTTGCACGGGAGAGGAGGCTGTCGACCGCCCGTCGTGCACACACCAATTGCAGCAATGTCCTGCTGAAATGTACCGCACGGTTTCTGCAGCTGCCCACTGCCCAGGAGCGTGTTACAACTGAGCACTATCGTCCACAAGAACAGTGTCTTCATGTCCGAGCTGGGCGCCATCCGTCCCCAACCACAAACGTGTCTGTCAGACGATCCTCTGACGCCGCTCCAGTTCGAACAGCCCCTGCATAACCGCAGGCAGAGGCGGATCCAGGATCTCTGATCTGGGGGAGGGAGGTTGTCCCGGAGAGGGCACCATCCAGAACAGGGGGCGCCATTTGATTCCGCGCGATCGGTGTAACATACGCCCGAATGCAGCGCGGGTGCTACCCCCCTCCTGGATCCGCCTATGGCGGCAGGTGATTGAGTGCAGGGAAGATGACGCCTGTCAGGCGGCGTGTCAGGGCAGTACGCACTGCGCTACACATCTCGCGGCAGACCTGCGGTTTTAAGTGGCACAGAGCAGAGTATTGATGGTGATCAGGATTTTCCAGTACGTGCTGGTTACTGGAATACGGCCGACTAACCTACTTTGTTTTGATGGAATTGAATTATAATGGCGTTGCATGATGGCAGGGTCAGTTTGTTGTTGGCTTACTTAAATGGTTAGCTGCCTGTTAACTGCATGATAGTTTCCTTCACAATATTCCGGCTTGAAATCACAATACCCTGAGAGCCAACAAGCTGATGGGCCGAGGAAGATACAGCCCTGCGAAAACAAGTGCCGACCATCGTGAAAACCAGGCATGCCTTGTTGACCTTAGTTGTCTAAGTCCCAGTGCTTTGTCATGTGCTACCGCCCCGGCTGCGGTCCAGCGAGGTGCTTTGGCCCAGTTTTCTCTGCGAGTCCTCTGCCCGGGAGACCGACCTGCCGCCTGACAGATGGACCCAGCTGACAGATGACTGCCTCGCGCGTGACAGACGGGCTCGGCGGTCTGACAGGTGGACAGACTCGTCTGACAGACGATCTCCTCTGACGGATGGACAGTGGGGGAGGCTACAGGTAGATTCTGGCGATGTTGTACGGGAAGATGGCGCATTTATATTTCTCTTGCGACAGAGTCGTCGCATAACATAACTTATAGCTCTATATGAAAAATATTGCGGCTTTGTTCTGTTATGAGTTGGGTGTGCATTGTGCAATGACCGGAACTAGTGAGTATGGAAGTGTTTAAAGGCCTAAATGAACTGGATGGAAAAAGATGGCAGTGTGAGAATGCAGGTGAAAGACAATTGACTGGGGTGGGACGGTTGCGGGTTCGAATCCCGATACGATCTCGACTTTTATACATCACTATCACATATGCATGTTTCCCTGCCAAGACAGCGGCAAGTTCACAAACACGGTTGTGGAGCTGCCGAATCTAAATATAGGGCATTTGAATAGGCACATAATAGGTACTGTGCTTAATTTTAAAGACGGGATTTGTGCTTAGTTATCGGTATCCTGTCAACGAACAAACCACTACCATGTGACAGCTCACTTTTTTGTTTCGTAACGAGAGTGAAACCTGCGAATTGTCTTTGGCAGGGGAGAACGGTAGTAATTTCGCCATGAGCCTTTCATTGTCCATTAATTATTCCACACTTCGCCGAAATTCTATTCATTGCTCGCCTGTATAACTTGCGTTTTACCACGTTTTAAAACGCCTGCTAATCCATCAACCTGTCTCATCTCTTGTGTTCGGAGTGGTAGCTACTGTGATACCCATTTGACGTCAAGGCTAGGTATGCAAATCTCCGCTTGTTGTTCTGGTTGGGGCGTCCTTCGTGAGATGGAGACATCATAAAAAGACTAGAAGCAGAACCAGAAGCACGCGGCGTGAGGCAGGCCTGCTTATTGTGCGGCTGCGCCCTTGATAGTGGAACTGAATTTTTTGCTTTGTTTATCTGTTTAACACTTGTACTCCCCTTTCTAATATCTCTGAGATCTCTGAGGTTCTTGCTTCTTGAATGCTGGACAAGAACGGGATAAAAGTAGAGAGATCGTTGTTTGACAAGG
The DNA here is from genome assembly GCA_034440635.1 of Lepas anatifera. Taxonomy (NCBI): domain Eukaryota; kingdom Metazoa; phylum Arthropoda; class Thecostraca; family Lepadidae; genus Lepas; species Lepas anatifera. The sequence goes on along the minus strand of JAOTON010000094.1, from coordinate 624,950 downwards.
AGTGAAATTAGTCGTGAACAATGCTCAGCTGAAATGCTCCGTTTCAATTCCGACGATGTTTTTCAGCTCCAAGCTCCCTCCCACGTAGATCACTGAGTTGAATGTTTTCCATAATTTCCGCGTAACATCCAGATACCTTTTTACCATGCGTAGAGCCAGCAATGCAATGGACGCTTTGAGACCTTATGGCTGGCGCCCCCAGAAAAACTAAGAACCTGCAACTGAAAGACCTTACGTTTCAATAACCGTAAACGCCCGTGTCTCAAGTTCTTTGCCTTGCTGCTAACAATTTTGCAGTTGTGGCATGCGAAAACTGGCTTACAGGCTCACTTTTTTACTTTTGATACTGGACCCTGACTGCCTAAATTCCTCCAATCGTCTGAGATGAATCTACGCAGTGTGTCCAGAAGTTCCTGCCACTCGTTTGACAAGTACCGTACAATGAAATCAATGTTCATATACAATCACTGGACACACCGTTTGTTTTATACAACGGTTCTGGTGAGCAGGGGCGTCTTGAGTGGATTTGGTGCCGAGCGCAATGGCGCTGACCTGGGTGTGCAGGGGGAGGTGTAGAAAGAGAATCCCGAACATCTAGCTGTCTTTGGAAAAACTTACCGAGGTAGCTCACCAACATAAAAATTGAGAACATGTCAGCTACACTTGTAAAAGGAAAAATGCAGACACCTATGCCTTGTTCCAACATCTGTTGGGGCTGCGCTCCCTGGTGCTCCAGTTTCCCCGGGGGGGGGTATACCCGCCAACTAAGTGACTTTTGACACCCAGGCGGGAGAGCACCACACCCCTCCTCACGGGGTGGGGGCCGGGTGATACATGTTACTGTGCTAATGGGGGTCAGGTTAACCTTGGTCTGGTCTCGTCTGTGCACTTCGACTTATTTTTTCTTCAGATGGAAGCGGATGTGACTGTTTCCAGTCAGGTTGGCGGGCCACACTCGACTAAATAATGCCTCTGCTCTGTGGGTTTGCTTGCATTGCTACCTGTATTGCCACTAGTTTGTTTATCTGTGGGTGGGTGGGTGCATGTGTCTGTGGTTTTTGTCAATTTATAGTCGAAAAGCGACCGCTTGTTTTTGTCCTGCCGACTGACCAAGTTAAGAATGCGTAACTATCTGGCATATGGGGGTGGGGCTATTCCAGAGGTTTTTTCAGTTTTCAGTTGAACATGGAAGGACCGGTGGAAGAGCCTGCAACGCAAAGCACTAGACTTCGCACCGGACCGCTGCGCAATGTGACCTTTGTTGAGTGATAGTTACGTTAGTCTCCGCTGATTGCCTAGATACATTTCTGAAAAAAACTATGTCGACGGGGAAATATTCCCCTATTGGTGTACGAGTTGGGTCACGCGTCCCCCCGTCCCATTAGCGTTCGACCCCCACGCAGGCTCCACCGCTCGCTACTTGCGGACAGGCCCGTCGGTGACGTCGCGTCGGTGTGGGGTGAGTGGGGTCCTGCAGACTGGGTTTGTACCGTTTCAAGGTCGCCTCTGTGCACGTTGCACCTGCTCAACAGGGCGGCAGTGAATCACGAACATGCACTGACAATGGACTGCGTAACTGCGGCGGCGGGCCGTGCCCGGAGGGGAAACATTCCGAAACAGATGGAAATGTCCCGGCGGTTTCCGGTAGTATTTCACCTGTTCTTGGTAGGAGTAGATGTGGCGATAAGAGTGACGGGTTTTGGGGAGAACTAGCATTCTGGGGAAAACTGAGTAACCGGTCATATCTGTCAGGGGGCGCCGTGGTGTAGTGGTTAGCAAGCTGGCTTTCCACGTAGCCAGCCCGGGTTTAAGGCCGGCCGATTCCCCGAGCAAATATTAATCTAGCTCCCGAGAAGCCTACCAATAGGGAAAAGAGCTGCCGTCGCCATTGGTGGAAATCCGGGGGGGGTGTTGAGGTCAGAACCTTCCCCGGATTTTGAGTCTCCCGTAGGTTTTGTATGGGGCTTGTATTGCCGTGCCAGCGTTAACCCACCAGGACCCCCCCGGATCAAGAAGAGATCTCCAGCCATTGCCGTCGCCACAACACGATGACATTTGGTGCCGCGAAAAGCCCTCAGAATTGCAACAAATTTCAGTAATTGGCCACGTTCACTTCAGCCAATGCCTTGTCTCCCGCAGAGCTTCCAGTTGATGTTGTGGACGCTTCTGCAGAAGCCAGATCTGGGAGGTGAATAGTGTGAGGCGTCTTCCTGGTAGCCCTTGGTAAATAGGCGAAACATGTGGCCGCGACGAGACAACACCCGCTTTTCGATTGGATCATTGAATGTCTGGGATCGGGTCTCATCTCGTGTAGATGCGGTCATTCGTCCCGATACCGGCACCAACCCGGGGATGGTGCGTATGTATTGGAGTAGGTCATGACCAAGAAAAATCAGGTCCAATCCGATACATGTCTGAAGTTTCCCCGACTCGTCCAGGATTATCCGGTTACACGCCACGATTATCCACCGAAAACTGGTATATATCCGACCTATACAATTAGTCTAACTAACAATCTAGTAAAAAATGTCGCCAACAAATAGCCATAGAAGCTGATGTATCCTAAAACTGCAAAAATCGTCATGTCTGGATCCAAAAACACCCCAAGTACCTGGCCAATCCAATCCGATCTATGGATTGGATTGGATCCAATATCCAATCAGATCTCCGATCCGTGATATACTCCGGCATCTGGGGGAGGGACTCCAGTCGCTGGGTTAGCGTTCCAGCCGCGCCCCCGAGATTGACGCTGGCGCCTCGGCAGAGTTCCCCTGTCATTCTGGCGCCGAGCCCCGATCTAGGACACGTGCTTCGATAGATTTGTCGGAACTATGCACATGTTTGTGTACTGAACTGTCTCAAATCATGTCCGTGACGTAAGGTTTGAAGCGATGCTTAAAGCATGTGTCTTACCGATTTCATCACATTTCCAATGACCCGCTTGACTTCTCCCTTCGATAAGGATTGAGTTTGATGTTCTTAGTGAGGCAACCCGTTCGAATGCGGTGGACCGCTCCGAACTGTTCATTTGTTTTCCCATAACGGCTGCCTTAAATCAGGAAGTTGGGAGGTAACATTATGTTCTTAATTAAATATGCATTAGGGAAGCCTAATGACGCTTCAACACCCGTGGAACCGAAATGACAGTGTTACACACTCGGAAAGGAGTGGGCCATTAACGGGAGGCATCAAGTCTAAAAACCTTCGCGGAGTTTGTCTTAGTATAAGAAATGTTAACACGCAAGGCTCGCTGTAAGCGCCTGGTTCGGGCCGTTCAAACACACCTGTCGCGATTCGAACTAGTCTCATCTCAGCTGCTGGAACTCAGACACGTTTTTTCCCACGCCATGCCCGGAAGCTGCGGTCACCTTTTTATCCCAGCGGCGCCTGTCCCTCTCAGGAATACTCGTGCTGTTACGCCTTCGCCCCAGGCGACCCCTTTGAGCTTCTCCGGGGCTGAAACACGGCGCACAGTCTGCTCTTGCAATGTTTTCAGCGTAATTTTTAGGTTTCGTGATAAAGAGAAATGGCAATTGCGGGAAGTTAGTAGCCCGCCTCACCCTCCAAACCCCTCACCAACATTACCTCCTGCTGCTGAAGCAACGGCTGCTATGCGCTCTCTTTTGATATACCGTCGTCGCTGACTTTGCAGATGAGCAGTTACTGTGGCTGGTGCTACGTAATTGGCTCGTTACATGGGGGGCGGCCACATCTCGCACGCATTACGTTGCCACTGGTGTGGGTACAGGTGCTTTGTTAGGGTGACTGGGAAGCATGGGCGTTGCCATGGATTTTTAGCATAGGGGAGGGCTGGATCCAGCGATGGAGACCTATTCCCAGATGTTCCTGTGTTCAATCGGCTAGATAGTTAAGTGCAACACGTTTGTGGTACTAAATACCCGTGCAGTCTCATGAAAATGAACACCCGTGCAGTCTCACTAAAAGGAACATTTTCCTCTTCAAAAGTGACATTTTAACTACATTTCCTGTGAAAAGTGGGGGCCGACCCCATATTCTTCCAGAGGGCGGGGACTGCCCCCGGTGGCGGCGCCCCTGACGGGCAGTTCCGGCCTGCCCAGCCGACTGATTTTGGCCGACCGGCCTGCATATGCATGATTGTCTCGTGGGAAAGAAGGGAGAGATATCATGCAGGAACGGTTAATCTATTTCAGGTAATGAGCGGTGTCTGTTCAGTACACCCTGTGCCGGTTAATTCGCTGATGTATATGTATCATTAAACAAAAGCAGGAAACGCTTCCGGGAACACTGCGGAATGATTTTTCACCTGCTGCATTTTTAGACTGCCAACTAGGGAATGCTGCACCATTATCTGACATGTGGGCAGTTTATTACAGAGCACTGTTTCTTTTATGGAGCTAATTGATTGCCAGAGTCGTTTGTAAGCACTGGGCTCACACATCTCGATTTGGCTGTGGAGCGGGACCAGGACACGGCTCTGCAGCCTGCGAATATATCCGTGTCCGGCTTCTGTTCGGCTAACGGTATCTTATTATCCGGACCTGAATCATTACATAGCGAGCGGTACCGCCGGGAAGTCGGCCGGCACGGCCAGATTCCACTGAGAGGTGTGTACCGCCGCAAAGGCGCCGCGTTTGACCAGATCCTATTGCGAAGTCTACGCTGCTACCTGTTGATAGTGACGTGTAACGCTTGCCCCGAGCTGGAGGACTGTGCTATCCTGCATATGTTGTGTGCTGAATCGTAAGTGTTTTTTAACCGACTTCGAGTGGCAGCTCGAAGACACAGAAGTTGGGCGTGATATGGCCAAACCTCTGAAAACGGTCCAAAAACCTAGCACGCACACACAGACACAGAAGTACAGATGTCCGTATTACACGTATATATTTCATTACCATTCCGCGTTTGACCCATTCAGTGCACGTCTCGGTTTTAAACCGCCAACTGTGCATCCCGTTCCCACCCCCGTGTGACTCCCGGGGGTCGTTGCCCCCAGACCGCCGCTCCCCCTCTTTAACCACTGTTGGTGGCTGGAATTGTGCACTTCCGCCGCTGTCCCTGCCGCCTACCACGCGCACCGCTGCACCGCGATTGGCAAACTGGCCACTGACTCCCAACTCATCGTCCTGGGCTACCTGTTCGGAGATTTTAAAGAGAGTCGGGGGAACACATTGCAAAGCTTGCTATCGTGTGGTACAAGTTATAGATTTGCGAACTGGTGTGCTATTTGACACAATCACCGAAGCGACGGTTTCATATATGTCCAAGCTCAGCCAGCCTGAATCGAACTCATTTATCACGTGAAACCATCAGCTGACAGCTAACTGGCCGGTTCGCGCCCGGTAGCCCCCGGCCGGGCACTGGCGGTTGTGGTTTCGACGCTTCTGGCGCCGTGAGGAGCGCATCGTTTGCCCTGAGGCTGTAACTGACGGCCAGCCGGCCGACTGTTATACCCACGACGGCGTGGGTTCGCACAGACAGTGTCGAGGTGGTTTGATGGGCTGCTATACGGAAGTATGGCCTTAGATACATGTGGGTGAGGCGGATCCTTTGATTTCTGGGCGTAATATGCCGTTTGGATCATCCGGCCATGCTGCTCAAAAGTGGCCAAATCTTACCAAGTTTTAGCCGATTTCGTTTGATATTTCTCAGAAACACTGTTTTTTGAACGATTTTTCTCGGATTGCTTCCCCTCAAGCGTGGAAGTTCTGAATGTGCTGGTAGGTTCAACTTTTAACACTAAAAATACTGGGTGGCGCTTGCTGTGTCGTATCCATAGATCTCACAGACAGCATAGTCCCCTCATGGGATTTGGGGCATAGCTATGAAGGGAAATGTTTATGTGAATGTGACCAGAGCTCTGAACTGTAGATTTCTGAAATCTAGGTGTTTTCACTTGTAGTGAGGCTGGCCGAACCGGGGTGGGATGTTAAAGTTATCGAAGCTGAGAGTTGCGGAAGGTTCGGTGACACTGTAAAGTCCCTCCCAGTCGGGAGCGAAGATTTTGCTCACAGACCTAGTAAACCTTTTTAAAATTTCCGACGTTTGGGCCAAAGACAGTTTGGCCCCTTCGCCTGGGGGGGCGGCCGTGGCCCCCGCCGCGTCGCCAATGGTCCCTCCTGGTCAGAGACTCCTGACTTCCCGAGGTTGAATTGGTTTATGATACAGTAAAGCCCCAATCAGTTACAGCACGACGGCCGTTTATCCGACGATAATAAGGCATGTGTGACTTGAATAATTTTGTTATGATTGTTCGTTATGTCATTCCGTGGACAAGCAAATGACAGGGGTGCCATTTTTAGTCGCATCAGACGCAATCAATTTTACGGATATTTCCACAGTTTGGTTACTCCGACAGCTCTCATCACTACAGGCATGGTTAGTGACGTCTTTTTGTATCAGTTTGGAAACGAGACAACACAACGGACATGTTTTTGGTTTCACTTCAGAAATGTAAACAGCTCATAAACGTGACGGAAGTCTCGAAGCGGACCTGCCGGTACTTGTTTGAGCAACGTCTCCATCGACGTCCAACATGACTTCCTGATGATCCCCGTGCGGTGGTGGTTAGAATCGCTTCACCGCGTTTGAAAGCGTTGTGAGGCAACCCGCGGGGGTGCTAGAGGCACGAGAAGGTCACAAGGGTCATGCCGATTGCACTGCGCTGTCATTTGAACCGGTCGTGGTTTAGACTGTGCGTTCAGGGTGGTTGTGGGCACTGAAGTGAAACCTTACACCGGTTATTTGCTATTTCGCTGTATAGATTGAAAAGGTTGTGATCCCTGTAAGAGAAAGCTGCGAGTCCGTGGTTTGGGTTTCTGGCAAAAAAAATGCAGTATTGATCTTATATCTAGTTGTCAATGCCGATTTGTGAAATGCATCAAACCGCAATGCTTATCAATAAAATTTGTCGACTGTTTTTTTTAGGCACAGTTAGCAGAACAAAAATGAAGCTGCGTATTATCACGAAGGTGGCCTACGTCAAAATAATCATAATAAGCTGCTGTATTTTTATATTGTCCTTATTTCTAACATGCCCTTGTGTTGATGGCTGGACACTTCAGGTTTCTTTACTTACGGTCTCGAATAAAAGGTCAGTGATAATGTGAATGCCCTGTCTTATTTTTATCATCTTAAAGGTGATTGATGAGGTGATTAGGCATGATTTTGAACGAAAAATGGCTATTGACTGTATGAAAACACGATGGGTCAAACACCACGGCTGCTTTAATTTCCTCTGTTCTGCCATTTCATTTTTGAAAAGCGCACTTCTCCCACCCTCCTTTCCTCTCACCTCCCTTCTACTTACGTTGTCCACCTCGCCACAAATTGTCGCGACTCAGTTCCAGACCATTCCATCGCTCGGCGGGTTACCAGACCCCTCACTCCCCGGAGGCGCCGGTCGGTCGGCTCTGGGCCGCCACGTGGTATCGGGAGGTCAGAGGTCACCGCCGGGAAAGCGTTCAACGCCCCGAGGCGGCGGCGGTCCCTGTGATTGACCGCCAGAGTCTTGATTGGCTGGGTGGCGCCCATGACCATGTGGTGGATGTGTTTTTGGAGCGTTGGGAGTTTTGGTGATTTTGAGAGCAATGAAGTTGTTACAGTTTGAAATGCATTGCTTCATTGAATGATTTGTAAGGTGGTTTTGTTCTTGATTGCGCGTTCTGCATTTTATCTTTAGTTGACGATGTTAAACACTCTTCATTTACGATGTTAAACACTCTTCATTTCTCGCTTACTCGTAACCTTTCGCCTCCAAGGCTTCCTTCGAGACTCAGCACCAAGCTCATATTTAGACCCAGAGCTAATTTGTCTTGTTAAAATTTAGAATGCCGAGTTATTGTATACCGCAGTTTCAAATGTTTACACGGGTATCGTAAGCTTTTCACTACGGGTTTTGTGCTGCATTATCACACACAATCGTTTGAATAACGTGCCCTCCTGGTTTGTTTCAGGTGAGTACGCTGACCTCTCGGTGACCTCCGGTGACCTGCATGAGTGCCGTGACCCCGCCGTGACCTCATGATCGACCACGGGTGATGTAGACATTACCGCCGGGAAACAGTGGTTGCCTCACTTACTCGGTGGCGTTACTTTCGACACCTTGAAGGATGCTGCCAATTATTTTGCTCATCCTCTCGCTCCACTGTGATTGGTTCTGTCCAAGAACACGTGACACCGTCTCCAGATGGGGACATATATTCATTGCCGGGTCGACCACATGCTGTTCTAATTGCTTACTCTGTGAAAAAAATAATGAAATCGTGAGAAGGCCAAACAGTCAAAGCAGTGATGCCTCCGGTGATCTCTGCCTGACCTGTGACCCTGCTATTTCTTGCGCCACGCCCGAGGGAGGGTGTCAATGATTGGCGCCATGATGTCACCCTCGGTGATGCGGTAGGTCGTGCGAAAAAGAAACTAAGGTGACACTAGGTGTTCGAAAGTCGCCGCTCTTAAATCATTGGCCCTGACTTGGCCTCTACGTTCTCTAATTGCGGTTGCAGTAAGAGAAATTTGAAGCGACACTTTGGTCGGCTGAGTTTTCGGCTTCATTTCTGGGCGCGGAGGTATGGATTCCATAAGAGCGGTTGCACTCTACCAATGGAGCTCTTGTATTTGGTTATTCATTCTGGAAAAAAGTCGCTCTAAAATAAAAGCCCTCGGTGTGGGTCCACACTAGCCCTCTTTGGCATTTTCGGGTATATACGATTAATGAGAGAGTCATAACTGCCAGCTGTTACGCGAGAAGTAAGGTTAAGTGGACCTATATGCCTTGCACCATCTGTATCAAGGGTGTCGGCGCCGCGATGTAGGGGGAAGCTGCCCCCCTACCCAAAAGCTGTAGAAGTGGTCCACTTCTAGCCGAGAGTCCATTTCCGTGACGAATTTTTACACCGCAAGCGTTAAGAAGTGCCAAATTCGGGAACGAGAGTTTACTTGAGATTTCAATGTGACTACCGTATTGTTCAACACGACAAAGGCATTGTGCTACCTTATCTGGGCGACTAGGCACATTGATAGATTGAACATACGTTTCCAATGCCACACTCCCTAGTCATCTAAAGTCCGTACTGACACCGTAGGTATGTATCCCCGTATACGGCCGTGCACATGCCAGTTTATTTATATAGTCATCACTATTCCTCTCAACCGTCTCAGTTGCGGATGAGTCTACTGTTTGTTGACGATCAGCAGCTCGAATGTATGACGTCTGTCAGTTTTGTCTGTGACTGCGGGTGAAGTTCCGCGATGACAGCGGTCAGCACGCCTTATACGGTGGTGGTGGTGGCGTCGGCGGGCAATGACGGCTAGTTAAAGAAACGCTATCAAGGTCATGAGCCCAGGCGTGTACCTCACACGCTCGGGATTGGTCCGTCCGTTAGAAATGCCAGTTTAAACGCGTGGTGTTTTCTTGACATCACTGAATGGAATTATATCATATATTTTACCTTTGAGTGCCATATGATCATATCGGCTGGCGTTTTCCTAAATTCAAGTAACCAATTTTGCCTTCAGTTTTACATAGAACTCAAATAGTATCTTTTAGTAGCGTTGGTTTGCGCCTGGACGATTTAAAATGACTGGGTGCACGCAATTGGTATTAATACCCTTTGATCCCCCGTGCCTACACGTGGACCCAAGATTTCCGAAGTGATCGGGCACTTCGGTTATTCGGGGCGGGGTGCAGTTTGGGACTGGGAGGGCGGGGGAGGAGGCTGGATGCTATTTGGACAGAGAGGAAGCTCCAGTTTTTAATGTGTAAAATATCAGAGGGGCACCGAAACGCTACATGGGGGAGGGGTATTTCAGTGGTGCGGTTTCATCGGAGAGGATATGTGCCCCCTGGATCCGCTTATGTCTGCCAGCTGCGAAATTTTCCTCTACGCTGACCATTGCGGCCAAATCCTTGCCGATCACCGTAATTAATGACACTGGGTGAATCGATAATATTTTTGTGGAGTATTTAACGGTAGAACCGGTACCTATAAAATGTGCGCCTCACGTGGGTGGCCTTGGCTGGAATGTCTTTGGTGCGGTCGCGCCGTGGGTAATTCTGTGTGCCATTGGTGCCATCTGGGATTTTCGTCGTCCGTGAGGTCGCTCTCAAGTGTGACAAAGGAACATCAGCCCCCAGTGGTACCCTTGAAATAAAAAACTGTCCGTTATGATCCAAAATATTTAAACAAAGACACTGTGGTGGGTTTTTAAATCTCAACAGACATGGAAAAATAAGCGATAGGTGTGCGGAAGGCTTGCTATATGTGCCTTTGGGGAAAACATGGGCAGAAAGCTCGCTGTAGGTAGATTTTCACCAATGTACCTATTCTACTGCAAAATTGCCTGAGGTAGAGATCCATTATAAACCTGAGAAGCTTAAATCCCACCAAAGGCTAAGACTTTTCCTGTTCTAGGTTTCCCAGCTGGATATCCGAGAAAGCCCTAACAAATGCGTTTTTACTGAGCTAAGCACAGAGAGGCGGGCGTTGCATTGCGTCCCGGCGGTGTGAGTTATCCCCGTTGGACTGCGCCGGGCGGGACTGACTCAGTGGTCGGCATGGGACTGATTCAGCCGGATCGTGCACCAGTCAACCGCGAGATGGCGCTGTGACTGCACCGTCCTTTGTGGTGGGACGTCCGGGGCGGGCACCAGCCAGCTGCCAAACACATTAGTGACGCTTACTGGCGTTTTTACCTTTGTTTGATTATGTAATATGGCGTCGGTGAATTGCGGTTCTTTGATTTCCAGATAAGTTTGATTTTTGGTCGAAATATCGCGAAAGCAGGGGCTGTTACGGTTCTTTCTTGCGTGCAGCTTTCCCTTTCACTTATGAAGACATCGTCAGTAAATACGTGTGCATTTGTGTATTGCGACGCTAAATTGCAAGACATGGCCTTTGCTGTCGGCAGTGCCAGCGTCATGGTTATGCACTTTATTGCGGCCGCGACTGACGCTAGTTTTATTTCGTCCTTGTCACAACAAAAGCAGGGCCACTTTCTACGGCCAGGACTGTTTCTCTTGTCTCCGGTATGGCGCCCTTCTGCCCGGTTATGACTGGGTTGTTCATCCAGATGTGCCGCAGTCATCAATAGTGCTGTTCAGAATCGCCATATAACATGTTTCAAATGTTAAAAAATGTGTCCAGAAATGAGAAATTGTATTTAAATTTTTTCCTGATAAGGATAACCAAGAGTGGAATTCGAACTTAAGATTGGATAAACTTTACAATACATATATCGCAGTTCGTGATATCGGTGATGATTACTTTAATGTAGGTCAATTAATTTTTTTAACTATAAAAGACGGACTCAAGTTTTTATCGGTTTGCCGAGTTGGATGCATTTTTTGCGACAGCTTTGCACTAACCTCACCAGAATGACGTCATTCCACGGCTGTTTAAGACTCGCAAAAGACTCGAAAAGTCTGTTTCATGGCAGGTGGCCTGCCATGACGCAGCTCGTCAGGAAGGACGGTTTCCGCCCGCCATTGTATTCAATTGTGGCGTTAGTGGCCAACATTATGGCGTATGTAGTAATTTGGTGTGCGTCCTTGCCGAGTCAGCGCTTAGAAATGTTGTACATTGCAGTTCTAGGTGCACATTTCGAGTCGGGCGTTTTTGGAAGCATGTGATATGACTTGTTGGATATTCCGTTAATTCAATCTATGTATGCAGTCTTTTAGCAACCGTTCTTGTGGACTTCAGTACATTGTGTACATTGCCGCGAACTTATTACTGTCGGGGAATCGAATTTGGCGATGATGGGGAAGGAGAAGGGGCGGCAAAACCCGTACTAAATAACTGAAGAGGGTTGCCAAGGTAGCAAACCAAGAGACAGATTGGGAACTTTTACGAAGGGGTACGATAAAAAGGAGAAAATGCAATCACTCTTGGCCTAGTCTCACATTTTTGGATGGGGAGTCCTCCCTGGTTTACAAATTGGGGACGGAGGAAGCGTCCCCCCGCCCTTATTTTTGATGCTTATGAATGAAGGGATGTTTAAGATCTCCGGGTGCTTGACGCCATGTATCAAAATGATCAGATTACACCTAACGAATGTGTTCTCTAACCCTTGTTGATATCGTCATGATCTCTCCTAGATATCGGTAAGAATGGCCCTTCTCTGGCACGCGCCTGACATGAATGTGGCTACATTGGTGCCATTTTCTCCCACCTCCTCTTGTCTTTTGTGCGCCCGCGCCCTGCGTGACGCGTTGCCATCACGAAACGGTGCGTCACGCCGGCTGCAGACCCTGACGTGACGCGTCACGACCCGGGCGGTACTGCGATGTGTCCACTGATGGTCACACTTACTGCGTGAAGGTTGAACCCTCCGGAACGGGAAGCTGAACTTTGTGTGCATCACGTGCCGAAATAACATCGCTTGCTTAACTTACTTTCGCTCGTTACATGAGGTTACGCACTACAGTAGTTTTGGAGCCATGAGTTTGTCTCGGCTTGAACACGTTCTTCCCGCTACTGCGTTACTTATTTCATTAATTTTTTAAGTGCTGGATTGCGGGTTTCTTCGGGATCCAGGGGCGGCGTTTGGATGGGTTAACTTTGACACGATTATATAAACCATATGGGATCTCCAAAATCTAGGGAGACTCCTCACCCTGCAGGATCTAGAACCATGCTCCACTCTTCAATTATGAAACACCTGCAGTTGCTCCCGACGATGCTGCTCCTCCATCATCGAACAACATCGTCTCACCAGCCTAGCTCCCATGCACCATGCTCTACACTGGTTCCGCCGGAGGTCCGGTCACTTGACCCTGATTCTTTGGATTACTGGTGGCGGGGAGCGTACATCACCTAAATGGCCGGCCTTTGTTGCGGGGCTTCATTAGGCCCCTGAGCGCTGCTGTGTGGGATGACGGTCTGAAGTGTGGGCCTGTTGTGTTCTAACTGGTCAGTGGTATACCAGGGCGATGTTTAGCGTGGATAACGGCGAGTTTCGATAGGCACGAGCGTTGCATCGTGTTGAGTGCATCTCATCTCGCCTGGGTTGTGTTGTGGCCGGTATAGATCCATTGCTTCCCGTGCTCGAGGTGGATTAGGGGGCACGCACGGAGTAATACATAACATGAGGTAACGTGCACTTCTAAATCGTGATTGCCACGGGGCCTGGACCCAGTTCGGTCAGACACACTTGCCCTGAAATTGTCCAGTGAGGCATCTTAGCCCATTGGGAGGGGGTGGGACCCGGATACAATTAAAAGCATGGTTTTCTAAAAAAATTGACCAAAACTGGCCAAAGGTGGGTCAAGTTTGATCGTTTTAGTGGAGTCGCTTGGTGGATCAGACCCCTAGATTCGCCCCTGAAATCACCCAGTGACTCTTACACACCTGAGTTGATTTATTTAACACACCTATGTAAGTGACACTAGGCGATCTCGTAGTGTTGGTGTAGCCGACCGAACTGGTCCTTGGCCAAAACCCCAATGAACCTCAAACTTCAGCAGACACACGGTAGCCCAATCACGATCTCGGATCCACTTCAATCATCCTGGCGTGTCCCACCGTGAATTAGACCGTCTCAGTGGCGCGACCTGTCCAGACCGCAGTCCAGAAGCGCGGGCTCAGCCCGCCCACAGCCCGACCACATTTCAATCACGGCCTCGGCAGCCGCCTGGTGCAGGCGTCGGCTGACTCCTCTGACCCGGACAATTACGGGCCGACACAGACGGTAGCCGCTGCTGCCCCTGACCTGACCTTTGACCCGCGCCGGCCGGAGAACCGCAGCCGACTGGTACAAACGTAACCGACGTGTGAACCCCAGTTTAACGTCCACAGTGGGCAGCGGTAATGCATTGCGAAACAGGAATGGTAGCTGAGTGGAGAGATCGGTTGTAGGTGGCAAGTAACCTTTCCTTTTCGGCGTCAGCATAGCTAGATTTAACACTGAGACATTTCGCTTGGGTGTAGTAACTATTTCGAGGTCAAGGTAGCGCTGTTGGTCAGCGCGCGTGCGAATCGGTCCGTGCCTTTCTGTGTTCTGCAGGGGTCGTGGTTCGAGCCCAACCAGAGGCAAGATTTAGCGCCCCGCCTTAGCTCAAGCCTAGCTCACTCCTCTTCCCGTCAGAGGCCATGTGACCTCAGCAGCTTGTGCGTCGTTAAGCTCAAATGATGCGGTTTATTTTTATTATTATGCTCATTTCATGACCTCTCTTCTGACGCGCAAGCTGTGGCATAACTTCATACGGGAAAACTTGTGCAGAATACCCGCCCGGGATTTGAACCCGGGCCGGCGGCGTGGAGGCCGATCACGCCTCCTCGATGCCACTGCATCCCCTCGAATCTAAGAGATTTCGAGTTTGATGTTGTTTGCTGTCCAAGCAAAGCATGTTCTATGCCTCATATTTCAGCGATCGACTTTGTATTTAGTCCTAAGCTGCCCTGTTTTAGACTCGATATACTGCTCAGCATGTTTGCAGAGGAATGAGGTAACTAGGAGCTATTTTGGAGGTGTCCAATGCTACGTAAGTACAAGCATGGCTGGAGATACCGGGGATGGGAAGGGGATCAGGACCCCCTAATTTTGGTTTCCCATAGGTTTTGTATAGGGCTTTGTTGCCGTGCCAAAGTTAACCCATCCATGACCTCGCTGGGTCGAGCTGAGATCTAGCCTTGGTCACAAGTGACCGATGTCCCCCGAAACTCAGTGTGCCTCAATATGAATGAAGAAAGCCCGAATCCACTGTTTTCCCTGTTCCGTGCCCCCACCCGCAGTGTTGGCTTACTTTGGGCGTTCCCGATCACCCTTCCTAATGTTGGTTTACTCTGATCACCCTTCCTAACGACGCGCCCCACAGACGTGGCGGCGGCGGGCCAGCCTAAGCTACCCCGAGCCTAAACCGTGCCGTTCATACTGCTGATGTCCTTTATTAGCCGGGATACATGAGCAGCGTCGGTGCGAAGGCTCTTGGTACGCGCCCTTACGTCCAGTTGGGATATTGCGACGCGAAGAGGAAATTTGGCGAGGCGGAACGCACCGTTAAAGGAAGCAAATTTATTTATTAATGAAACATTCACCTAAGCTCAACAACGCCTTTGGGGTATTTCTTAATAATGATTTAAGAAAAATCACTGATGCACAATGAAGGTATTATATTTTAAATCTAAAAAAACATTGTTAAATGGTACTGTCTAACCTCATGGGCCATTCTAGAGAAAGATCAGGACGGAGAGGCAAAACCGCACCAGGCGCCTGAGTAGATCAGTCAATTGGGCCATGCCCACGATCGGTACCGTGCATAGACGGCACACGTATCTGGGATAATTTTCCCCGGATACATGAACATCTTCAGTACGTTTTATTAACGCACCAAGTACGAGAACGGACTTATCTATCGACTCTTGTAATCCTGCCAACTCCGGTTACCTGAGTCGGTAAGTCCGTCCCCCTGCCTGGTACGTATATAGAGCATGCCGAGGCTGTTTATGTATCCGGTGTTATTGTGGCGGTGGTTTGCACCGGGGCGGCGTTGCGGTCAGTACGGTATTTGGTAAAGGTTTGCGGAGATCGCTCGCGGGGTCGCTTGCTGAAGTGGGCCGACGTGGTTACGCGCTAGCCATTGTTAGATACTGGGCTATTGTCATGCGCGGATATAATTATTATTTAACCATTGTCGGACCAGCGTCGCGAATCCAGGACTGTGGGGCGTTATACGGTCTCTGTTCTAGTTTAATGTCGCGTTTGGGCTGTGGGAAGTAGTCACTGGTTCGTACTGTCGAGGTATGTTAGGTGAGCTCAAATTGGTGTTGTGTTCGTATTATTGTTCGGTCTAGATTGAGTAGATTGCTTGCGTTTTGATCCGGTCCGCGGGGTCTCAATTTGGCTCGCATCGCCTAATTGTAGCTTCTTTGTAGCCTGATTTTCTGTTCTTGTGATTACATTAATGTCGCCCTATATATCTAGCCACCACCATTGTCCTTCGTAGGGGTTTGTAGACGTTACGATCCCCGTTTACATGCCGGTGCTATATAACCGTTGATTCGAGCAGTGTTGTGCCGGAAATTGCTGGGTCCAGAATTGCCATTTGTCCACTCTACTGACCCTGTTTGCCCACGGCTTGTTCCAGCGCGTGTTTGATTGGAGACCACCCACGATACGGCTCCGCTGCTCCACTTTAGGGTGTACGTCAAGGCTGAGACGTACAGCTAGCGTGTAATGAAGCTGCGGCGTAATGAAGCGCCGGGCAACAACAGGTGCTGTGTGACGTACGGCGGGTCAGGACGGGCGGTCAGGGAGAGCGACAGGGTGCAGTACGAACGGCGGAAACGTTTGCATTGTCTCAACAATGTTTGAGGTTTGATAAGGATGAAAAATGTTGGAGTGGTATTTTTTGTGAAGCCTTGGAAGCTTGTATGATATATTAAAATGATATGATAGATAAAAAATAGAATAGAATTTGGAACTAGCTCGCGAGTTCGCCCCGCTCGTATTAACCCACATAAGCTCGTCAGGCAATATAGTGTAGTATGTTGTTTTTTTGATGATAAAGACAACTACCACGTCGTTAGTGCTGGATCGCCTGACCTCTCCCCCCATCTGAGACACCTCTAGTACGGGATAGTACGGGCGGTCTGCGGCTTCGCCGGCCGGTTTCGCCGCGGTATCTCTGAGGTCGGAGGTACCAGTCAGGCCGGAACGGCGCCGCTCTGCTATTGCTCCGCATTTTCTCCCGCGAGACCAGCGCCGCCCGCGCGGTTTTCCGGGTCAGATACCGACCAGCGCCCATGGGCGGATCCAGGGCGAGGATCTGATAGATACTACCCCTCCCCGTCTCAAAACTTGGGCACCTACCTGAAATGCCGCCCCCCTCTCAAGGCGCAAGTAGCTACACCGGTGCGCAATTATTTGACGCTCGCCTGATGGATCTCACAACCAAAAAGTGATCTCCCTCTTGTCGAGTTTCCCTCCCTGGGTCCGCCTATGGCGCGGTCAGACCGGCTGAAGAGCCTGGGTCGCATTGTTGGAATGATAGTCTGCTATTGAAATGCCGCGTGGTCACAAGGCGAGACCTCCGTCTGCATTGTTACTATTGTTGTGGGCTTTCAAGGGGTTATTGAACAGAGGCGGATATGACAGAAACACTCAGCGGACGATCCGGGAAGCGTGTTTTTTTAGAAGAAAATTGGGAAAATCGGCTTAATGCATGTGAAATTTGGCCGTATTCGAATTGGTCCAATGGTTCGATTGGACCAGGCCCTGGGTCCGCGCCTCCTGCTGGGTTTCATTGCGAAGTACGGTCGGAGTGGAACTGTTTCGTTGGGCCATGGACGGTTCCTGTCGCCGCTTTGGAGAGGGGGAGGTGGAGGGCCATGATAACACTGCTATTAAGAAGACCAGAAAAATTGGCCATAGGATGTGGAGATCTCCTGAAAGGCCTGGGACCGCCAGTGCAATTGGAGTTGTTGCGGATTTCAGTAGCCTGTTTTAACTTACGTTCCGGAGTGAATTATGCAGCGACCAGTGTTCAACGATTATTGATCATGCCAGCCATTTGGACCGAATTAGCAGCTATTAGTGTTAGCAGCTGGCCTGCTGTCGGTGTTCGGAATGCTGACTGCTGATGTGGGGTGGATTTGCGGCGGTAAATATATGCGAGTGGGTACATAATCTCCTTTAATGTGCATTTTTTTATTCTCCTCCTCCTCCTCCTACTCCTCCTCCTCCTCCTCCTCCTCCTCCTCCTCCTCCTCCTCCTCCTCCTCCTCCTCCTCCTCCTCCTCCTCCTCCTCCTCCTCCTCCTCCTCCTCCTCCTCCTCCTCCTCCTCCTCCTCCTCCTCCTCCTCCTCCTCCTCCTCCTCCTCCTCCTCCTCCTCCTCCTCCTCCTCCTCCTCCTCCTCCTCCTCCTCCTCCTCCTCCTCCTCCTCCTCCTCCTCCTCCTCCTCCTCCTCCTCCTCCTCCTCCTCCTCCTCCTCCTCCTCCTCCTCTCTACCCGCAGAACAAAACAATTAACTGGCTCGGAATCTGTTCATTCACCGAGTGCTCAGTGTCACATTAGCTCTCACGGCGGGCATTGTCCCGCTCGCCGGCAGCCACCTTTGACTCGCTAACGGCCAATTGTTTGTCAATGACCAGCGAGTCGATGGTAGTTTCAACGGTCACGCCGGCATTTCGAACGCACAGGTTGGCCGGAGTAAACAGCAAATGAAGCGTGTTCTGGGGGCTTTGTCTCGGAAGTGCTGCAGGGCAAGGAAGGTTGATTCTCATGTGCGATACGACTCGTATAGTTCAGGCTTAATGAGTTCATATGCTTCATCATCCAGCGACTTCAGCGAGACTGGTATTTGCAACGCAATAGTGCCGTTGAGGAAGTATTCATCTCTTTGAGTCCTATCTCTGCTCCCGTCGTGCTGCGTACCTTTCAGAAGTCACGAAACCCTTAGCGACTCTCAAGAGCGGACCCAGGCGTAACCCCTTGTGGGAGGGGGAAAGCGGCCAGAATCTTGAAAGCTTGTTTTTGAGAAAATTGAGCAAAGCTGGGCGTCTTAACGGAGCTCGGGGGAGATGGGGGTATGGTCCTGGTGCTCCCTTCCGCTGGGATCCGCCAGTGGCCACAGCTACAATAATTTGTCACTGGGTCATTAGTCTCCGACGCCGGCATCCTCTCAGGCTCGAACACCCGCCGTCGGTACCGGTGGCGACAAAGCAGTGTGTCCTACTGGTTCGTCCCGTGATAAATCACCGTTGTTGTTGTCGAGTGACGCTGACAATCGTTATCTTCTTAGGGAACGCGGCCGATGGGAAGACGTGAATTCTGACTGTCCGTAGATGACGGACGGGTTGTGAAGCCGTTTTCAAAGGGGAGTGCTTTTGTGCTAGAATTCCTGCTGCGAATTCAGCGATGGGTGCTGATGATTCAGAAAATACAGACGAGGGAGGGAAATTTTCCGCCAGGGTCGGATCATGACGTTGAACAGAGAGAACAAGCTCTAGTGTATGACGCTTGAGTGTGTTATTAAGTCTGGAGCGTCGTAATTACACGGCGACGGCTAATACGGGCCTTATGAGAACGCCGGCGAAAAACATCGAGCTGGTATTGATGAGGAGAGGAGTTAGAAAATGGCCAGCTCTGTGACCTCTGCTGTATATCCGCCGCTTTCTCCTCAGTGCTGCGTTCCATGTTTGGGATGAAGCATAGAAAACAGACAGGTATTATCTGCCGCGGTTTCCTTATTAAGTAGGACACTCCTTAGCCTCCAGACTATTCAAAATGATACTAGACTCGAAACTGGCGTAAGTTAGATGCTTGTTCTGTGTTGTCAAGCTATCCTGCACAATTGGCGTTGCGTATTCTTGTAGAGAATGGCTTAAATTTACTTTTGGTATGCATAATGACCTTTTATGTCAGTGGGCAGATAATATAATATTGTAGCCTCCATTTTACGAGGGATCAGCGATAGAACATTGTGCAGTGTCAGATACAGACAATTGCGTGTTGATTTTAGATGGGAAAGTATGTCACACTTTTACTAAATATAAATTACATTAAGATGATGACTCTGGACTGCTGTAACCCTCCCAAATTTTCGCATATCACCCTACCGCGGGCTCAGGCTCTCCGACACGAGACCGTGACCCGACTCCTCTGTCCCTTTCAGCGGGCGGTGATTTATCCTTTCCTCGGCGCCGCGACTCCGGGCCTCCTCTTCAATACTTTTGTCACGGGTCCGACACAATGGCTTCCGAGAAGGCAGCCGCCGTTTGGTGTGATTTAGAGTGGCACTGTCGCCATCGCCAGGGTTCAAAGCACTGTCAACCGCTAGTCGGGTTGGTAACGAGGCGCTTTGGAGATGGATTGGGAGATATCATCACATTTTAGAATATTGTTTATTTATATAGGAATTTATTTATATTGACATTGGCGGACGCGGGGGGGCATTCCGGCCATGCCCCCCCCGAAAGCGCTGGAGGGTGGGCCAAACTATCTTTTGCCCCCCCAAACGCCGGAGACATTTTGGAAAGAATTGTTTACACTAGGTCTGTAGAGCAAAAAATATATCTCCCCAGGAGAGCGATCATGCGCTTGGAAGAGGTAGCTTATACTAGTTCTATCGGGCACCCAAATTGCACGTCCCACCCCCCCCTTCCTCCCCCTCCCCCAGGAGGAGAGGCAAACATAAGTTTGGCCCCCCAAAACTCGGGTCTGCGTCCGTCCATGAATGGTGAGAACAAAATAAATAATTGATGCAAATACTGTGCTGTTGAACCGACAATTATTTTT
The DNA here is from genome assembly GCA_034440635.1 of Lepas anatifera. Taxonomy (NCBI): domain Eukaryota; kingdom Metazoa; phylum Arthropoda; class Thecostraca; family Lepadidae; genus Lepas; species Lepas anatifera. The sequence goes on along the minus strand of JAOTON010000094.1, from coordinate 604,735 downwards.
CTGTTTTCCTCGACTTTGACGAGTGTGAACCGCTGTAAGACGCGACACGTCACAGTCAGCTGATGACCACGCAGACCCGGTGTGTCGTCCCCATCGCGTCTCGGTACGCTACGTAAGTCATCGGCGTGGCGTCCCGCTATCCCGTCCAGCAGCGGAGCACTACGCGCCGGCAGAAAACTGACGCACTATGCCGTTACTAGAAAACTATCCGGATCGGATCCCCAGAATCGATCCCCAGAGTGGATACCGGGGAAGCTGTGTAGATTATGTATTTGGATTCCAATTTCTGTCGCATTAATAATTTTTTCGGATACGGACTTGATTGTATTCTTGTTTTGTATTGTATTTGAATTGGTCGAGTTTTCGCAGCGAGTGGCTCTTCCTTCTGGATGGGGTACATGAGTACTTACAACAGTACATAGATACAACAACCAAAACAAAGCTCATCGCAGATAGAATAACAGCAGGCATTAATCTGGACGATATTCAAACACCATCGGCACATCGTGGAGGAGTCGCCGGGCCTTATGCTGTATCTGATAGTCACGGTTGCGCGTCCGTTTCTATCTCCCCGACTCTGTGACACTCTTCACTGAAACAGCACTGGGCGCGCTGCTTCCGTGACCGTGGCATCGGTCCACTGAGCATCGAGCCTGCTCTCGGTACCGCGAACTGCCGAAACGCTCCGTCGAGCTGGTGATCAAGTACCTGCCGTGGTGGGACGCTGGGTGACTGAGGCTGCCGCGGCTCTGGAACCGCACAAGCTTCTGTGTGTGTGTCTGAGAGCTGGGATACAGGTGAGGCGGTAGTGGTTTGGCGATGTCTGTTTTGGTGGTGACTCGGCACATAGTGGCATACGACTTCATAAGTTGGCTGCCGATACTTTGGGAAACTGCATTAGATCTGCCTGCAAAAAAGCGGGAACAAGTTCGTCAGAAGTTCACCCAGAAGTTCATCATGCACCCTCTCCACGCCGCTGTACCGTGGCCCTGGATTTTCTGGTCAATCCTATCCGGCAGTACATGTGTGGTGGATTGTAGGAGGTTCGGAGGTATCGTAGGAGTTTGCGGGGGGGGAGCTGGACATCGAATCTCCCATAGGTGTTGTAAAGGGATTGTATTGTTTTGCCAGTGACCGCATAACCCATCCAAAATCCTGTGGGCGCCATGCGACTTAGGCTGCTTCGTCGACGCCCAAAAACACTACCAAATAAAGGTTGGTGCTCCCTAAAGCCACAAATACGATGATGATGAGTAGAGAGAGTAGCATATCCGTTGAGCATGCGTTTCAATTACAATACCGCGGAGGCCTTTCTACTCCAGTAGATCCAGGGAAGATCTCCAGCCTGGCGCCAATGCTCCTGGGCTCCATTCGGACATACAGTCGGAGACTCGCCCTGCAGCGGAGTGGCGTTGTTTACCGATGGCGGAGCCGGAGGCGCGGCCGGCACGTCGCTAATGAGGTGTGGAGCCCACCGTCTTCCGTTCCCAGCGGTCCCGCCGCGCCGGTTTCACGCGCCGCCGCAGCCGCGGAACCCGGCAAGGGTGACAGCCAGAGGCCGGCGCTGCTGGACGCGCTCCATTGGCTGGGCTGAGAACGCCCCGAGATGAGGGATTCGGGTGGTGATGGTTTGCGGTGAGGGCGGGGTTGGTTTGGACTGGAAGATACCTGGCAGATGACTGCGGGACACGTTTGACTTGGGCGCAAAGGAGACTTGGACTATAGCGGCCATGCTCGGTGCCCCTTAAGCTGAAAGTACACCTGCGTTCACTTTCCTTTCAAAACGCTTTTCCAACAATGCAACGTCCGGTTCCCGGTAATATCCGTTCCACACTTTCGGTAGCCAATTATGTGGGATGATTGTAGGCTTAAGTATCGCATCATCTGCGAAGTAGAAAGGCCTGACATGCTCTCTCTCTCTCTCACTTACTCACTCACTCACTCACTCACTCACTCACTCACTCACTCACTCACTCACTCACCACCACTCACTCACTCACTGCAACTGACAAAAATATCAAAATATTCCCCAAAATGATGCTGGCTCTTACGTCCTCCACCTAGCTTGGCCTTTTCTACATCCAAACCCGGACGGTTCTCACGCTCCGCTCCTCTCCGGTGTGTATACGGACTATTGTTGGTCCTGGGCCGTATCAGTGACCCAGGCGATCCGGCGGCGACGATTGTTCTTCATTGTTCCCGGAAGGCGGAACGGTTGTACATTTCCCAGGTCATTAAGCATTCAGTTTGTCTCTGGGACCACCTACCGCACGGCTGGACCGTGGAATCGCCCTCTGTTTCATGCTGACTGAGTGCCTTGTTTACCACTGGTTAACAGTCGCTGTTACTCAGCAATTCTTCCTACTTCTTTCTTCGCTATTGTCTGGATATGGTTTTAAGAATGTCACGTGAGTGGTGGGTGCATGTACAATTGATCACACTGGTTAATCGACGCTTTAAACAAACTTTTGGCGTCTCCCGGATGCGATCCCGGTACCTTTCAGTAACACAGCCAAGCCAGCATCACACAGCTGTCCTGGTCCGCTAATTCTCCATTGAAGTCGGCGTCTTTCTGTTGCATGTCAGGGCCAGCGGTGCTGTCACAGTCAATCAGGCAGCAGTCAGGCGTGACAGTGTGTGTGAACACCTGAGGTGCGAACTGTCACCCGTCAGCCGTCACGCTGTCAGCCTGCTCCAGATCGGTCAGCCCTCGTCAGCCGGTCTGTTCCTCTGCCAAAGCTGATAGCTGGAACTGACAGCCAGGCCACTTTCCAGTGGAGGTTAGCGCGGGGACTACATTCTAGCATCCATCTCGGCCCGTCATGCTTGAGCCTGTGCTGTCCTGTCCCGCCCCGGAAACGATTTTCCACAAATAGTTCCGTTTCGGCCCCTACCGATTTTTTCGTACGAAATTACTCCGTTCAGTCCACTGGCGAACGCAGGGAGTGGGGGGAGGGAACGGGTCATGCCCCCTCAAAATGGCGAAATTTTGGCCGATTCTCTGAGAAAAAAATATTTTTGCGATTTCTCCCGAGTTACCCCCCCAAGGGCGCTCCTGCGTCCGCCCCTGGTTCAGTCGCATCCCGGATAAAACCGGGGAAACTTCGTCCCCGCCTGACCATTCTCCTCCATCGTTCCAGTACCATGTAAACCTCTGGTCTCCAGCGGAAGCGCGTCTCTCAGTTGGTTTCTGAGCTTTCCAGCTAAAGACGCTTCTCTCAGTTGGTTTCTCCGTTTTCCAGCGAGAGACGAGTCTCCCAGCTCGGCAGTCTCGGGTCACTAGTGGACCGTGGAGACTCTAGTCAGTGGCACAGTCGGTCACTGTGCAGAGAGTGCATGTGCAGACATTTCTACTCTTAAGCACTGAGTGTCGATCCAGGGCTGGGAATGGGGTAGCAACGGCAACAAGACATTGGTTATCCCCGAAACTAGCTGAGTGGCTTCGAAGTGATGGTCTGCTCCTTTTGTTGCAGCCTCATTCCGAACAGGCAACCACGCCTTGCAACCAAGCTAGGCACCGCCTTCAAAATGTGTTGATAGAACTGACACGTGAATGAGGCAAACCGAAGCGAACCGCCCGGCACTCTGAGAGAGCAGCGGCGGACGCTGTGGGGACCGAGTTTCAAGTGGATGTATTACATGTGTGTGCTGATCTCGCACCGGTCGGCATTGAGCCAACTGTCAGTTCTGACAGAGGAGAGTTGACGATGTCGTTGGGTTTCGGTAGTTGGTGTGTCTTGCTCTGCTCACACGGTGTTCGTCGGAGAACATTACGTGAACATCGTGCCTGATGCACCGTGATTCCAAGGATATCATCAATGTTCCGCTGTGGTAGCCAGTCAAACGCGGGCCGTCCTTAACCGAGCCCACCACTGTTTTTCACTATTTTCGACCCTGTTTGCTCCACTACATCCCGCCTAGATCCACCACTGTCTGACCCCTCACCTCCATTCGAAACTTCCTATCTCACCCAAATGGACGCCAGATGTAAAATCTTACCCCGGCGCAAGGTAACAGCCAGCCTTAATCCGCAGTATTTAATTGTTCCAGAATCGGAAGGTTTTTGTTTGCAGCGAGGAGTCCGAGTTTCACCATCACCCTCCCACCTCACTCCTTGACCGCTAACAACGCTCTCGTTGCGAACACTCCTATAACGCAGTAGCGACATCTCCGTCTCGCTTCTCGCTACACCGTCGCCGAACCCGCTCCACATGCCGCGTCGCCGGCGTCGGTCGCACCTTTCAGGTGGTAATCGGCATTGTGTCGGCGTCGCCGTCCGCCGCGACGCTGCGGATTGTTCCGTCGTCTGGACCGACGAACGGGCCGCCGCCGTTCCGGTTGGGTAGCGACGAGGGCCGCACCTGGCTGCCGGGGAGCTAAGGACCGGGGTGGCGCCGGGTGACGGGTGACCGTGCAACCTGGCGTGATTGTGTGTGGGGTTAGGGTGGGATTGTCGGAAGCGTGCTTGATTTGAGACGTGGTTTCTGGGCTTTTGGAATTTGGAAACATATCGATTTTGAGTTTTGGAAATACCTTGTTTTGGATTTTCAAAAGATCTGTTGTGTTTTAATATGCTCCGTTTGCGAAGTATTATCTGTAAGCTCCCATTTGTTGTAGTTTTCCTAGTCATCTGAGGTCAATGCGTCTCTGAAGGAACAAGCTAAACTCTAAAGTTTTCCTGCTACAGTTTGACCGGTTTCCTGCCAGTCCCTTTAACCTGGCGTCTGAAACTGTCTGGGCCCACCCTGTTCCGTACCCTTTGTCCGGTGACGGTGGCTCCCCGCTCCCATGGGCGCACGGGCCTCGCCCGGGGCCAACCCTGCGGCTGCGGGGCGCGCGTTTTTACCTGGGCGCGCCATTCCTGAGCTGCAGTGGCCAGGGTAGTCGTGTCCTGAGGGCGAGCGAGGTATTAATGCAAAAGTTGCCGTGGTGATGGTTTTGAGCCTGTTAGATATAGGGGTATGGATTTATACCTCTTTGGGGGTGCCCGAGAATCCCCAATGAAATATTAGAATAGTGCTAAAATATTATCGAAATTATCGTGTTGTTCTCATTTCAAGGTTTTTAAATTGGGTTTGTACTCTTCAACACACGTTGGAGAAGGCTAAAACACACTGAACATGTTATCACCTTTTATTTTTTGACATTGCTTCTCATTTGGACACCCCAATAATTTTCATAAACGCCCGTGGCTAGGTGATATCGTAACCATGCGAATTGTATAATCTTTAGAAATGAACTTCCAGTTCAGTTCGTCCCCTAACGTCATCATTGGTGCCGACTTCTAACCTAATGTTAAGGACCTCTGAGGCCATAATACAATGTTCAGAAGCATTTTAAAGTCTCTGGAACATTACAAGGTCGTATCAGGGCCGGAGTTTTGCCCAATTTTTTTTACTTCAGAGACGTGAGGAGTTGAGATGTGGAAGTCGGCGTATGACATTGGTTTTTGGTGAAGAAGGGAATATGGCAGAGTATCCTGAACTTGACACATGTGTGACAAACCTTTGGAGGTGGCGGCTTCAGTTTTTGTGGTGTGTTTTTTATGACCGGTCTGGCTGGTTTTTGCCACAGTATCCAGTTCTGTGGCAGCTAAAAATGCGTAACACTTGCTAGCTGAAAAGAAGCCGTGTTTATTCAACGAGCAAACGATGGTACTGGATATGACACTGGCGCGCCGGTTTGATACAAAGCACAGATGCGATTCCCACAAAGCCTGAGTTGTTTTATTTCTGAGGCGTTTCGTGTTCTGCGTTGATCCAGGGGCTGTTTTTGCCGTGCTGGGAAGGATTTGGGAAGAGTGGGAGACTGTTCAAAGGGCTTTGGGTGTTGGTGAATGATCTTTGGGGAAAAGCTCTTTGTGCTTTTTCGGCGACTCTGTACACCATGGTGGTTTTGAGCTAGTTGTAGAATAAATGGCCGTATAATATTTCAAAAAATATAGTATAACTATGTAATATAAATAACAAATATCTACATACCTAAATAAGAGGCCTTTCAAGCTCTGTTGTTTCTGCTAATGCTTCACTTTAGTCTCAGAGAGCAAGGTGTGCTGAATCATGTTTAATGCTGTTGAAATTCTGACGTTGTTTTCCCTTTGTTTCAGGTGAGTTCGGAAGGCTACAACACGCTCTGGTCCCCGTGGGGCTGCGCTACGGCTAAGTACAATTCTTCCAACATTTTACTTTGTTGTTGAGTTGTCCTAGTGTACAAGTGCCCCAATATTCTTCACTCCTTGTGCGCTGCTTTTGGCAACCAGACTGATGCCCTCTGTGTGGGATTTGGGCTTGGGATGCAACTCCCAGTGGGATTGGGTGTACAATTCTATTGTTGTGGGTGACCGGGATATCTGCTGTATGAAATGAATATTGCAAAATTTGCATGCTGGTATATTTGTAACCCTAAAAAGTTGTTGTTGGGGTGTCTAAAAATGTAGAGTTCACTGGGCATCTGGTGGTGCAACGAACATAGGTGTCGAAAGCGTGGGGGGGGGCGTCCGCCAAACTCCGGACCAGGTCAGGACGTGCCCCCAAAATTCGCTGATTCGGCCCATATTTTTGTACATTTTCTCCCTATTGCCTGCGTGAACCTACATAAATCGTAAAGCCCCCCTCCCGTTATCGCCAGTGCGGGGTTCCTGGGAAGCCCTGCTGCTTACTCACATTTCCGAAGAATTATGGAGTTCCAGGACCTTCGAACCTTTGTTCGGACTCCGCGTTTCGTTTCTTAACTCCCATCCGATTCGTGCTAATGAGATTTAAATGTTTCCCTGCGTGCTGTTTTACTGTTGTAAATATCAATTTCGACACTTTTTGTTGGGGTTGTTGGCGGTGAGAAATCCAGAATCCTGGGGAAAATCGTATTTGAGTTCCATTGGATGAGCACGGAATTCATTCATTTTAGTAGTGTAGCTGGAACGCAGAGATATGCTTAGTTTAATAGGTGCACCCGTATAACATCTGGTTAATTGAGAAAAACAACCCGCGCAAGACTTACACGGGCTGGTCTTTTGCAACCTTGCGCGCCGGGATTTCAAACATTTCTGACCGTTGAGAGCTGAAGTCGCCATAACTTACACGTTTGCAGGAAGCGCGTGGAAGCATCAGAAGAACAGAGTACCTCATCTTGTTTCACTGCGCGTGTGTGAAGTGGTCGTTTCCCTTAGAATGGAATGCAAACGCGCCTTGTGGAGGTGCTTGCAAACCTCACACGGGATGTAAGGGACAGATGGGAGGTGGAGTAGTAGTTCCCATGAATTTTTCACAAGACGGTTTTAGACCAGAGCCCTTAAACACACGTTAGATTTCCACAAGAAGTCGTTTCCCCTCGGTGGTTAATTAATGGCTTGTGAAGTGGTCACTACAATTGGAATAAATCTCCACCGCCTTTTATGGCTGATTTGTCAGCCCTGTCTTTTTGTCCAAGTAGAGTTGCGATGGAGCCGTATTTCCTTCATCCAGTCCCGATCTTTTTTCCAGGAATAGCTGGACAGCACGTGATTCAGAAAACAGCCGCCCTCCCGCGTAAATTCACTGGGCGGTGATTTTACCTCCATTACACATTCCTGGCAAGCACGTGGTTACTTCACTTGTCTGCCGCTACGCGGCGTTGCTCTTACTCCCTCAAAGCATATTAGAACTGGGCTGGCAAGGACGTAACTTCTTAGTAGAAAATTTGGCCATGGTTGTGGCCAAGATCGCAACTTGCTGGGACGGACTAAAAGGCCGATGAACCGTGCAGATAGACCAATACAGAAAAAACCAGGACATGTAGAGAAAAACGGTTTTCACTATACAAATCAGCGCTAAAAATAAAAGATACAGTTTTATTTTCAACCCAAAATTTGACCTATATAGGCAAAAATTTTGACCTATGCTCCAGATTCTAGAGGTTTTATTTGCATATAAACCGTGCAGATAGACCAATACAGCCAAAACCAGACAAGATAGAGAAAAACGGTTTTCACCATCAGAATCAGCGCCAAAAATAAGGGATACAGTTTTCTTTTCATCACTCTCCGTTACGCCAGTGTGACAAAATCTCACTTTTTGGGCCAATTTCGTCTGCAGATAGACCAATACAGCCAAAACCAGGACAGGTAGAGCAAAACGGCTTTCACCATCAGAATCAGCGCCAAAAATAAGGGATACAGTTTGGTTTCCGTCACACCCCGTCACGCACTTCTCTACATAATTGCCTAGACACAAGAAATCTGGAGGTTTTTGGTCTGCAGATAGACCAATACAGCCAAAACCAGGAAAGGTAGAGCAAAACAGTTTTCACCATCAAACTCAGCGCCAAAAATAAGGGATACAGCTTGGTTTGCGTCACACCCCGTCACGCGCTTCTCTACATAATTGCCTAGACACAAGAAATCTGGAGGTTTTTGGTCTGCAGATAGACAAATACAGCCAAAACCAGGAAAGGTAGAGAAAAACGCTTTTCACCATCAGAATCAGCGCCAAAAATAAGGGATACAGTTTGGTTTGCGTCACACCCCGTCACGCGCTTCTCTACATAATTGCCTAGACACAAGTAATCTGGAGGTTTTTGGTCTGCAGATAGACCAATACAGCCAAAACCAGGAAAGGTACAGCAAAACGGTTTTCACCATCAGAATCAGCGCCAAAAATAAGGGATACAGCTTGGTTGGCGTCACACCCCGTCAAGCGCTTCTCTACATAATTGCCTAGACACAAGTAATCTGGAGGTTTTTGGTCTGCAGATAGACCAATACAGCCAAAACCAGGAAAGGTACAGCAAAACGGTTTTCACCATCAGAATCAGCGCCAAAAATAAGGGATACAGTTTGGTTTGTGTCACACCCCGTCACGCGCTTCTCTACATAATTGCCTAGACACAAGAAATCTGGAGGTTTTTGGTCTGCAGATAGGAACCCAAAATTTGACCTATATAGGCAAAAATTTGACCTATACTCCAGATTCTAGAGGTTTTATTTGCATATAAACCGTGCAGACAGACCAATACAGCCAAAACCAGACAAGATAGAGAAAAACGGTTTTCACCATCAGAATTAGCGCCAAAAATAAGGGACACAGTTTTCTTTTCATCACTCTCCGTTACGCCAGTGTGACAAAATCTCACTTTTTGGGCCAATTTCGTCTGCAGATAGACCAATACAGCCAAAACCAGGACAGGTAGAGCAAAACGGCTTTCACCATCAGAATCAGCGCCAAAAATAAGGGATACAGTTTGGTTTCCGTCACACCCCGTCACGCACTTCTCTACATAATTGCCCAGACACAAGAAATCTGGAGGTTTTTGATCTGCAGATGGACCAATACAGCCAAAACCAGGACAGGTAGAGCAAAACGGTTTTCACCATCAGAATCAGCGCCAAAAATAAGGGGTACAGCTTGGTTGGCGTCACACCCCGTCACGCGCTTCTCTACATAATTGCCTAGACACAAGTAATCTGGAGGTTTTTGGTCTGCAGATAGACCAATACAGCCAAAACCAGGAAAGGTACAGCAAAACGGTTTTCACCATCAGAATCAGCGCCAAAAATAAGGGATACAGTTTGGTTTGCGTCACACCCCGTCACGCGCTTCTCTACATAATTGCCTAGACACAAGAAATCTGGAGGTTTTTGGTCTGCAGATAGACCAATACAGCCAAAACCAGGAAAGGTACAGCAAAACGGTTTTCACCATCAGAATCAGCGCCAAAAGTAAGGGATACAGCTTGGTTGGCGTCACACCCCGTCACGCGCTTCTCTACATAATTGCCTAGACACAAGTAATCTGGAGGTTTTTGGTCTGCAGATAGACCAATACAGCCAAAACCAGGAAAGGTACAGCAGAACGGTTTTCACCATCAGAATCAGCGCCAAAAATAAGGGATACAGTTTGGTTTGCGTCACACCCCGTCACGCGCTTCTCTACATAATTGCCTAGACACAAGAAATCTGGAGGTTTTTGGACTGCAGATAGACAAATACAGCCAAAACCAGGAAAGGTACAGCAAAACGGTTTTCACCATCAGAATCAGCGCCAAAAATAAGGGATACAGTTTGGTTTGTGTCACACGCCGTCACGCGCTTCTCTACATAATTGCCTAGACACAAGAAATCTGGAGGTTTTTGGTCTGCAGATAGACCAATACAGCCAAAACCAGGAAAGGTAAAGAAAAACGGTTTTCACCATCAGAATCAGCGCCAAAAATAAGGGATCCAGCTTGGTTGGCGTCACACCCCGTCACGCGCTTCTCTACATAATTGCCTAGACACAAGTAATCTGGAGGTTTTTGGTCTGCAGATAAACCAATACAGCCAAAACCAGGAAAGGTACAGCAAAACGGTTTTCACCATCAGAATCAGCGCCAAAAATAACGGATACAGTTTGGTTTTCGTCACACCCCGTCACGCGCTTCTCTACATAATTGCCTAGACACAAGAAATCTGGAGGTTTTTGGTCTGCAGATAGACCAATACGGCCAAAACCAGGAAAGGTAGAGCAAAACGGTTTTCACCATCAGAATCAGCGCCAAAAATAAGGCATACAGTTTGGTTTGCGTCACACCCCGTCACGCGCTTCTCTACATAATTGCCTAGACACAAGAAATCTGGAGGTTTTTGGTCTGCAGATAGACCATTACAGCCAAAACCAGGAAAGGTAGAGAAAAACGGTTTTCACCATCAGAATCAGCGCCAAAAATAAGGGATACAGCTTGGTTGGCGTCACACCCCGTCACGCGCTTCTCTACATAATTGCCTAGACACAAGTAATCTGGAGGTTTTTGGTCTGCAGATAGACCAATACAGCCAAAACCAGGACAGGTAGAGCAAAACGGTTTTCACCATCAGAATCAGCGCCAAAAATAAGGGATACAGCTTGGTCGGCGTCACGCCCTGTCACGCCCTTGTTTACAACATTGCTTAGACACAGGAAATCTGGAGGTTTTTGGTCTGCAGATGGACCAATACAGCCAAAACCAGGAAAGGTAGAGCAAAACGGTTTTCACCATGAGAATCAGCGCCAAAAATAAGGGATAAAGTTTGGTTTACGTCACACCCCGTCACGCGCTTCTCTACATAATTGCCTAGACACAAGAAATCTGGAGGTTTTTGGTCTGCAGATAGACCAATACAGCCAAAACCAGGAAAGGTAGAGCAAAACGGTTTTCACCATCAGAATCAGCGCCAAAAATAAGGCATACAGTTTGGTTTGCGTCACACCCCGTCACGCGCTTCTCTACATAATTGCCTAGACACAAGAAATCTGGAGGTTTTTGTTCTGCAGATAGACCAATACAGCCAAAACCAGGAAAGGTAGAGAAAAACGGTTTTCACCATCAGAATCAGCGCCAAAAATAAGGGATACAGCTTGGTTGGTGCCACACCTCATCACGCGCTTCTCTACATAATTGCATAGACACAAGTAATCTGGAGGTTTTTTGTCTGCAGATAGACCAATACAGCCAAAACCAGGACAGGTAGAGCAAAACGGTTTTCACCATCAGAATCAGCGCCAAAAATAAGGGATACAGCTTGGTCGGCGTCACGCCCCGTCACGCACTTCTCTACATAATTGCTTAGAAACAAGAAATCTGGAGGTTTTTGATCTGCAGAGGGACCAATACAGCCAAAACCAGGACAGGTAGAGCAAAACAGTTTTCACCATCAGAATCAGCGCCAAAAATAAGGGATACAGTTTGGTTTCCGTCACACCCCGTCACGCGCTTCTCTACACAATTGCCTAGACACAAGAAATCTGGAGGTTTTTGGTCTGCAGATGGACCAATACAGCCAAAACCAGGAAAGGTAGAGCAAAACGGTTTTCACCATCAGAATCAGCGCCAAAAATAAGGGATACAGTTTGGTTTGCGTCACACCCCGTCACGCGCTTCTCTACATAATTGCCTAGACACAAGAACACGGAGAGTGATGAAAAAAAAACTGTATCCCTTATTTTTGGCGCTGATTTTGATTGTGAAAACTGTTTTGCTCTACCTTTTCTGGTTTTGGCTGTATTGGTTCATCTGCAGACCAAAAACCTCCAGATTTCTTGTATCTAGGCAAATATGTAGAGAAGCGCGTGACGGGGCGTGACGCAAACCAAACTGTATCCCTTATTTTTGGCGCTGATTCTGATGGTGAAAACCGTTTTGCTCTACCTTTCCTGGTTTTGGCTGTATTGGTCTATCTGCAGACCAAAAACCTCCAGATTTCTTGTGTCTAGGCAATTATGTAGAGAAGCGCGTGACGGGGTGTGACGCAAACCAAACTGTATCCCTTATTTTTGGCGCTGAGTCTGATGATGAAAACTGTTTTGCTCTACCTTTCCTGGTTTTGGCTGTATTGGTCTATCTGCAGACCAAAAACCTCCAGATTTCTTGTGTCTAAGCAATTATGTAGAGAAGCGCGTAACGGAGAGTGAAAAAAGAAAACTGTATCCTTTATTTTTGGCGCTGATTCTGATGGTGAAAATCGTTTTGCTTTACCTTTCCTGGTTTTGGCTGTATTGGTCTATCTGCAGACCAAAAACCTCCAGATATTTTGTGTCTAGGCAATTATGTAGAGAATTGCGTGACGGGGCGTGACGCAAACCAGACTGTATCCCTTATTTTTGGCGCTGATTCTGATGGTGAAAACCGTTTTACTCTACCTTTCTTGGTTTTGGCTGTATTGGTCCATCAACAGCTCAAATTGGCCCAAAAAGTGAGATTTTTTCACACTGGCGTAACGGAGAGTGATGAAAAGAAAACTGTATCCATTATTTTTGGCGCTGATTTTGATTGTGAAAACTGTTTTGCTCTACCTTTTCTGGTTTTGGCTGTATTGGTCCATCTGCAGACCAAAACCTCCAGATTTCTTGTATCTAGGCAAATATGTAGAGAAGCGCGTGACGGGGCGTGACGCCAACCAAGCTGTATCCCTTATTTTTGGCGCTGATTCTGATGGTGAAAACCGTTTTGCTCTACCTTTCCTGGTTTTGGCTGTATTGGTCTATCTGCAGACCAAAAACCTCCAGATTTCTTGTGTCTAGGCAATTATGTAGAGAAGCGCGTGACGGGGTGTGACGCAAACCAAACTGTATCCCTTATTTTTGGCGCTGAGTCTGATGATGAAAACTGTTTTGCTCTACCTTTCCTGGTTTTGGCTGTATTGGTCTATCTGCAGACCAAAAACTTCCAGATTTCTTGTGTCTAAGCAATTATGTAGAGAAGCGCGTAACGGAGAGTGATGAAAAGAAAACTGTATCCTTTATTTTTGGCGCTGATTCTGATGGTGAAAATCGTTTTGCTGTACCTTTCCTGGTTTTGGCTGTATTGGTCTATCTGCAGACCAAAAACCTCCAGATTACTTGTGTCTAGGCAATTATGTAGAGAAGCGCGTGACGGGGTGTGACGCCAACCAAGCTGTATCCCTTATTTTTGGCGCTGATTCTGATGGTGAAAACCGTTTTTCTCTACCTTTCCTGGTTTTGGCTGTATTGGTCTATCTGCAGACCAAAAACCTCCAGATTTCTTGTGTCTAGGCAATTATGTAGAGAAGTGCGTGACGGGGTGTGACGGAAACCAAACTGTATCCGTTATTTTTGGCGCTGATTCTGATGGTGAAAACCGTTTTGCTGTACCTTTCCTGGTTTTGGCTGTATTGGTCTATCTGGAGACCAAAAACCTCCAGATTACTTGTGTCTGGGCAATTATGTAGAGAAGCGCGTGACGGGGTGTGACGCCAACCAAGCTGTATCCCTTATTTTTGGCGCTGATTCTGATGGTGAAAACCGTTTTGCTCTACCTGTCCTGGTTTTGGCTGTATTGGTCCATCTGCAGATCAAAAACCTCCAGATTTCTTGTGTCTGGGCAATTATGTAGAGAAGTGCGTGACGGGGTGTGACGGAAACCAAACTGTATCCCTTATTTTTGGCGCTGATTCTGATGGTGAAAGCCGTTTTGCTCTACCTGTCCTGGTTTTGGCTGTATTGGTCTATCTGCAGACGAAATTGGCCCAAAAAGTGAGATTTTGTCACACTGGCGTAACGGAGAGTGATGAAAAGAAAACTGTGTCCCTTATTTTTGGCGCTAATTCTGATGGTGAAAACCGTTTTGCTTTACCTTTCCTGGTTTTGGCTGTATTGGTCTATCTGCAGACCAAAAACCTCCAGATATTTTGTGTCTAGGCAATTATGTAGAGAATTGCGTGACGGGGCGTGACGCAAACCAGACTGTATCCCTTATTTTTGGCGCTGATTCTGATGGTGAAAACCGTTTTACTCTACCTTTCTTGGTTTTGGCTGTATTGGTCCATCAACAGCTCAAATTGGCCCAAAAAGTGAGATTTTTCACACTGGCGTAACGGAGAGTGATGAAAAGAAAACTGTATCCATTATTTTTGGCGCTGATTTTGATTGTGAAAACTGTTTTGCTCTACCTTTTCTGGTTTTGGCTGTATTGGTCCATCTGCAGACCAAAAACCTCCAGATTTCTTGTATCTAGGCAAATATGTAGAGAAGCGCGTGACGGGGCGTGACGCCAACCAAGCTGTATCCTTTATTTTTGGCGCTGATTCTGATGGTGAAAACCGTTTTGCTCTACCTTTCCTGGTTTTGGCTGTATTGGTCTATCTGCAGACCAAAAACCTCCAGATTTCTTGTGTCTAGGCAATTATGTAGAGAAGCGCGTGACGGGGTGTGACGCAAACCAAACACTATCCCTTATTTTTGGCGCTGAGTCTGATGATGAAAACTGTTTTGCTCTACCTTTCCTGGTTTTGGCTGTATTGGTCTATCTGCAGACCAAAAACTTCCAGATTTCTTGTGTCTAAGCAATTATGTAGAGAAGCGCGTAACGGAGAGTGATGAAAAGAAAACTGTATCCTTTATTTTTGGCGCTGATTCTGATGGTGAAAATCGTTTTGCTGTAGCTTTCCTGGTTTTGGCTGTATTGGTCTATCTGCAGACCAAAAACCTCCAGATTACTTGTGTCTAGGCAATTATGTAGAGAAGCGCGTGACGGGGTGTGACGCCAACCAAGCTGTATTCCTTATTTTTGGCGCTGATTCTGATGGTGAAAACCGTTTTTCTCTACCTTTCCTGGTTTTGGCTGTATTGGTCTATCTGCAGACCAAAAACCTCCAGATTTCTTGTGTCTAGGCAATTATGTAGAGAAGTGCGTGACGGGGTGTGACGGAAACCAAACTGTATCCGTTATTTTTGGCGCTGATTCTGATGGTGAAAACCGTTTTGCTGTACCTTTCCTGGTTTTGGCTGTATTGGTCTATCTGGAGACCAAAAACCTCCAGATTACTTGTGTCTGGGCAATTATGTAGAGAAGCGCGTGACGGGGTGTGACGCCAACCAAGCTGTATCCCTTATTTTTGGCGCTGATTCTGATGGTGAAAACCGTTTTGCTCTACCTGTCCTGGTTTTGGCTGTATTGGTCCATCTGCAGATCAAAAACCTCCAGATTTCTTGTGTCTGGGCAATTATGTAGAGAAGTGCGTGACGGGGTGTGACGGAAACCAAACTGTATCCCTTATTTTTGGCGCTGATTCTGATGGTGAAAGCCGTTTTGCTCTACCTGTCCTGGTTTTGGCTGTATTGGTCTATCTGCAGACGAAATTGGCCCAAAAAGTGAGATTTTGTCACACTGGCGTAACGGAGAGTGATGAAAAGAAAACTGTGTCCCTTATTTTTGGCGCTAATTCTGATGGTGAAAACCGTTTTTCTCTATCTTGTCTGGTTTTGGCTGTATTGGTCTGTCTGCACGGTTTATATGCAAATAAAACCTCTAGAATCTGGAGTATAGGTCAAATTTTTGCCTATATAGGTCAAATTTTGGGTTGAAAATAAAACTGTATCTTTTAGTTTTGGCGCTGATTTGTATAGTGAAAACCGTTTTTCTCTACATGTCCCGGTTTTTTCTGTATTGGTCTATCTGCATGGTTCATCGGCCTTTTAGTCCGTCCCCAACTTGCTAGATAAGTTTGGTTTTTGGGGTCCAGAGGTAGTAGTTTCGCGGGGTGGTACACGGTGAGACGCTATCTGTTTGCTTAGATACATAAAGCCCTGTGTTTTTCATTCGAGAAAATTAACCTGCCAGCTTTGGTTGGCCGCTGTTACTCCTCGTGCGAACAGCCAAGGCGCCCACTTTTTGTAAGGTGCAATTAAAACGGTGTGCCCTGCGAAGGTAATCAGACCCTATAATGAAACGGCGCGGTGGAGAATTGGCCAGCCACTCACGGGCAAGGACATGGTTGTAAAAGCTAGTGGTCCTGGTATGGTTACAGACGCTTTTTATGCTTCGATTTCTTTTTGGAAGACGCTTTTGATATATGTAGCGAAGGGACCGGGTTTGATGTATCTGGCAAAGGGACTAGGCTTAAACTGCCGGTGTGACGAAATGGACCGACGAGATTTCGTGCTCTGATGATCCACAGTAAAATTGATCAATTTATCAATTATTCTAGCCCTTTGTCTTTATTAATGTGAATGTACTCGTTTTCAATTTTTTTACCGCTGGTGAATTGCTTCGAAAGCGCTGTCTCATACATCCTGCCTATCCTGAATTGGCCTTCCAATGCCGTTTCGCCTTCCCTGTCCGTTCGTCGCCAGTTCGAAGTCCGTATTGTAAGTAAAAGCTCGGTGGCGACGCTGCGGAGTACAAGTGGTCGTGTTTTAAAGAAATTTATGCTTGTAGTGGCCACTTACATTCGTAATGAAGAGTTCAAGTTGAACTTTGTGTTCATAACTCCTATATTATGCATACATTTTCGGAGGATAATGTGACGATAAACACGTTAAAAGCTTAATTGGCGCATCGATATCGCCCTGCCATAGTTTAGCCTCCGCAGTCTGTTAACTGGATGCGCGTAGAACAATCAGGTAGTTTCCGTGCCTGTCCGCATAGACGACCAGTAATTAGCTCCTCCCCGAAATAGCCAGCTCTCACACAAACACGCGCGCTTAGACGGAGGACCCTACAGCAACCATGCCGCGTGGTCTACCGGCATCTTAACAAGTCTTCCCAGAAGTGATGCGTCGTCCCCTGGAGCTTGCGGGGCTCATCTGCACACGTGGGGCTGGGTGGCCAGTGGCGTTTTTTGGGATGTCGGAATGCTTTGAAGTATGTTGCGAGCAGGTGCGTGTTGAGTTCGGTGTCGGCCCACCTACGAAGCCTGGATTCCCGCGTTCACTTTTTATTAACGTTTCAACCAAATAGGGGAATTGTCAGAAGCAGTCAACGAAAGGGTGCTATGTGTTTCGGACGCGCTCAGACAGCAATGGTGTGGAATTCAAATTTATTTTGGTTGTAGCGCAGGGTAGGTTTTGGTCAGGGAATACTCGTAATGGAGGTATAATTAACTAACCTAGGCAGCAATGATTAAAGGAGATACGCAAAAAATTATGGGCTAGATCAAAAGGTCACAAAAGTTGTTTCAGAAGTCCTATTCTCATTTTTGCGAATTCGGCCTGCAAATGCCTTAAAATTGCTCCAAAGTCAACATGTCTAGACGACTTTACCGGTACACCTCTTATCGATGTAAATGACGTATCCCCAGCTAAGGCTATCAAATTCTCTAAAAACCGGTCCCAGGTTTCCTCAGCAATGACTTGAGAATTTAAAACTATTAAATAAAAAGTTATTTTAAAAAGTTTTCAGCCAAAAATAATATTAAAACAAAAATATAGGACTTTTAAGAAATCACAATTGACCAATCAGAACGTACAGCCACCTCATAGGGGGTCACGTGACCTTTCTAACGCAAAAGTTTCGTCATCCTGGGGCCGAAGCAGAAAACGACTCAAGACCCGAGGTACGAAACGGATGAAGACTGAGTAATTATGCTTTTCCGTTTCTAGGGCAAACTAATTCATTTTTATTTTTAAAGGCTTTGTAAAATTAATTCAAATACAAATACAGGAGTACAGACATTTTTATCACAAAAACACTACCTTTCAACTTTTAATAGTTTTCGAGAAGTAAGTGATGGGTGAGGGTTTCAGCATTTTATCGGAACTGTTAACCTATTTCGATAATAAGTGAGTGGCCTCCCAAAATTTTGCCGAAGATACAAAAGTAATTGACAGTTTCGTAATCAGGATTTCTCAAATAGCAAGAAACCACAATAATAATTTTTCGAGTATCTCCCTGTAACTAACCAACAAACCGCCTAGGTGCACTCCCCCATCCCGACCCCTACGTCTTGCACTAGACTTTAAAAAAATTCTACTCGGGACCGAATTAGGACAGGGACATTGCTTAGAATTCATTGGGGCAGATAGAACAATCGAGAAACCCTCTTCCTTTGACAGTTTCGTTTCTTGTTTGGGGTAATTGACCTGATTTTGGGCTATGCTGGCTTTTAGTGAGCGGGAAAACAGTCATGACCAGACACGGTACAGGTCGACAGTTGTTCAGAACGGAAATTTACCCGTTGTCATCCCTTTCTAATAACAGTTTTGGCGAGCAGGAACGAATATAGCTTAGAGTTTGTACATTCGGTTCGATTCCTTATGAGAAACTTCCAAATTTGAGGTTTGGATGTATAGTACTGGTGATGGGTACCGTATAGCCTTAGCAACTGATGCGTCATAAAACTCCAATCATCATCAGACTCAATCCTGGTCGCCGTGACCCTTGACCTTCGACACTAGAGAGAGAGAGAGTACATCTGTTGGAGATGCTGTACAGATCGGCTCTCTCCTCCCCAGAGGCGCCGTCCTCTCTCAGCGCACGCGCGCGGCAGCTGCCGGCCACCTCCAACCGTGAAACCTGTCTGGCGGCTCCGTGAAAATTGAAATTACCCCAGCTCCACTAATTGCTGTTTGTTTGGCGCTCTCTCTTGGCGGGGAGTCGCCCTTGTTCTGTCCTCTCAGCCGCCCTCTGTGCCCGCCTTCGGTACCAGCCGCCACAGCTGCAGCGCATATATGAAGCTTGGCCGAGCAGCGCTAATTGCGGTGTGTCCTGGACCGCGTGTGCCCGTCATGTCTCGGCTGTCCTCTCTCTGAACGGAAGTGGGGGAGGGGAGTGCAGTGACTGCTGAGGAGAGTGAAAGGGGTGGCGGGAGACGGCACGTGCCCCTCTGAGCCCTCATCAGGACCAGGTGGAGCTGACAAATTCACTTTGGCCTCACAGGGGAAGGCGGATTTGCCTAATGAAACGGGTCGTACGCACCGGAAGGGGGCGGGTGCGCCGGCGCTAACTTTGGCGCCCTTTAGAGTTGCTCCCCGTTCGTGCTTTATTTCAACAACGGTCGTTTGTTTAAAAATCGTGTGTGTGTGTGGCTCCTGTACGTCAACGATGGGAATGTTTTAGGAATATATGAAATATATGTTTTGTTGTTGATAGTTCCCGTTTGGTATGATCTGGGTTGGCTCTTGGATTCGGTGAGCACGATAAATAAAACACGACCGCCTCATTTAGAGTGTAATCCTGAGGGAGAAGAGTACATTTGTTCTCTCCCCTCTGATCGAGCACTCCGGTACCCAAGGGAATGTCCATTTTCATCCCTTACCCTCTAAGATGCAAGTATCGAAGCCCCCTGATGAGCCGAACCGTTAAGAAATGACACTCCCTTGGTGAAATGGCATCCCTTTGGTTTGCAGCTCGCTCCTTGGCCCATGTGCCCTCCTCCGATCGGAGATTCTAGCTTCAGCTATGTCGCATTTAATTGCTTTGTCCTGATACTTCTTTTGTCCCATGTCTCGCCATGCAAACGGTCGCGGCAGCTTGTGCCACGACGTCTCCTTTGGACGCGTTTGCTTCACTCTTTCGCCTTGTTTCACGCCTCTGCGTCACCTTCCACCCCGTTACTGTCACGGCGGAGCCCCTGAATGTGACGTGACACAATACTGACAACATACTTGGCACCGGCTGGAGATGTCACATTTGACAAAGGCAGCGCGCTGGCGGGGTTTTGTGTCCGGTGACGGGTGTAACGGGATGTGGAGCAACGCTGTTGTGTTTTGTGGGCTGTGTTTCACCATGGTAACGTGACGACGGCGACCAGGGTTTGTTGGAGAGAAACAATGGCTTTGGCGCTGGTTGTTACAATAGGGATGATGTGACTATGTTGGATCTGCAGCGGAACGCCAGAAGGAGAGGGACAGGGGCGTTGTGACCAGGTGTGGGAGGAGCACCTGGAAACTATGTATGGGGGAGAGGACGTCTTGTTTTTACCAAGATGTCCACTGGTCTTTATATTTTTCCGGGTAAGTAATTAAGTATTAATATTATAGTTTTTCTTTCTCCATTGGGACTTTCAGTTCACCAAAGATCAAGGGACAAAAGTAAATGAAAAATCAATTGCCGAGTAATAGTCGGAGAAAGGAATGAAGAACCTCTCCGTCAGTAGGTATGCGTACCGAAAAAGCCCTCCGCAGAGGATTTTTCGAAGGGTACATGAGGGCAGGATAAAAACGGTGGAAACCATACTAGTGTCGAAGAAATCGGTTATTTTATATTCCGAAACGGGGAATGGGATAGGAGGCAGTACTCTCTACCTGTGATACTGAGGGGTAGGGGAGGGGGATAAAAGACAAGACTCCCTACTTGTGATGCTGAGGGGGAGGGGGAAAGACGGCGGCTGCCCCTCCCTCGGATTGTACGTTCTTTCAAAGTGATGCCTCACTGCAGACCCGGATGAAAGCTATGCCTTTCTGTTGGTAAAACCCTCAGACAGTGTGACTGTAGGACTTGGAAATTGTGACTGTACCGCTCATTAACTTCCATTGGGTCAGAGTCGGACCCAATAGGGGCGGGGGAGGGGGGTAATGAAGAGGCGATCGCCCTCTCCTTGGTTCATGGAGCCGTTGTCATTGGGCAGATTCACCGGCATGAGAGTTTGTTAACGGATAAACTAGAGGGGTGACTGCCTTGAGGCCCCTTAGAATGGGGGCCAAAGCGTTAGGATGCATAATCTAATGCTTTGCTTGAGCTTCCTACGCCATAAACGTTGCTTCACTTATGGAGGGAAGAGTGAAGTCTCCGCCGATCTGTGGACGCCGAGCGCTGAAGTCGCCCAGAAGGCCCTTAAAACACGATAACTGCTGCGCAGGATCCTTTGACATGGCCTATAGACGATGCTCGTGGTAGAGTTGGACATTTCCCGGCCGTTTCTACTGTGTTCCGGCCGTCCACTGCCAGCCGCAGACCTCCCTTTGACTGTTGGACCGCCCCTCCAGACAACGGCGCCCCAGTGGCCAAATTCGCTTCCATACCTTCTGATGGGGCGGCATTGGGTGCATTAATAATAGTGTTGAATTGAATTGTTTATGAAGACTGGAAAGAAACATCCTTTCGCGAATGCGTTTTAATTGATTGTCCGCTTTCTCTGAAATTAGCTGTAGGGTTTGGTATGAATGCCAGTCTCTGTGACTTGCTTACACATTCCACTGTAATGTTCCCAGACTCCAATCTCACGTAAAGGCTGAATGCGGCTTTGTATCCCTTTCCGCGGCGTCCTCTCCTGCATTGTGCTCCGGAAGAGTGACGCCAATGCCTCAACCTCGTGACCTTTCCCAATAACACCACCACCTTAGCCTGGAGCCAAGCTTCCATCTTCCATCAAAACCATCTCACGACTCCACTGACCTTGATTTCTCTAGTCGGCCGCACGATCTCTGGTCATTATTCGCCCATCGCCGCGCGCCGCCTCTTTGATCTCGCCGCCGCGCTGGGTTTCGTCTACCGCTCGGGGGCGGCTCTGCGCGCCCTCCGAGCGAGCTTAGTCTCTGTCATTTGCTGTCTGTGTCGGCTGAGCTTGTCCGACAACCGGATATGAAAAGGCGATTAAAAGGTGATTTTGGAGTGATGGATGCCAGATTTTTCGTTTTTTTCTGAAAGACGTTTTGCAGTGGGGCATAGGTGGATCCGGAATTGTCGATCAGGGTTGGGGGCACTTGGTCAGGGGAGGGATGCCACTTTTGGACGACGGCATCACCAATTAAGTGGGCGCCAAATTCTATCGTGGGGTGCCGATGCTCGCATCCTGGGGGAGGGGGCGAAAATGAAATTTCAGTGGCGCCATCGTCCTTTCAGAGGGCGTCAAGGGTCGATTGCAGGAGAGGAGCAAGTGTCCCCTTTCCCCTAGATCTACCTATGCGGTGGGGTCCGTTATTGAGCGGCATAGGTATGATACACTTCCATGACGTTGAATGTGCGGGTATGTGTCTTTCAATCATAGATGAATGTAAACACACACTTTTGATTGCCATTGTTTCAAAGAAACCGACAGTATCAGCTAAAATTCCCGTCATGATCTTACATGCCGAATAGGCGTATGTAGAACAACCATGGACGCTCAAGGTTCATATTTTTAACCCGTAACACTGCTCCAGTGCGCCCCTGATCCACCTTCGCTCCAGGTCAGAGGATTGGGATATTCGAACACGACCACTATATCGCGGCAGGCAATAGCGCGAAAACGCCAACGGGGCTAGATAGGTCATGATAAATAATGAACAACTATATGAGTCACTCTTTGCTCGAGGTCAATATTGAGACATGACAGTGGTCAGAGAGTTCTATCACCATTTCCTGCTAAATTATTGACCGAAAGTCTGAAAACTTGCTCAAATAGTCCTAGGTGAGATTATTAGCCGTATATACAGAAATAGGGTCAATTTTTCGTCAAATTCCCGTTCTCCTCATGTATTTCCAATGGAGAAATCTTGATCCTGCCTAACACCGTAGGTCATCAATCTGAAAATGAATCGGCCTATTATGTGATGAGAATATGAAATCAATAGATTAAACCTGTTTTCACTAGTGCCACATAAAACATTTTTGGGGGTGAGGTCATTTGACCTGGCCTGGTGAATTGACGTGAGATGACCCAAATTTAAAATTGTCGGAAAAACTGCGGACTTGGTTAAGGATATGGTGTGTCAAGTACGCGCGTTTTTTAACGCCGCCCGAAAAAGTCAATATGGCGTTGGAACACTCCCCACCGGGGCGAGGGCTAACCATATACTGCTGGAAGAACTTACCAATACCTTCTGTTCACCCACTCAATTTGTGACGTCGCTTCACCTACGGGTGTCGACAGCGTTAACAGTGTGCTAAACTCGGTGGAGACGCGGCCGTGGTTTGGCGGGCACTTTAGATCGGCGTGCCTGCGCGCGGCTCCGGAAATGTCCCGCGCTCTGAGATAAGGCTTCTGCGTGTGGCGCCGGCCGGGGGCCGGGGTGACCTTCCTCCGGAGCTGATTTGAGGGCGGCCCTGTCTATTATTCTACCAGGGTGGCACATCGACCACCGCGGTTCTAACAGTAGTGTTGTATCTGATGGACGGTGCACCCGGGGGGTAGATACTTATGCTGATGTAGGTTCTTCACGGCCTTGTTGGGCGTTCGCCTACGAGGTGTGCGTTCTCCACGCTGCTCGGAGTATTTCCGGAGTCGATATTCTTGCTGCAGGCGCGCTTCGGTCGTGCTGTGATCTCCGGATGTACTGTCATTCGCGTTTTTAGAGAGGTGTCTGAGATATGCAAATGTTGTAGACAATGGCGGTGGAGAACATTCGGTGAGTTATGCTATAGTCGCGATTGGGCGTACCTGGAACGTGACGGGCACAGATACTCGCGGCACAGTGAGCAGTTCCATCGCATTTCTGAAATTATGTCTTAGAAGGCTCTAAACGGTGTCGTTAAAGGTTCCAGGTGGCCTGCTTCATCATGTATTCGGCGGTGACATCGGTGGAGCACGACAGTCTCCGATTGGACAGCAAACATTGCGTGGGAGTGATATGTAGCGCATTGAAAAGATCGGTGTTTCTAAAGGTGAAAGTTACGGGCTCGATTCCAGGTAAAGATGCCACGTTACGGGCTCGATTCCAGCACTGGGCTACTCATCAAATGTCCAACAGTGTGAGGGGCTATGCCGGCACTTAACCTCAAATATATCACTGTCAAACAGAAAACAAAAGTGGGTAGTGGCGCTTTTGCGACTGAATCGAATTTGACCGACGGCGTCAACAGGACGACTGGCCAGTGGCCGGTAAGCGCAGCTGTCATGTCCCCGCACCTCGCCCCCCTCCTCTGTCTGTGACGGTACACGTTATTGGGGGTCCCGCCCCAGCCCCGCCCCCTGGTGGTCCTCCCCTTTGCCAGGCGTGAGTTTGACCGCTCCCTGCGGGCGGGCGTTAAGGTCATCCATCATCTCGTGGACACGTGCGGTGGGCAGTGGTGGGTAAACGCCAACGGAACCAGAGTCGGCGCACGTGCTCATCACCGCCTGTGGCGGTGGGGGAGGTCGCCACGTGCCCGGGCTCTCAGCACGTGCCTCGTGGCATGACAGTGGTCCCGCACTGGACGCGCCTCTCGTGGTTTGTGGCACGTGTGGTGGTTATAATACACTGACTATTTGCCGCTTCTTATTAGTACAGTCGGTAAATTTTAAGCTCACCGCTTTATGTTGTGGTGAAAATTTTGAGCGTAAAAGGTTGTGGAAGCGGTACAGATCTTGAATAAAAAATTAGCCACACCAATCATGCTGTCTTTGATGATATTTACGTGTTTGCAATTTTCTTAGCGGGAACATGTCAACTTTAAATTCTTATTAGAATCCAGAGTCTTTCTGTCATTTCTCTCCCCTGAGGCACTCTGGAACTAGTTGCCTATCTTCTGATGTTTGACTTACCAGCGGGTTTCCGTGATGTATCGATCTCCCGTCCAGCACACATACTGTGCTACCGCGCCTGACCCAAATCGATAGTTGCAACAGCATACATTGATTAGGCCGCGGCTATCGTGATGGAAAGATTGACAGGTGTGATCAGGCTGTGATTGTATCATGATTACGCTTGTGATGGCGTCTGTTTTCATTGTTAAAATGCATGTAACTCGGCACGGGCCGGTATCCAATCACACTTGAGGAGATTTTCCAGGTCAGGAACTGACTGCATGTGTTGAAATCGGTTCAATGTGGTGCTGTATTGATGTGATGTATAGCCCTGAGATAAATGGTTTTGTTTTGACCGTAGCAAAAAAATGGAGGACCTAATGCCTTCTGATGTAAATATGTTAAAGTTCTATTTTCAAAATTGGAATATTTCAGAGTTCTGAAATGCAAAGCCACAGTTAGCTCAAAATACGAATACATTTTGTTTTAAAAGGAAAGTTTCTGGTCACTGACTGACCTGTGCAAGATTTACCGGCAGCGAAGCCCTTGCAACTTTTTTTTGCCAACAAATACAGTCCTGAGTTTCTTGTGAGTCGTTTGTACGGCTAGGCCTCCCGGCTGCACGCCCTCTCAGTTGCAGCTGGGTCACGTGAGGTGGCGTTGCAGAGTGTCCGGCTGCAATGGTGCAATAGAGGACGCTACTGCGCTGCAATGTTGCAATAGGTGGCGTTAGTGTACCGTCTCTGATGGGCGATGTTGCCCTGTTGATAGAACTAAGTGCAATGTGAGGGTCCACTGGGCTTGTGCTGTTTTGGGTTGTCTATTTAAAACGCAGGAAAATGGTATTGTGCGATTTTTTTGATATCATATTTTGGGTGAGTTCTTTGAAACATTCCAAATGTTAATTCCGGAGAAGTGACGTCACTGGCCGTTCTTTGGAAATTCCCCTAGGAATATTCCGAATATTTCCTCGTTATATGTGGACGAAAAAGTCCGTGTAATATTCACAAGATGGCGGCCGCCATGATCTTTCAGTTGAAGGTGTAGGTGCTCAAAGTGTTTACACCATACCAAGGAGAGAATAGCTCCATTTTTCCTCTTAAGTAGGGGTTTTTCTGTTTTCTAGTTTTCATTGACTGACAGCGTAAATGGCGCGCATTATAAAAGTGCAAGTATTTGCACCGACAGAATGCGATTCAGCCCCCACCTTTGTTAGGTCCCGCCAGGCGTGGATCCTGGGGAGGGCTAAAAGTCATTTCCTCGAAACCCCCGATTTTTTCCGAGTAGCATTAAAAACCATGTTTCTCACGATGTTTTCCGGGCCTTCGCCCCGTAATAGCCTAGATCTGACACTTGGTCGCGCCATTCATAACTAACACCCCAAGTCAAACTGACACCCGCCGTAGCGACTCCCAACCAAAGCGCCCCCTAGTCGGAAACCCTGGATCCGCCTTTGCCCCGCGCTGTGACGGTTGGCGTGCCCGCGCCGTTGACCACTACATGGCCATCCGTCACGGGCTGACTGATGCTAACCCGATAACTAGCGGGCGGTGCAGGACAGGCGACCACTTCCCGTGCGCTGTGATTTACCGCAGGACAGCGGCCATCGCTCTTCGTTGCGACAGCGGGCGCGGCGCCGGGCGATAGCTTCCCCCTTTCAGTGGGTGGTGGGAATAGTTTGCTAGGGGTGAGAACTTCTGGTTCGGATCGATGTTTGGTATGGATGCATCATTTGGAATCCGTGGCGGATCCAGGAGTTCATTTCAGGGAAGGGGCGCGGGAGAGGGGGCTCTAGCCTTTTTCGCCGTTGCCTCGGAACAGCTTCGGGGTATGCAGTTACTATGAACACTCTGAATTGGGTGAGGGTGGGGGCTTGAGCCCCTCTAGCCCTCCCATGTATTCGCCTTTATTGGGAATGGTGGCTACCGTCAGTTTTCACTGTGAATATACACTATACACTGACTTTATGCATACATGTATTCATTCGTTCCTTGCCTTTATGCAAAATGGCCTTTTTTACCCTCTCAGCATCAATCATCGTGTTTTTGTGATGCTTTTTATTTGGATATGCCAAATACCGTCGTGGCAAAATCCTGTCATCTAAAGGATTGTCCACAAGCAACCGAGAACAGTAAATGTGACCTCAAACCCATTAGTGGATCTGCATCGGTTTTGGGGAGGGTCAATGGGGCCAAAACCATGAAAATAGTGTTTATGGAAGAATATCGGGAAAAAATCGCGATTTTTTCGGGGGCCAATTTTTTTGTCTTAAAGGCGCCTTTGGCGTTCAAGCCTGGGGTTCTTATACCCGTGTTGCGGACGATTCTGGGTGGACTGGTTCTGCAATGCACGTACCTACAGTCACTGCCTGTTCTAATATTAATGGTGGGTACGATTGATTCCCACAGCTAACGCCCTTTGAGTCAACGGCTCGCTCTACAATCTCCCAGCGTGCCCCCGACGCCCCCATCTACACGGATTTTACTCGGTATGATTTGTATGTAATGATGGTGCTAACCCTACCCACAACCAGAGTATGATCACGCCAGCGTGCACGTGACGAACAATGGGCGTGATTATCCCTTTTAGCTGGTAGAAATCCCCATTGAGTACCGCTTACACCGATATTTTGGTTGACTTTTGCGCATTTGTATGCCTGTTTGTGCTAATATGGCCTTGTTTAGTGCTATGGAAAATCAATATCTCATTTTACATGTTAAATGGTTTCATGACAGACCTTGGGCTTTACGAGGCGCCCCGGAACCATGATTTTATTTTTCCAGTCCATTCAAACAATGCCCAATATGTTTCGGTGTCACTGGCACCACCTGCGAATGCTAATTCCCACTTAGCAATTGCAAACGCCGTGCAGATTACCACGCCTCCCCCTTCCCGCCGCGTGTTAGAGGGGCTCTTGCTGCATATTCTGGCAGCGTGGCGTCAGGAAATTGAACCGATATTGCGAGTGTTGCGATCCTCAGCGTGCCAGTAATAGCGTGATGAAGTGTGTGTTAGCACGAACGGCGGTCATGATCCTTTTCCTGGGTGCACAGTTTGTCGTGGTCACGTTGCCGCCTTTGATCCTCCTGCCAGTGACGGCGGAACGTTTGAATTTAGGGGAGGGGGAGACCTTGGTTTTGTGAACCTTTTTTCAGTCAACGCCATAGGGCTAGTGTTAAAATTTCGCGTTTAAGGGGAGGGGGCACTGTGCCCCGGTGCCAAACCCCCCGCCCAGTTCCACCGCCAGTGCCTACAGCAGAGAATACTACATGCGCTCATCTGGAGAATGTTTCTTTATACAATAGTTTGCTTAGAACAGATGGGCCGGTCTCTGGATGCGTCTAGTCCACATTCCCTTCCCATCTGCTGTTCTTCGGAGGTAGAGTCCGTAACCATCATCTGCTGTGGCATTCGCTTCTCAGTCTCAGAATAAGTGTGCTCCTCAATCTCAACTGAAACAGATTTGAAAGGCGGAAGATGAAACCGGCGATCGTTGCGGCTCGTCCGCTCCGCGCCAGATGGTGATGGGAGTCGGTGCGCATGCGCCAGCAGCCGAGGAAGGCCCATCTGTCCATTGCGCTCCTGCTGTGCTTTCCAGTGGACTCATCAGTCAGGTCACGCACGATTACGGTCCAATGGGCATCAGATGCTCATGGGACCATTATTTTGGACAGGCTTTGGTCCGCTTTATTCGCTTCAGCGGTCGGCGGGAGGAACCGGTTTTAAAAAAGCGCGCGTAATTTGCTTTGATTCTCTTCTTTTTTGGTAGAAGTGTTGCACCAATTCAAGTGGTAAGGTCGTTTAAGCGTTCATATTGGTTTGGGTAAAGCATTTCCTTACTGTGAACCTTGGTGCACGTGACCAAAACGTTTGGCGTTCGCTTCAGCTAAAATTACTAAAACTTTGATTAGCTTTGAGCTTAGTAGATGCTGGGTATCACTTTTTAGCACGCTTATAAAGCTGGATTTTCCGAATTTGATGTGCCATTTCTACCGAAAATACCTGCCTTACTGTGAAGCCCCGGAGGTTAATTTCAGTGTAAGACGAATAAGCCATTGTTTAGGTTGGATAACGCAGCCATTACGGAGGTCAAACGGCGTCGCTTACTCTGACCCGGTTGGAATATTCTTTGAGATGCGATACGACGTATTCAGAGAGCTCGCTGGGACTTCGTATATGTAATTGTACACTATGGCTGGGTAAGTAGACGCTCTACCTGACACTGAGCCTTTCATCCAAAATATGTAGAAATAATTTTTCCTAAATAAACCTCTGCTTTTCTGTAATATGTTTCTCAAAGCAACTAGGACACTATCTGTTTTGTTTTCTAGAAACAAGAATTCTTGGGCCTAAGGCACAGGCTCGGTCCCGATAGACAACTTTGAGACATGAGGTCTAGCAAACTCACAGAGCCCTTGCACAGCTTGACCAGCATGCTGAATGTTCCGTGTCCACCTGCCTGTTTTCGTACAACGTTTCTCCCCGTAACGAGTTTTCTGGGACCGCATTTGGCCTCATGCCTTCGTACGAATTTAAAGGGAATGTGGCACCTTGGTGGAATCCTGGAATTTAATAGAAATAGGCGTACTTTTAGCCGAAAATAATGAAATAACTAATGATTTCTCTGAAAAATGTACAATAAGCTCAATATTTTGATTTTTAAAATACTCCTTAGGAAAAAATAAATATATGCCTGTGGATGCTGTCATGATCTGGCAACCCTACCATACTCGAAACGCTTCAGGGGCTTCGATTGGCTGATGCTCATCGTGACGTCAGCATATGTCGTCACACCAACAGCCATGACAACTGTGGCCTGCTGCTAAGGGTACATCAGGGGTACATTGCAGGTAGGTTTTAGCTTTTCTACGAAAATCTCGAGTTTCAAGGCAAATGATATATTGAGTACCGGGTTTTCTGACTTGCTTTACAACTTGGCTATCTTAGTTAAAATCACGTTATGAAGGTGCCACATTTCCTTTAATAGGCAAAAAACTTATAGACGCCATTTCTGCATTCTGATCGTCTTCTGTTCATAGCGTTGCGCGCCGCGTGACAGGCGCCAGGTACATAAATACGAAACTCCCCTAGAAGCCCAGCTCCCAACACTTACCCTGTGAACGCAAAAGATCAGGACACCGATCTAGCGCTCGCATTGAGATCTGAATGTCAACTCTTCCTATGCATGCAGTGTATACTAACGTCCGAAATCAGAGTAATGCATCGACGAAGAACGTACGCGCGTCAGTTCACGATTACTTATGATATCCGAATACGGTCTGTCGCACTGACATCTATTCTCTCTCTATCTTTGTGGAGTCTGGATGATGCAGTTGGTCAGCCCGCGCGTTTGGCTCGGCCCGTGACACCCTGCTCAGTTATGCAAAGGTCGCGGTTTCGAGCCCTTTCAGCGACAGGATTTAGTGCTGTTTTACGTTGGGTTCACTGACGCACCAACTTCTGAGTTATACGGCTTCAAAAGGGAACAAACTAGGCTTCGACTAGGCCAGGGTGCCAGATCCTACCTCTGCAGCTCTGGGCTGGGCTCGATCCCGCGACCCTACGCTCACTGCAACAAGACTTAGTGCTCTTCCCCATATCGAGCCCTGCTTGAGTTACAGTTAAAACTTACTACTTCCCTTCCCTCTCCGACGCCATATAACTTGAGCAGTTTCTGCGTCGCTGAGTCCCAAACATGGTCGTTTTGCCGTCATCGGCTGGCGCCTCGTCGCGTGCGACGCGCGTGCCGCCGCCGCGGCGTGGTGCGTGCCAGCAGACGACGCGACGCCGACAGACGGTGTGCGACGGGGTCAGCAGCTGATGCTGCACCGCGCCGGATTCGGGTCACCAGAGGCGGAGCCAGGCAGAGATGTTAGGGGCACCGTCGGGTTTCGGCGCTCGTGAAGCTAAGTTCGGCGTTATGATCCACACATGGCCTTAGTAGCTGATGTGCCCGAAAACTCCTCTGTGGTAAGATGTTAAGACGACTGAAGTGGAGGCTTTGGGTTCGAATCCTTCGGCGGCTTCTTGTGAGCTCGCTTCTAACATGGTGAGATGGCGACGCCAAATGAAATCAACATTTGCTGTGTTGTAAATCCCCTTCTCCAAGGTAAAAGGAGGTTCTCGGGTCGGGTGATGGGGCTTAGTTGGACGTGTGCTCTGTCCCCACCTGAAATAGGTCCTGGCGACGCCCGTGGGGACTACTGCGTGGATCAGCACAGGTGCGTGTCCTGATTGCTGAGATACCTCAGTAAGGAATGGTGCCTGTGAGGCAGAACTGAATGTTGCAGATACCAGAAATGCCAACCGATAAGGCAGCAGGTAGCTCGTGCTGATTTAGTGCGTTATTTGATGTAGGTTGGATGAACCGGCTTAAACCGAGAGACGTTGGTATTATTGACGTTTGGCTTTGATAGAGCTGAGTGGTAGACGCATTTGCTTTGCTCTAGTTTATTGAAACAAACCCTAAAATGAATGACCGACAACAGTTTTAGCTGACTGGAGGGAAGTTAGTTTCAACGCTCCTGTAGCATTTCAGAGAGATTGCTGTACTAGAAAGGCCCGAGAATAGGAGTTGGCGAACCGAATGATTGTTTTTAGCACTGACTTTATTGTGGCCTTCTCCCGTTTGGCTTGTTTTTTTCAAGTTTCAACAGGAATGTTTGAACTATGGAACTACGGAACTACATGCAAACTAGGTGGACCCCGAACTACGCTTCTGACCTTTAGAGAATGCCTAACGCTACACTGCAATCTGCTCTTATCGTCTGATTTGCCCTGTTCGTATCTTGACCTTTTCGGCCGGTTCTGCAAAACGTGTAATCCACCTGAATTATCGAAGGTCTCAAAACAGTGAGGCTGCAGGGTATAGCGTGTTCCAACTCGAGTTGCATCCCACCAGCCGGCAACGAAGGAACATTCGAAATTGCTGATCGAAGGTGGGGGTTTTCGGTAGTTAGGCGCCTGTCGCACCCTGGGGAAAGCAGTGTTTCAAGCTTGTTTGGCGCAGTGCGGGGGTGCCGATTTCAGCCCGGGATCCTATACTATCTGTCCACCTGTGCCCCTCCCTGGACCCGCCAATGGCAGTTCGTGTTGTGGGGACCGGTGGAGAGGAGGAGCGGTGAGCGCCCGATTGGATGCAAACCCGTGCGAAAGCTTACAGCCCCCGTTACAGCAGCTCCCGCTGCCGGGGTATAACGATCGCATCTGTCACTTCTACCGTGGGAACTCAGGGTTGACTGGAAGCCAGGGCTGGAGTTCTCTGGGATCTGTCCGGCTGGTGACGCCTTGAACCTGTGAGAACCCGGTGAACCCGGCACATCCGCCTGGGTCGGCGGCTTCCTTGAGTTTGGCGTGTGGACTGGCTGATGTAGAAGAGCTGGGCTGAATGAGGCTTTTGCCCTCCTTCATATTGATCAAAGTTCTCTCTCGAAAGTTTGGCATTTGAGAAACGATGTTTTGTCGGGATTTTATTTAGGTTCACAATTTTTTATCGCCGTCAAATCTAGCTTTCCCCAAGTAAGGCACTTTCGTTTGGAAGTTCTCTGGATTTCGGTACAGGTTTCTGGGTAGAATGGCCTTTCGTCCGCAGTGTCGAGGCAGAAGTAACATCATTAAACGTTATATCCTCTCAAATTCAGACTTCCCAGTTAACCGGTACCACCCTTATTTTCATCTCAACAATGTCGTTCGTGAATTTCAACCACCATGACCAAGTTAGAATCTCGTCCCATCGTTGCTGTTTTAGGACCGTCGCTATTACCACCTGCGTACATACCTAGAACGGAACCAGAACACGGACGTAAGACAAATCGTCCAGAGTGAGACAAATGGTTGAGTCTCGGTACCCGCGGGACTGCCCTCGACCCAAGCAGGAACTCGGTGGCCGAGGGTGTCGTGGACTGGATTTTCGAATGGATCCAAGAACCTTGGGTGGATTGGATTGGTCAGCTACGATCTTAACCTGGATCTGGGCTCGTTTTTGTCGATTTAGTCGTATGTATGGGATATCGTTTCAATTTTGATTTGCGATCATATTTTGCAACGTGTTTGGCCGGGAATTACTGGGAAAACTTCAGATAGGAGTCGCGTTGGATGTGAAAATTCTTACCCATGATGCGCTCTGGTCCGTGGAAGGTAAATGGACCTGTGCGTGGTCAGATGGCAAATGGAGGCTACGGCCGCAATCTGCCACCTTTTCAGCACGACTGGGCCGCCGCAGAATTAATCACTTTGACTAGGCAGGGGCGAGGGCAGGGGTGTAAAACGGGGGAGGCGACATGGTGACGATGGAAACTGGTTTGACGATCCTCTCCGTATCGAGGTAAAGGTTTCTCCTCTATTTTCTGTTTGGGCGCTATATAACCACACTGGTTGGCGCGCCCTTAAACTCAAATAACAAAACATTTTATTTTCTGTTTGGGACTTCTGTAGTATTGGTGCCGAGGAAGTCTGATTCTCCGCGTATGTTCTGTTGAGATTTCTGTGATTCTCCTCGTATTTTCTATCGGGATTTCAGTAGTATTGGTGCCGGAGAAGTCTGATTGAATTTTCTACGATTTATGGACTGGCTGTTTCTGAAGGGCTGGTGTTGTCAAACACGAACGTATGCAGTGCTGATCCCCCGATGTTTTCAAGATAGACGAGTCGGGACGTCCGTATATGTGTGTCATTAACTCCTAACCAGTGCTCTGTCCCCGGGTAGGTATGTAGCTGAACCCCGCCCTGCGTGCGCCCCTGCGATGTTTGCCGTCGACATATTGCCGGCGCGGGCGGTCGGACCGCGCCTCCCTGGGCCGCTAATGAAACACTTTCCCCGACGCCGCGCGTTTACCGCAGTGAACCCAAGTGGCTGCCACAGACGACCTGAGAACAGCGGGGATCCTAGCGGAGAGAGCTAAGATGCACTAGATGTTTGGTTGTTGATAATTGACTGTTGCTATAATTCCGCCTAAAACCCAACACGATTTGGCATTCCTTTCAGTGGAAATGGAATGCTTGATTGGGATGCGTTGGCGCATAATTTAGCACCACTGTTTTCCTGCCGGGGGCTCTGGGTGGATGGTTGACCTCTCCGTGGCCCCGGCTCCGGGGGAGGCTCTCGCGTTTGGAATCTACACCATTACACGCTGAAGGAGGAGGGTCAACACCGCATTACTGGTTCCACCGCATTCGGCGATGCAAAGTGGTGCTGTAGATGCCTTGGTTGGATAAGGGTCTCGAGCAAAGTGAAGTAGTCTTACGTGGAAACAACTTTGAAAACTTTCCATTTTGAGTAAAAGTTTGTGTCGGGTGTGGTTCAAGCGGGGTTTGAAATTGAATAACACGGGCTTGTTTTTGTCTGCGGTTTTGCGATAAGCGATAGCTCAATTCAGTAATAACCAGGTGAAATATGCGTGTGCTTGCCGGTTTTGTGTTTGTTTTGTGGAAGACTCACTAGTCAGACGAGCGTTGTGGTTTGTCTAACAAGTCAAAACAAAAGCGAAATGAATGCCGAGGCCCGTCGACCTCCCAGCCTGTGTTGTTTTGTGAGAGGGTGGGCGGCCCCTGTGTGTATATTGCTAGGGTTGTTTGTTTTCAGAGATGTTTGCCTCGAAGAGTATGCAAATTTATGTTAGCGCCGATAGGCTCCTGTGTCGGCTTTTTAAGAGGACGGATGATCGGTCGTAAGTTTTCTGGGTGGTAGTCAGCAGAGGCGGATTCAGGGGAGACGGGGGGGGCAGGGGCAGTCACCCGCCCCGTTTGGTTTATGGAGGTACTCCATGTCCAAGTCATGCGCCAATATCGGGATTCAAAGGCACCCTAGGGGAGGGAGATAAAAATAACAGTGTTTGCGTGACGTAAATCAACAGCTCCTTATGACAAGGGCAAGACCGTGCCATCGAACGCGGAGTACTATGAATGAAGGCTTGCACCGTACCGTGAGAGGTCCGTTGGTGGTATGTCTCGTTGGGCGGTAGTGGCTCGTTGCAAACTCCTCCGAACGATATACCTTAGACCAGTTTCCGTCTGTGGCTAGGGTTTGTCGCTTTGCCGCTGTTGGTGTTCGCGTCGCGTGTTCTGTTTGTTTTGTAATCGCGCGCATAACTTCCACTAACCAGACGCGTGTTTGTGTGTTTCAGGTGAGTACCACTGAAGGATGCTGGAGCGAGCTTACACAAATTGACTTCAGAACGTCATCGGGATAAGTACCAGTGGCTGCGGAAAGTCCCGGGGGGAGGACAGTGGGTGGACGTGTCCGCAGAGGACGCAGCGGAAATCTTTATCAACGACCTGTGGTAAAAAAGGACCCTACTTTTAGTTCAAATGCAAATAAGTTTTAACTGCTGGCCCCCATTTCTGAAAGTGCGTCCCCCCTGTGCCAGCGAAATGTGATAAAGGCTCAGTATTGAACGGGTAGTGTTTGAGATTTCAAGTCCCTATCGGTGACCTTTAATGTTTAAAAGGCTTCGATGTCATAGCTGACCGTCAATGCCTAAGATTACATCACAATTTTAGGGATGCCATTGGATGTTTTGAATCTCCTCAAGACGTCGCGATGGAAAGCCCTCGTCTGGACCGCCTACGATGCGGATGTTGCAAAAAGTTGCTGTTGCAGTTGCACAGGAACAACATCCGGCGGCTGCGTGCATTTGCTGGCGACGTCGGAAGCCTCCGCGACCTTGGACTGCGGAGATGACAGGGCTGTGGGGGATGACAGACTAGAACAGGATGACAGACTAGCCTCTGTTGCTGTGGGAAGTTTGTTGCGAAAGTGGTATTTTTGACCCTGACACTCACCACTAACGCTGCCTGGGCGGTGTTGAGCTGCAATTTCTCTGCAATGTGCGAGAGCCGGAAATGACTTGGGAGTGGGACGGTATCTTGATTGCTTCCACCTGTTCCCGAAATAGGATCTTATTTTAAAGCGTTTCCAATCTGGATTCTTCACATGGTTCCTGCCTGATGCACCGTTCAAAGTTCTCGGCAGCCAAAGTCCCCAAGTTGGTGTAAAACGGGGGCGGTATCGGTAAAGTTGGCCTCCGAGTGGCACGCCGGAAATGGGGACTGTCGGCTCGAATCCGAGACCTCCCAGGCTGCAGCGTCGCCGCGGTTAGGGCAGAGAATGCGACTTGGAGCGTCGACTCGAACCGAGGGTTCGACTCAAGAGTCGAACGTCGCTGCCGTCGACAGGAGAGAGCCTCAGGCGACGCAACGCAACGCCGTGGTGATCCAGCACACAGGGAGGCGAAATCACGGCGGTAGAGGGGATTGGGGGACAGAGGCAGTCTCGAGCACCAGTCTCAGACATCAGTCCTACCGCCAGCCGCCTCCTTTGGCTAAGCTCCCGCCGCGGTGTGAAACATCGGCTTGGGTCGGCTCTGACACGGATTTATGGCTGACTTCACACTATGGTCACTTGTAGGCCGGCCATATGGTGCCGCACCTGATCCGGAGGAAGGCGGTGGGTAAACCGGTAAAGAAGACGGAGGTTTTCAGGCCCCAGTCTGGGAATGATCCGTGTCGAATGTCGTGAAGCAGGAAGCTGCTGGTAGGAAATATCGGCGGCATCCGGGAAATTGGATCAATCGTGTTGATTTTATGGCAAGGCAGGTCCTGCTTTAGCAAAGCGCGTTTTGAATATAATAGTTATGTATCAGTCGATTGGTGGATGGAATCGAGTTTTTGCCCGTTTAGAACGAGACAAACATGTTTGACAACTGGGCGGTGGCTTCACGCTGAATTTCCTGGTCGAATGTTTTTGGGGAGGAGTCGGTATAAGTCAAGACAACCCGTCCTTTTATAATTTTGGCCGTGAAATCAGCGTTATTTGGTTCGAGGTCGAAAATTCAGATAGTCGAAGCATTCAAATCTAGAATGATCTCGAATGTGGTTTTCGTAAAGGGCTTATAAACTGTCTCATTGACCATTCGTGCTTCCATTTATACGTGGTTTTTCGCTCTTGCTGTATTTTTTGTCTCTCTTGCTCTCACGTGGATTTCTGCCGACAAGCCCGTTTTTGGATTACCTGCGGGGACTGGGCGTTTGCTGGAATAACTGTTCCCAAGCAGCGTTCACTTACCATGAGCCTACCCGTCAAACATCTCATGGAAAGCTCCGTATGATCCTCACCGTGCTGCCATCTGTGGACGAAGTAGTGAACCTAGTCCTCTCACAGATGGCCACTGGTCTTGGAGGACCGTTGCGTTCTTTGGGTTTAGGAGAATATACTGGAGGTGAACATTCCTTTGGATTCTGATCACTTACCAGAAATATCTCCCATGCTCTCACTCTCAACTCCCGCTTGCTCACAGTGCCCCCCCCCTCCCGGGCATTCCAACCCTGGATGTTTTAGGTATCTGCTGCAATGTACTGGGTGGGTGGTGGACTCCAAGGACTTGGAAACGGGGGGCATCGGGAGCCACCTCCTTTCCAGCTTCAGAATAGGATGGGTCTTGCCCCCTCCCCCTCCTTGGCAATCTGTCTGCCCCCAGAAACTCTAAAAATAAGCCGCCCTGTTGAAAAAAGCAAAAACAATAACAAAAAGAGGCAGTGGCGGATCTAGCCGGTCGGTTTGGGAGGGGCAAACCAAAGTCGAAAAGCAAAAAGAAAAAAACGTCGCGCAACGCAAAATTGCGCTAAAATATGACTTCCCGGTACGGGTGTTTGAGGCAAGAAGCAAAAAAAAAAACAAACGTCACGGGCTGAAAAATATGAGTTCAAGATCCTTTTTTCCTATCCAAGGCCCGATATTTTCACTGAACTTAACTGGTTCCGTTTGAAGTTGAGAGTTGAAGGACGAAAATGTTGCCTATAAACTTAAAAGGAGTCGGGGTAAAAAGGAGGTCGATCGCTTTGGGGGGGGCAAAAACATAGTTTTGCCCCGAGCTTTTCCGTTTGGGGGGGCAATTGCCTTTTTTGCCCCCCCTGGATCCGCCGCTGAAAAGGACAAAAACAATATGTTGTGGCCAGCTTTTGCCGACTGAGATGGCTTAACCTCGATCTGTGTGACCCGTTTCCCAGCCTTTGAGGCATGCTCTAGTCCACTGAGAGTTGTGTGATGCACACAGCCTCCTCAGTGTGCCAATGAAACTGATGAGAAGGCAACTGCTGTGATTATTGAAATGGGTTCAGAAACAGGCTAATTTGTCGGGAGTAATGTGCATCTCTTGGAAATGGAACGTTGCCCGGAGGAGGGGGTCGGTGGGGAGGTGAGTGTGGGGGAAAATATATATTCACTTGAATGACCATCTGTGTGAGATGTTTTTTACCGAAAGTATCGTCCTCTATTATAGCCTAGTTGAAAGAAGCCTCCCAAAGCTTTTCCAACTATGGCCTTACACAGGCCTTAACACCTCCCAGTGAAATGGCCCCAATGTTGATGTGTTCCTCAAGCTTGGCGGATCCCGAAATTTCCCATGTCTGGGGGATTTCTCCTGATCCTGGCCCTGTCCGTGTCGGCATTTGTCTGTCGTCTGGCTGAAAACCCCCGAATGTGTGCGTTTGTGATGCGATAGTAGTCCAAATGTGTAGGGCCTTTATGATGGATGTATTCTTTGTGGTTCGCCATGTCCAGCAATGAGAACAACATAGCCACCGTCGAGCAAGGCCTCAATAGCTCTGCATTCATCAGCATGGTGTTATTCTCTTATTTGTCATTGGTCCATTAGATGCGTGCGAGAAAAAACGCTGAGTATGAGCCATCCGAATCGACATTAGTGTCCGAACGCATGCTTTGCATCACACTGCACAGCGCGAACACAAAACCACCGACGCCAGAATCGTCTTCGACTGCGGAATGTTTGTCGCGTCGTATCTCCCAGCTGTTGAGCAGCGTCCAGGCTTCGTCTCACCTTTCTTCGTGCGCTGGCGGAGAGACCGTCCCATTTTCCGACAAGGCGTGGTTTAGAGAACGCACACTGGGCAGGCTTTGTGCGTCGTTCGCCGACGGCGTCTCTCTAAAGACTGGCCGTGGGGCGTGTGATTTTAATAGAGACGTTTGCAGGGATGAATACACGCACAGTGCTCAGACGGTATGTTAAAGCAGACAACTGTCGCAACTGACAACGCATGGATGCTGTGTGCGAGAGCGCAGAAATACTGCGATATGTGCTAGGGATGGGACGGCTGTCGGTGTTCCTTTGTGTGTAACGCTTTGATGATTGTGGTGGGTTTTAGTTTATAGCTGGTGTGTCGGTTTGCGTTGAATGCAGTAGCAGTTTCATGAAAGAGCGTGCGAGTTTTCGAGCGACGCTAGCGTTGCAGCGGTTGATTTCAGAAACCAGTCAATGTTTTATCCAGATATTATATATTTTCGTCGCCTTTTTGATGTGGCGTATTGCTTTATTGCTTCTAGCAAGAAGTTTTTTTTGCAAGCATAGCGAACAGGATCGTCTGCTCTTTCACGTTATTAGTGGACGCGCCCCTAAATTTCGGGAGGGGCTGATGCAAAATCACCTCGCTTTGAAATCTTTAAAATTATGTAGTCGTATAAGTAAGGTGAAACGCCAGCTCATGAACAGTATTCGCACGAATCTGTTCGAAACTCCTCCAGTGTGAACATCTGCTAAACCGTTCACCGCCGCCGCCACCGTTTGGCTGTGGTTGCTGCGGACGCGGGGGCCAGTTTTTCTGCAGCTCCGGGTGTTGCCTATCACTCCGCCGGAAGCATCTCTCGCCGGAGGCGTCACCTGCGCCTGCTGCTGACTTACCGGTAGGACGGGTAGGGGTGGGGGGCACAAGTGTCCTCACTCACTAGCTGTCATCTCTGGTGCTGGTCTGGCGGGCTAATACCGGACGTGTCTACACAGATAGATGTGTATGTATATGTATATCATTGTCATATACTATCTGCCCAGTATACCATTTTACATAATCCTTCATCAGAAAAAGAATAACCGGCAGAAAGCTTGAAAAGCTTAAACGAAAATGAGCCAAATATGAAATTACAGTTCTATTTAATTGCCAGTGTATCCGAGAAAACCTATTGCCGGAATACTATAATATCTATCCCCCCTCTCCACTACGGGTGATATCGGCGGTATCCTATCCCACCACTGTTAGCAGCGTCTCCACACTTTTTGTGCCGCCCGTATACGCTGGGTGGACGCTGGTCGGACCCGCTCCGCTGCGCTGTGATCAGATTAAGTGCCTCCGCGTCTCACCTGTCTCACCTGCCCGGTGGAGCTGCAGCGTCGGGGTCAGCAGGCCGCCCATGCCGGGGTCGGGGAGATTTAACTGCAGGGATTTCATGGACGTACAGGCTTTTTTTCCTAGGATCCAGTGAAAACATTCCTGACCATTTTTAGTTTTCTTGTGTTGTTGTCTTACGGTTTGTTTCGGAAGGGGCCGGTACATAGCCCGTCTTCTCGGCTTGCCCATGCTTTAAGCGGTGTATCACTGCCTCTCTTGCCGCTGAGTGCACACAACCATACGGTAGTCATGGAAGTGTGGCGGTAACGCCCGACCCTTTTCGATAGAAATTTACACACACCTTTGATCATCCGCTCCGGCCAATTTTTCCATTTGAACACATTTGAGACGATATCGTGTGTAACTTTCGAAACTGCACCGGTATTTTTATGTTTAATGAACGTAAGTCCAGTGGTGGATCTAGCCGGTCGGTTTGGGAGGGGCAAACCGAAATGAAAAGTCGAAAAGAAAAAAAGAAGGAAAAATACGCCACGCCGTGAAAGCTGCACTACAATATCACTTGCCGGTAGAATTTTGGGTATTTGAGGCGAAAAGCAAAAAAAAAACACGTCACGGGATGAAAAATATGGGCTCGAGATACTTTTTCCAGTCCAAGGCCTAATATTTACATGGAACTTAACTGGTTCTGTTTGAAGTTGAGAGTTGAAGCACCAAAGTCTTGCTTATAAACTAGAAAGGAGTCGGGGGAAAAAGGAGGTCGATCACTTGGGGGAACATAGTTTTGTCCCGAGCTTTTCCGTTTGGGGGAAATGCCTTTTTTGCCCCCCCCTTGGATCCGCCACTGCGTAAGTCAGACCAAACGCGCTCGGCAGTTGCCCCTATGATACACCCTTGTCAGTACCCGCATGTACCCCGACACTGGCTGATTGGCTCTGTGTATGCGGGCGGCCCACCGGGGACACAAATCTCTAACGAGCGGGTCTGATCAGCCGGACAGTGCTCAGGAATTAACACAGTGGTCTCACAGGCGGAGCGCGGGCCTTCAATACGGGGTGTCGAGGTAGGAGGAGCCATTTAGACGAGGCGGCGTTACTTTACTGCGGTACGATGTACCGGAGGGTGGGAATACTGAATTGTAGCGCATGGGCATCACTACCTGTATTTCGCAAGGTGCGCTTAGTGGTTCTACGTGCTGTAGGATTCTCGAGGTAGCCCAGTGAAAAACTCAAACACAAAATGTCTAAGGCAAACTGTTGGTAGTGTTCAATTAGTCATTTATTGTCACAAACTTAACTCTTGCTACTATCATGCGAAAGGCAAGCGTGCGTTAGGGTGGTTTTCGGAGATGTTAAGTCCAAGTACGGACATATCCATTATCCAGCTCATCTGTAAGAGCGTCAGACTTATAGCTCATGAACGTGACGTTCTTCCAGCTAGGCCGAGGGCAAAGTTTGGCGCCTTCTCGGCAGAACCCTCAGGTAAAGTCTGGTCTGAGAGAGCAGATCGGCGGATGACCCAGGCTCTTGCTGAATTATAATCAGTTTCGTTGCTTCTCATATTTCGCATCAAGCTACAAATATCGCCCAATCAACCAGACGTGGCCGGAGAAAGCTCATCAGATATACTGGTTGTTTTTAGTCATACCTGCATAAAGTTAGTCTCTGCACAAAGAGCTCCACGAATCGTTTAACTGTTCAGAAATCGGCGAAGGCCTTGTGCATAAACACTTAGCTCGGTGTAGAACCGTCGCGAGTGTGATCACAATTCAGCGTGCCCGCCCTATTCCCAAACACGGCTGGGTGTACGCGGAGGCATGCGGTGTGACGTCATCAGAGTTACTGCCGTTAACAGCCCTGCCGGCGGCGGCGGCAGAGGGTGTCGGCTTCTAAAGACCAGTCTTTCTCAATACTCCTGCGCAGTTGGTGTGCTGGTGGGGAGTTTGAAATGAGGGCGTAACCACGAGTAGACATTTGCCAAGCGTTCTACTCCGAACGCAGCCCTGCCGGCAGGACTGTACTTATTATACTAGTCATTTCGCTGCCAGTTCTGGAAGAATACAATGCCTCCGCTCCTGATTGCAATTGAATTTAATTATGTCTTTGATTTTGGTTGTCCTAATTCTCGTTGTTGGTGGATCGTTCTCTGGGGTGCGACAGGAAGGCCGGAAGTATTTTGATGAAGCAATGCATGAATGAATGGGCCTATTACCATTTGCAATGCTTAAATTTGTGTTTCTTCTACCCTGTCCTGCCCTGTCCTGTCCTGTCCTGTCCCGTCCCGTCTGTCTGTCTCAACAGTTCGAACTCGCACTTC
This sequence comes from Lepas anatifera, assembly GCA_034440635.1. NCBI lineage: Eukaryota > Metazoa > Arthropoda > Thecostraca > Lepadidae > Lepas > Lepas anatifera. Next base: position 562,704 of record JAOTON010000094.1, on the reverse strand, counting down.
GCTGTCTTTCACCCAGTTTGAGACGTGCCGTTGCGTTCCTTCAGCGGTGCAGTTTTGACCTTATACCCAGTGCACCCACGCTGCCCAGTGCTCACGGCACGACTGTATCGGCTTTCCTTACTGTCCGACTGCCGTCCGCAACAGCGGAAGTCGGTGTCCGTACACCCTGTCCGCCCCCGTAGAAAGCTTTTATGGCGTCTCGCTGACGTCTCGTTGGGCAGGATTGTTGGCGGTTGAACCACATACGTACTGGCGAGCTCAACGTAAATGTGTCTGGAAGGTGTTCGAATTGAACGGCGCTGATTTTCCAGTTTGCACACGGTCTCCGTGTAGATAGTTTCCCAGTTTGCACGCGTCCTCCGTGTATATAGTTCCCCAGTTTGCTCGTGGCTGGTGGTCTCCGTGTAGATTGTTTCTGACTCGAGTCATCCTAAACAAACGCCGAACCAGTTGAAACGAACGACGTTTGAACCTTCTGCGATGTGGATGTTCTCCAGCTTTGATGGAGAACTGACATCCACGCAGGAGCTTCATGTTGTATTGGTAGCAAGAACACGTGGGTCAGTGGGACACGGCCCGGCCGTTTTTCCTATCATGCCGTGCTGCGCTCTGCTTGGTGTTGTGTTTAAAAGGAACATGCCACCTATAGTGAGATTTGAATTGATATAGACGTGTGGTAGAGCATGTCCAGAAACCTCGTAATGGAAATTGGATTTGCCCCAGAGCTTACGTTTCGCTTAAAAAAGTAAAAAAATACACCCCTTGCCGACCCCCTCCTGGTCACGTGGTATGAATTAAATTTGGAAATGAAACATGGTGATCAGGCCCGCTGTGCGGACAAATATTTCTCGATTACCTCTTTGGAGCCTACGTGTTAAATGTACCGTGGGTACTGGCGACTATATTTTTTTCTCAAATTTCTTCAATGACTACTTTAAAACGTGAAATGTCTTTTACATATCAAGAAAGATACCTGAGATCGATTCCACTTTGGCTCCTAACAATAACCTTTTTTAGCTAAGCACGCCATTCTTTGTATTCGTATTTATTCGTGGCGCAAATCAAAGCGGTTCAATCGGGCGCAAAGCACCAGCAAATTGTAGACCGATTTGACGCCACGCGGTTCGGATATATTTTGCAGATATATAAAAATTACGTTGATAGGTTTTGGAGTGCTGCGGCGAGGCATGATCATAAGTTGATAAGGTGTTGATTGGCCTGTCCCCTCGAATCTGGATGTTTTTATTTTACATCCGGATTCGAGGAGAGAGGCCAGTCAACACTTTAGAGAAAAAAATTATATGAAACGAGTACATAGTCTTATTAGCTATTGTTCGGCAAAAATACGACCATGGTCATTGTTTTCAATAAATACTGCTCCTAAAACCACCACGGTCTAGTCCCTGTTTTCCCATTTCCTTTTTTTTCCTAGGGGTTTGCCCCAAAGTTTCATATTCCCTTTCACCTCCGCCGCTGCCACAGCGTGCTCAGTATCCATGCACATCTCAACAGCTATCCTCATCAAAACGTCGCCTCCCCTCTCACTTCCTGCGACCTTTGCACAGTGGCACACACACACGGGCGGTACGCCAGAGATGGACCTCACGTGCTCTTGAACTATAAACAAGACTAGGTTATGTTCCAGACCGCTGCATTTGCATCACACAGGTCAGAGATGATGAGTGCTGGCGGGATGTTACACCATCTAAGCCAGCATCTGGTGCCAGCTCGACCAGTAACACTAGCTCTCTAAAATCGCCCAGTGACGCTTACTCAAGGGCGTCGCCATGGATTTTCGAGTGGAGGTGGGAGGAGTGGAGCCAAACTGGGGGGGGGCAGTGGTGAAGCTCTTGAAACTATTACGTCCGCTTAAATACAGCATTTTTAATGGTACTTCCGGCCAAAATATCGGTGGGAATGCCGCGAGGGGGGCCACTTTTCAAGGGTGGGGGACCCGGCCCCCAGGCCCCTCCGGTGGCGACGCCCCTGCGCTAACTGTATCTGTTTTGCACGAATGCAGCTGTACAGGTGTGACCAGGTGATTTCAGCATTAGTTTGGCTGGCCGACCAGGGTTCTGAGCCAAGCTTGCGGTCCCAAACAGACTGTGGGACACATTTTTCAGCCCATTGTTGCAGGTAGCGAGCAAAAATTAGATCATCATCTTTGTGAAACAAAAAATGACACCTTCATCGGATTCGATCTGTGCGGTGTCGTGTAAAGCCTGATGAAATTCCCCTGACTTTACGTTTTGTTTGTCTTAGAACTCGAATTTGCGGACAATAGATGGCGTTTAGTAAGCGTCCTGCTTTCTGGGCGCACGAATGTCTTTTAATAGGCCCCACCTCTTTATGGGCTTAATCCAGTGCGTAGACTTGGGGGCGGGTAGCTTTGGGGTCGATGGGGTTGATAGCGGCTCTGAATCCACGTTTTCTCTCCGCAAATGGTGGGTTCTGGGACATATGATCTCTAGGTTTAAGGTTTAGTGATAGGCTCCCTCACGGCTGTTGAGGTTCAACTTCTCACTAAATGACCATACGACTGGTGCGCCCCAAAGTCAGAAGAACTAACTAAGTCAATTCAACTCCGATTGTAAAGGTGTCCCTTTAATGAGGTCATGGTCGTCAAACTGCTGCATGCGATCATTTTGCATTTATATTGATTAAATTAGATTCGTGATCCAAACAATTAACCGGTGCTATAAACAGCCGCCCATAACCCCGCCAAGCGCTCACGACCCAGGCGAGCTCCGGCCCGGTAGTTTCGGTAGCTTGCATGGAGCTTCAATAAACCATTCGGCGGCCAACACCGCCCCAGGCGCTACTCCCGGAACCTATTGAGCGCTCTTCGATACGCCGTACAGAGGTCATCGGCCCCCCTGTGATGTCATGAATCGGCATGTCCCTCACGAACCGAGTCGGCGTCTGTATGACAAAGTTATTGGATTAAAACCGTGCATGAGGTTTGGGTTGGTTTGAAAATTGAGATGGATTGTCGACTTTGAGTGACTGCAGTGGCCTGAATTGACGCACGATCTTGTACATTGGCAAGGCTCTATATAGTGGTAGGCTTGTGAGTCTTCGATTAAGGCAAACTGTTGGGAGAAATGTCTAACATCATGGAAAATACATGCTGTTTTTATATGATAAATTTAGACCTTACTCAGCAATGAACACGAATGCTAGGGAGGGAGGTGGCATGCTCGGAATGGGCCAATGGATCTGCCGTTGCTGTTCTTACATGCTATTTTCTTGAAGGCAGGGGCTTGAAACACTGAAGAGTAAGCGAGGGGACGAGAAATGGTCAGTTACCGACGACCTAGCGCTGAGACAGAATTAGCCCAAAGGCTTTACTTTGCTCTGCGCTGAAATAATGCACTGTTAAAAGCCTGAGAAAACTGAGAAAGTGTAATGCCCCCCCTCCCCTCACTGTTTCACTTTTTGGACAACACTGGGCATCTCGGAAGGGTACGCCTGGTGACCTGTGCGAAAATTACCCCCCGAAATATACATCTGAGCAGTGGCGGATCCAGGAATTCATGGGTGGGGGAGGGGCGGGCCTCACCCGCCTGTACCTCAGGCAGCCCCTCGCCTATGTATTAGCTACAAGGGCGCGAACATTTTGGAAGGGGTTGAGCCTCCTACTCTCCCCCTGGATCTGCCGCTGCTTCTGAGTAACTTTGATGGAACCAATTGTCATAAACAATGTCTACGCAATCGCTATCACGGGACCCCGCTGCAAACAAGTGATGTTGACGTGGGTGCCGGAAGCGGGGAGGGGAGAGGAGGACCTCGTTTTCCCAATTGTTGAACCAGAGGGAAGACACCAAAGTCCGGTATTTGACCGACGATTTTATTATATTTGTCCCGTTTTTCGTTTTCGAGGCCATTCCCAAAGGTGTTGCACGTAAACTGCATGGGGGGGGATTTCGAAAATTTTGGTGAAAAATGGGGTACACAGATTTGAAGAAAACATATGAAAAACAACTATAACTAAATTTGTGTTGAGGCCGTGTGGTCTAGTGACTTCATTGCCCGTCTTCAGATCAGATAGCATGAATTAACGTGGGTTTAAGCCCCACGGCGGGAAACCGCCTTTCCGTGTCCGATCTGATCCGGTGGAGAGAATCCTTAAACACCCACGCCAATACTCCCTGTAATTGGGCAGAGCTCCATAAAACCATTACAAGTACTGAAAATTAAAAGCACAAATATTTAAAGGATACTCTTACACTACTTCGACGTTTCTTTGTGGGCGCGGAGCACCCCTTAATGATATAAATCCTCACGCTTGAAACTGCATCGTCAGTGATTTCCTGGGCATCCACTAAATATTGGGTCCACCTCCTACCCTCCCCTCCTTCGGTTGTGACTAGGTCAAAGTGTGTCCTCCCGGTTAAAGATCCTCGGCGACGCCCCTGGAAGTCGTCTCTGAAAGGTGTGGCCTTGTCCCCTGCTGCGCTGCAGCTGCTCTTTAACCATCGCGCGAATCTTGCAACCTCCACTCGCCACTAGTCTGCATTGTTTGCTCAAGGCAGTCGGATCAGACTCAGCTGCGTACTTGAACCAGTTGATCTCCAGCGATGTCTACGCAGTAGCTGATCACGAAGAAACAGCACTGTTAGCGAGCAACATGGACGCTAACATGTATGGGCTTGACTCCTGCTGAATTGCGGCTATAGTCACCGCTAACTCCGCACTAGGCGAACTCACTAACAGGCGACTGTGTTTACTTAAGGTAGTCTGGTGCTAAACGTCTGCTGCTGTGGGCTGTGACGTGTGTGACCTTTGAGCTTGTTCCAGTGTCCTGACCTCGACACTTGGCCAGCAGGCGTAAACGGGATCGGCGCAGAAGGAACTAGTGATTGTCCAGTTGCGCAGAAGGAACCGGTGATTGTCCAACTGCGTCAATGAGAAGCCCGCTTAGAGGCGGATCGAGGGATACGAGGGTGACCGCCCAATGCGCCTCTAAACCCAAATGAATAACTAACTAACCCTCATCCACAGTAGAAAATGGTAGGTATCTTGCGCCTGGGACGGGATGCAGTAGCAATGATTTTTGGCTCTGACGCTAAAGCACAAGGTGATTTATGGAGTAGCAGCACCCATTGCGTGATTAACTTAAGTTGCCATCGAGGTAGAAGGCACTAAAGAAAACTGACTGGAGCTTACTGGACGAAAATGTTTCTCCGAAACAAAACGAATAGCCTCAAAAGCAATTCGGCGTCCCTTTACGACTACGTCGCTTCCTTCGACCCCGAAGACTGGACACCTGGTGGCACCCGCCCCTTCGTCAGTAACGTCCTGAACCCACTCCTGCCTCCTCGCGCAGTCAGCTGCGTCATCCACTCGTCACCACCTCTCACCGGAGAGGGTGTAATCCGAGCACGTTGATTCTTCGCGGACTCTTTGACCTGTTGACGCGGCGGTGGAGCGAGTGGCACTGATTCAGCTGGTGTCTACGAACGCAGATGCTGTGTTGCAATAAGCTCAGCGCCACGCGCAGGTTCTGGCAGTGATTTGGTTGTTGGCCTGTGTGTTTTGCTGAGATCTAGCGAACTCGGTCAGTGACACATCCCGGCAATGGCCACTCGTTCTTTGTTGAGCCTGCAGTAAGTGCGCGTGTGTTTGTGTTTAAGAGGCCACGGTCGGCGGCGGCATCTTTATTGTGTAGGTAACTGCCTTGACACGTGTGTAAGGTTGTGACAGACAACTGTCTGCCTGTTGCATGGTGAAATGTAGTTTTGTATGGTTGTTTTTATTTGAGGGTGTAATTCCTGACTGCCTTTTTTAATGCGACTCGGTGTTATGATGACGGTACTACCTCACCTAACTCAGTAGACTAGCAAGTCCATCCCATTGCTCCCGATATTCAGTTCCACTATCAGCGTAACTAGTACAGAAATGGGCTCTATATGACACGATTGGTTGACGCCCCTAAACCCAAATAAAATAAACAAAGTGTAATCACAAATATGATTACTTTATTCACTTCGTCGCCATAATAAAATGTAGAAATCCGACAACTGTCCTCAGGGCAGATAATCTCAATTTAACTCAAAAGTGAATCCAGTATTTTGATTCAAGGAGACTGTGGTCAGCTGTGCATTTGGGTCTGGAGAAAGGGCGTCATTGGGACTGGTGGGGACGCCACTTGGGTCAGGGGTACCAGTTCTTGAGGTGTTACCTTTAAAAGGCACCAAATTGCATCGGGGGGGACCAATGTCAGCTTCGGGGCAGTTCCAGGTGGTGCCAGCCGGGTCGACCGGGGGAGGGGGCACGTGACCCCCTGCTCCCTAAATCCGCCTATGGTTTCTCTCTATCTTTATATTTCCGGGTCAAGTCCTCCACTCCATCTAATATGTCGTGGCCAGTGGAATATATTGCAGCTTAGTTGGCCAAGCAGGCCAAGGCCTCAGTGTCGCCGCTGGACGTCCCCTGCAGCTGCCGCCTCATTAGGTACATATACTTTATGAGAGGACGCTGGCTCCTGAGGGCCACCAGCCGGCCTCGGCTCCCGTGGCTCCCCGCGCTGCTGCAAGCGCTGATAAAGTGTCCACATCTGACGCTGTTGTTGTTGTTGCTTGTTATGTCAGAGCTTTGGAGGCTAGGTCATCTAGAGCGTATGCTGGGGAACGAGTTATCCTTGTAGTTTTGGTGACCTTCGGGCAAGTCGAATTGCAGGGAGTTGAAAGATAATCGCTCCCGAAAACTAAGCAATTCTCTCACCTTGGGTACGATCCTGGCTGTTATCATTGTGCCTGTTAGAGCAGTTCGGTAGCTTTGCTTTCGCCTCCTACCCTTTACCGGAGCTATGCCGAAGTTTAGATCGTGACGCTAAATCTGTCGAAGCGGGGTTTACGAACGCCGCGGGCAGTGTTGTCGCAATGCCCCATCAGTTGATGTGCATCGTCCAGGAGATTGCTGAAGTCACCGCGAGATAGTGTCTCTGCTCCAATTTATCTTGCAGGTCATCTGCAAATAGAGTGCCCTGGTAGCAGCCACACCGCCTTTCAAATTGAAAGATGATTATATTGACGCCGTTGTGGTATTCTCATAAACTCATTTCGTTGTGCTTACTTCATCGGTGGGAGAAATATGAAATATGGAGCCAATTAGGCAAACGAAACGTATCCGTGAGACGTGAATTAAACGGCGTCGATGTTATTCTCTTTCATTCTCAACTCGTCATAATGATGTCGACTTCTGCCTTTCTAGTCAAAGGATCAGCTGTTATAAATTAAGCCGCGGGTTGGTAATCAAATGTATTGTCAATAAGAATGACGCATGGTCCAGTCATAAATCGCTCCGAGACCAGTCTAAACTGCCTCACGGTAACCTTCGTCCCCATTGTGGTCCAGTTCTGCCGATGGCTGTACCGCAGTCGCCGTCATGGAAGTTCCTGTCAGCGGAGGACGCGAGGTATCACCGCCTATTAAAACCCACCGCCCGCCGTATTGGATACTTCCGTTGGAAGGATTCGTTGGTGCTGTATAGGCAGTGAGGGTGCGGGATGGAAAAAATGGCCAACGTGGCTTTATGCCATACAATTGGAAGCGGGGTGTCTGTCATACCTCTACTTTTCATTAAGAATTAGCCTCTTGCAGCCCAATGGTGAAGAAATGTGGTGTAACCAGCCACTATAGAACGCAGCCTTGGGCTCAAATTTGATGAGTTTTTGGTTCTAGTAATGAAAGTTTCTTGTCAGCAGCAAGTTGAAGATTGACGGATCTGCTCACTTTTTTGCAGGTGGTGACGCTTATTTCTCTTTCTATGTGATTTACTGGGCTGCTGGAGATAAATGGTGTGTAGAAGTTTGTGAGGTTTTTGTGAGATATCCTTTAGAAAGAGCTGCGGCAGCCTTGTGTAGCTAATACAGGCTGGCTGTTTTTGGTGTGGCCCGCCGATAGAGCAAAACCCGCTCTGTCCGCCAGATTACCATCGGCCATTGGAGTGCTTCTCCTGAGTCGCTTGGCCTCCAGTCACGGCTGGAAAGTCAGTGTTTTGTGAGGGTTTTTGGTCGTCAGTCGTACGGCAGGGTTGGGTGTCAGCAGGCGCGCAGGCGCGGCAGGCTGGGCGTTGGACAGGCGCGGGAGGCGTGGGGTCAGCCTGAAAGCTCAGTAGATTTGGTGTGGGGCGGGGAGCACCTTTCAATTTTAGTCGGTCCCGTATTGTCGTAAATGTAACGGCTAGCCGTTATGGCCTATACTTGGGTCGTTAACGGGCTAACATTAAATATATAACTTACCATATACCACCCCGATTGGTACAGTCAGCCGGCAGTATTTAATCATGGTAGTGAGTTATCTGTTGGTAAATCAATCATCCATCCAGATCCATCAATATTCCCGTTTTTTAGTTGTTTACATTGCATTCCTATCGTAATCTCTGAGCGACGTACGGCGCTGGAGCTTTGCTGTTTTACCCAGGGATTTCATGCAAGGTAACACTGCAGGAATGCAACAAACACCTCACAAATAATCAACTAATCGAAATTCCCCTCAATCTCATGGAACAGGTTGCACAACGCACAATGAGACCCTGAAACGCCCGGGAACAATAGATTTATTGATGCGTGGTGTTAAGATATCTGAGCATCGAATCATGTCTCGCATTGTTAACCACTGAATCAGCGTGTAACATGAACTTCTCTGAAATAAACCCGGCTGCCACCCATTGTTTTCCAGCTCGTCTGGAGGAGTGCCCTCTGTATCTACGTCACGTGAATTCACGGATGCCGTCTTTGCAGTATAACAGTATCATTATTTGGGACGTCCGGTGTATGTTCCACACAGAGGAGTGCCCTCTGTATCTACGTCACGTGATATCACGGATAACGTCTTTGCATTAGGTATAACAGTATCATTATTTGGGACGTCCGGTGTATGTTCCACACAGAGGAGTGCCCTCTGTATCTGCGTCACGTGATATCACGGATAACGTCTTTGCACTATAGCAGTACCATTGTTATGTGTGCCCTGTGTGTGTTCCACACAGCGTGGCTTCTGTGGCCGGGCCGCACCTGGTGCCCCGCGGACTGCGGATCTCACCATCTCTGCACCGCACGGGCTCAGCCGAGATGGGAATGGGGACGGTGGTAATGAGTTGGATTCTACTGCAACGCCACGGGAGGAGTGTGATACAAGCTATTTTGAATTCTCGAAATAAAAGAAGTGTTTTGAATAGATTTAGCTTCAGATTTTGAGAAGCATTGAGTAGCATAGAAGCAAAAGCTTGAAACGTGTGGTGTGGTAGTGTTTCCAGTGCTTTCATTTTTCCAAAAGTGTTCATTTGTATACCTATAAGATTGATTGCCTGTGATAAAAGCTTCAAATAATAATCTAAGCTACAACTAGGTTTGACTGGTTGCGATTTGTATCGCGCCCTTTTCAACCCTAAGATATATCTCCGTTCGTTCATGCCCTCGATGGTTTGCTCTGCGATTATCGGTCATGTGATATTTTGTCCCATAATTATCTGTAGTGAGGGCTTGTTTGATATATGATACGGATATTGGCCGCCACTTTTTAGCCTATTCCCCTACAATGTATCTAGTTTTGTGCTGGGTCGGAAGCCCTGTAAAAACAAAGGTGGTAGTGAAGGTTGCTACATTCTCTTGAAAACTCGTTGAAAGGTGCTTATGCTTTTCATATTTTACAAACGCAACAAAATCAAAGGAGAGTTTGGTGTAATCAATCATAGGTGGATCCAGGGGAGAGGGGTGCCCCCGATCGACCCTCGGCGCCCCCTTGAAAGGTCGATGGCGCTCCCGAAATTCGCTTCCCACCCCCCAGGATACGAAAGTCGGCGCCCACCGACAGGATTTGGCGCCCACCTGATGGTTTGCCGGTCATAAGTGGCGCCCCGGTCCGGATGGCGCCCCCAAGGTGCCCCCCGATCGGCAATCCTGGATCCGCCTATGCAATCAATATCCCTTACACTCAGTGAAATCAGAGGGCCATGCTAGGCCCTAAATTTTAAGTGCAGCCGAATTTCAGACTACGGGCGCTGTTCTCTGCGTGTCACCTATCGAACTCAGTCTGACATATATCGTTGAACAATATTGAAAATATCGTTGAGTTGTAGCTTTGTCACCGGCCGTTCCTAGTCCGTGACGTCGACAGTCTTGACAGCGAGCCGCGATGTGGTGTGGGCGCACTCTACGCGGGAGCCGCCGGCACTGTCTGCCTCGCTGTGGGAACACGTGCGAATTTCTACCACGCCAGCCACTGTCATTTCCTCTCCCAGGAATGCCGTTTTTTTCTGTGGAGAGGGCGTGATGTAGTTGTAACGCTTCCCCACTTCTCCACGTTGATTCTCCTGTTTTGCTTGTTAGAGTTACGTGTATAATGTTGGGGGAAGTGATCAGCAGTTGTTCGTTTCGGCCCCGTCACTTTGATTGACTCTGTAGCGGTCAGTGCACGAGAAAATCAGTTGCGCGTGCCTCTGCTCGGTGTTGGAGTCGCCGCCCGTGCCCCGAGCTCACGGGTGGTACTGCCAGACGGTTTCCAGAACTCTGGTATACAGAACCTAACTTTTCCAACATGATTCTTCTTTGGAAATTATAGACAGAAAGTCATGCTGGGGTGTGTCCAGGAAGTGCCTAATTCAGCTCATTTATGCATGCTTTACATGAATCCGAGAAAATGTGGAGGAGCGGCGTAAACAATTGGCATCACTACGGCCGACTGAGCCGGTATGACGTCAGACGGGATCTCGGCTCGTGCCGCCCCGCCGCTGACCCTGCGCTGACTCTGAGCTGGTGCGGCGCGCGTCGTCTGGCCTCCAGCTCAGCTCTTCAGTCGCACGTCGGGCTCCCTCCAGAGCCGCCGCTCCGCGTCTGCTGAGGTGGCAGAGGGTGTGGGTGGAGGTGTTGGTGAGGACGGTGGAAAAGAGAGAGAAGGTGTTGAGTGATTAGAGAGACTGGGTTTTTCGTGGTTAGGAAAAGGCGGCAGTCTTCTGGGTGCGGACCGTGTGATGTATTGAAACAGTTGTGTTGGCGTGACAGGCCACACTGAGAAAGAAATTGCCTGCAGAAGGTGTGATACTTTGACCTCCTCTCGTGTGGAAGAGCTGCAAGCAAGTTTCAAGTGTTGCGTGGAGAGATCAACAGGTGGATGAGCTTGTGAGAGCAGCCGTGACAAACAGTAGTTAGTTGTAGTTGGTGGAGTCACGTCGCGGGAAAATAACTCGGAAGGGGGTTATATCCCATCGGAGACCCCTAGGCACTTTCAGATCTCTGCAAACAGACCTGAAGATACTCCCAAAGGATCTTACCTGTGATACTACCAATCTCACTCCCCATAGAATCTCACACATCGCACTGCCACCAGTGATCTCAACGCCCAAATAGTTATCCCTACCTACCTGCCATCTTCATCTCCCGTATGAAGGTGGCCAAGTCGCGTACAACCTGGTACATCTGTACCGACTCTGAGCCGGGCGGCGTCGACAGTGAGTGATTGACCAGCACGACGGGACGCCGACGACGGCTGTGACCCGCATGAGTGGCCAGTAGGACAGTGCACCTGCTCGGCTGTGGCACCAGCGCCTCTGACTTGCGCCTGAAGCGGCCGCATTCCTCTTGTCTGCCCGCGAGGCCGCACGCTGCGGCCGGTAGCTTCGGACCCTGTGACTGTACCCTGGGGGCGACCGCGACAGCGGCTCGTCTCCTGTGAATGTACCCCGGGAGCGACCCCGACAGAGTAGCTCCATCCCTTTGTGGTTTTACACTGGGGGCGACCCTGTCAGCGTGGCTCAGTTCCTAACGATCGCATCTTGGGAGTGAGCACTACAGATTGGCTCCATCTCGCGAGACGGCGCCCGCGTGGGGTTTGACTACCCTCCACCTGCATGGCGTGTGGTGACGTTACCGTGACGTGACGCTGGCCTGCTGTGACGCGCCCATGGTGCATGTGCCGTGAGAGGCGACCGTTACGGGCCTCCCACGTCCAGCGGTGTCGTCGACAGCGGCGGGCGCAGATCTCACATCCTGCATGCCTGAATGCATGGCCTGGCTGTTACATATTCAGCGAAGCCGTTAATGTGATCGCACCGACGCCCGAGCTGGCTTGGTGTTTCGCAAACGCAGCCAGACGCACTCAGCTGATTGCTGCTGAATATTTGGGTGTATTGCTATCCAAAAGGCAGTGGTCGAGTCATCACACGCGCGAGTGTGCAGGGTTGAGTTGTACCCGTGCTGTACTAAGTGCCGTGTCTGTCCCGGGTTTGCCCGCACGTGCATGTACTTCGGAGGGGCTGCCTCTGCAATGTTGGTCTGCCAGGCAGGGAGTGTCCTCTGCGGAGGTGCGGCCAGGGACCCGGATCTACCCACCAAGCGACGCAGTGAGTATGAGAGGGTTTTTGGTGCGCGTGAGCGAGGGTTCAGTGCCCGGTTGGGCGTAGCTTTTTGGCTATTTTCAAAAAGTAGAGTGATGGAGTCAAGCTACTTGGCTAAAATCTCCTGATCTGATATGCTCTCCATGTATTTCCTTTTGAAATTTATTGTGTGCAGGGCTCCCAAGTTTTGAAAATTCAAACATTCGCTATTTGGCGTTTACAATTGGGCATCGGAACAATTCCTCCTGTTTCCCAGAAACTCGACTACACCTATAAGTCTCATTTCCATAGCGACTCTCACCTGGAGATTCTTAGATGCCCTTTTGACCTCCTCTCGCCCGAATCCACAATACGTAGAACTATGGTAAATGATAAACCGTAACGTGCACTCCGACTAGTTATTACCCGGCACGTGACCGTTTGACCCACTGTGCGCTCCCACCGTTACCTCCAACAACTTGGCATCCATCCCTGCCCACATGTGCGTCCCATGCTGGTGCGTGTGCGCCGCACGCGTGGTGGTTTATGACCCACTTCAGTCAGCAGCTTAGATGTGACAAGTGAGCACACTGACAAAGTTATGAATGGCTCCAGGCTCGCAGTGCTAACGAGGTGGATGCCCGGCGGGCGGAACAACGGCTCTTGTTGATGGTGCCCCGATTGGCAGCGGGTGAACGTTTGCATTTTGAAGAGCTGATATATGGAAAGCTTGGGGTGATTTTTTTGCGTCGACCTTCGTTGAGGAAGGTAGGGAAATAAAGTGCAAATAAAGCCAATTCTGGGGGCTTAAAGATGCACCAAATGCTGTGGTCACATGGATACTCCAACTCCTTCCCTCTGAGGACTGATACCCAGGGGTCAAATTATACTTTGCTGAGGAAACTTCCCGGACGTGGGTCCTGGCTTTAGAGTCTCAGTTTAACTAACTGTATTAATTATGTCGGAGACCTGTCAGTGTGCCACACGCCTTCGTTAGACGTGTGTTTACGTTTCGGTTGGGATGTGTGTCGGGTACAACATCCGTCTGGCTCCATTCGTACCGGCCGGTACCAAGAACAGGTTCTGAGACGCTGCTCACAAACGGCCGTTTTGTGACGGTTCCAGTAACTCGACAGCGATGGCGCGCCCTCGCACAGGGCTGGAGCGACAGCGAGTGTTTACGACAACCCCATCAGGCTGTCTCTCTTTAGCTAGTGCTGTTGACTTTACGATACACCAACGGTTAGGTCATATAGCGCCGATGAACTTCTAAAAATTATTGTTGTTTTGCATGTTCCAATATTTATCGTTGTGAATTCGTAGTTTAATTGTGATGTTAGTTTGAATATTGATTACGCGTGGGCTGTTTAGTTAGTCGTGATAGCCGGCAGAGTGAGAGGGGCTCTGGGACATAGTATATCCTCTAAGTGTGCAGGTTAAGTGCTAACCACTGACCATCATGGCTGTAAGTACCAACTGATGAGCTGGAAGTGGACGTACCATTTAACTGGGCACGGGTCAACGCCACTGACATACCATCGCTCTATGTCTCTGATGAGCATCAGAGACAGACACAGCGGACTGCATGTTTGTTGTCCGTCAGGTTTGTTGTTTGTTTGTTGTTAGGAGATGAGCGTAGCCTTTGGCCGGTACTGGATGAATTGTTTCCGCTGAAGAGAGTAGTTTTTTCTGAATTGTTTGCTCCGTTGAAGAGTTCTCAGTCATCGCTAATTTTCTTTTCATGTGCAAGATCGAGGTTATTAGATTATTTGTGCATGGTTTCGACTGGATTGGGATTTGATTTCGGCTCGCGGATTACATGGCAGCAAGGTTGATTTGACCGGACCCCACAACAGTAGTTTCAATCAGAGGTAGAGCCTTGTGTTGACGATGTGAGGTTATACATTCCAAACACAGATGGCGCCGTCGTCGCATCTTCACCTGAGTGGATTAAGAAGAGAAAAGTCATCGTCTTTATCCGGGATTAACATTCTTCAACAGCTTACGTCGCTTTACGTGCCGTGGTAAAGCCTCCCCTGAGTTCGGCTCCTGTGTAAATGTTGCGCAGTTGAGTTCTGCAGCGGCAGAAGATGGATCTATTTTGATTGAGTATAAACCAGCTGGCGATGTTCGCCTTCCCGCGAACCGGTTATCTGAACGGTGGTCAGTGTAATGGGTCGGCCTTAACCAGGTGAGCGATGGACCCGGTGTCCGACCTCATCAGAACGGAGGCCTGAGTCTCTGAATGTGGTCCTGTGCTGAACATCTTCACCCACAATACGCTGGGATCAGTGAGGTCGGGAGGAAGCTGTCTGGCTGCCAGAGAAGCCAACGAAGACACCTGTGTGGGTGATTATCGGGTTCCAGGCCCGATTTTACCGTGATGTTTCTCTCATAGGCGTAGGAATGTTCAGAATTTGGATGGGGGGATATTTTGTAATCACTTCCATTCAAGCCTGTATTAGTGGATGTAATCTTAAAATCTTAAGTGTTGGGGAGGAGGCAATGGCCTCCTGCCTCCACTTATATTGAAGAGCCATTTGACAGAACGATAAAGGTAAAGGTATAAACTGACAAGTTGGATATTAAATATATTCAAAAACAAACACACGGACGCGTTTCGTTACTTCGACCACAATGTCAGCGATGTGCGGCGCCCTGTCGGTCCGACCGTGCTAGTCTCGTGCCCGGAATATGCTAGACACAGGTCTTGGCATTTTGGCGTGCACCGGCAGGAGTCCACACTTTTAGAATTGATCGGCCGTGACCCAGTATGGTTGAACGGGTGCTGTCCTATCTTAGAAAATTGACTTTACGATAATATTTGATCCTGGTTAAAAGCGTGTGTTGTGGTAGTCAACCGCGCTGATAGGCGCCTGGCGCCGATTTGGCGGGTCCTCCCTTTCGCTCCGGGGCCTTTCAAGTCTCAGAGCGACGGGGAGGGCCTCCGTTAGACGTCGGGCTTAGGTCCGGCGTCAGCGCCCCGCGCCCCCGGGCCCCTGGGTCCGTTGACGCGGGGTGGGCGCCGGAAGTGATGCCCCGGCGCCCCGCGCCGGGCCCGCCGGCGCGGTAAACCTGTTTGAATCTGTGACCATGCATCCGTGCAGTGAGAATCATAACTACGATGTGAAAGAATCACTCTTTAATGTAAATATTAGTTCACTTTAGACGAGACTTACTTCCCCTAAAGACAGACAAAATTATAAGCTTGACTGCAAAGAAGTGTTATGGGCGCTATATGACCTCGCAGGTTGGCGCGCCCCTAAAACCCAATAATCAATCTACTTCTTCAGCGTGTGTTTGAAGAGTGTAACGAACACACGCACTCTTCAAACACGCTGAAGAAGTAACGAAACGCGTCCGTGTGTTTGTTTTGAATATATTTAATATCCAACTTGTCAGTGTATACCTTACCTTATCCTCCCCTTATAAGTACCTCCGTTGAGTATGCTCGTACAAGGATTTCCAAGCCACTATCGAATGTGTATTCGAAGGGCATTATTACGCTGCTGATCCACTGAGGCGCGTCCTTATCGGTTACATATAAAGGACGGCAACCTGAAAAAGACCTTGTGCAGCACTGCTTAGAAAGAATGTGCCGCTGCACCCGTTTTTTTACCACTTTCGGGTGTTGCCAAGCACAAGATCTCCAGGTTCTGTAACGGTGTCGCTATCACTTTATAAGAGAAGGTGAAAAGAAGTCACAACCCACCCGAATTCGAAATGTCCATCTCTCCGTCAGCCGCACTCCTCGAAGCCCTAATCATGAGCACAGATAATTTGGAAGCTTGCTTCCGACTGTCAAACGCTGGTTGGCCGAGTTAAGCTGCCGTCTCTGGACCTGAACGCTCGTGTATTTGAATGCCATTACGGCTACAGTTAGGCACCCGCCCTGTAATCTCGCCATTTGGTACGTGCGGATTTGTACCCACCCGTGTGAGGTTGGGGTGGTGCAATAGTGCACACACGGAAAATCGCGGCAGCCGTTGGTATGTTTTCCGCCGCTTGAACATGAGCTACCTGCAATTACATGACCGTTCCACACCTGTATTTGCGGTGCGAGTTCCTCGGTAAACTGAGTGCCACGCCTGTGTTTACGGTAGAAAACAGGTGTGGCTGCCGACACGTCGAGAAATTGCATGTTTACGCACGCAGGTTAGGACAAATTAGTTGTGTTTTGGCACAATTTGTCTCTGATGTAGAGGCTCGGGATTGCAGTGCGGCGTCATTAAGGATCATTTCTCCCTCCACCGCAATACGATTTTCGTTTAAGCGTCGAGGGTGGTACGGAGGGGTCAGCTGGCTTGTTTGGTTTGTCCGTCTGTTTTCCAGCGGCGTTGCGTTGTTTGGAATTACATTGTTCTTTACTTGCGACGGGAGTTAGCAAGAATTGCGAGAAACTTTTGTACATGTTCTGAAAATTTTTCGCTTTCTTTTCCGTTTTTAGGATTCTTGTTATGCCTGGTTGCCCTCTGTTAAGTTAGTTGTCCCTCGGTCGAGTTTTCCTTCGCTCAGACAGCTTTCAGCACGAAATGATTGCTTTGCAAAAACTCATGCAACATTGCTACGTTAAATAGGTGTGGCAGGAACAGGACTAATCACTGCTAAGCACTGATTTCGGAAATATAATTGTAGGCAGTTTGCTAAAATGTGTGACCATATTTTCGTGGTTTTAGGTCCAAAGTGCGGCGGCTGTCCGGTTGCAACACAGGTGTAGCGCTGTCAGTGTAGTATTGGCTGCAGTTGTTTGGAGACGGAGCCGAGATGCATTGCTGTGGTCGACCGCCTGTGGCGTTATTGGACCGAGAGACGACAGCCTGATTACATATTGCCCCACTGTGTGCTTTCTCAGTGGGGTCGTGGTGTTCATTACTGGACTGAGTCGAACAGCCTGGGAGGAAAACACAAGCATTTGAACTGTACGGAAATGAGATCGGTTTAAGGCTATGTCCTTGTCGGTGAGAGTCATATCATGTTGGAATAGTGTGCCGATAATATCGCTGTGAAAAAGTTTTGCTACCCTGCTTCCTGTTACACTATCCTTTCCGCCTACCGTAAGATTTCCCTCTCCGATTCAATGAACAGACACAGCATTGAACGTTGTGGGTGACTTTTCCGGCCCAGCCAGACTGTGTGTGACTGGCATGTAGAGTGTGCGAGGACAAGAAGAGCGGCCGTGGCATGCGGAACTGGGGTTGAGGTGGCCGTGACTGGTGCACTGAAGGGAGCCACCCCGGTGTTGTAGCCGCGCCTCTGCGGACGTGTCTGCAGAACTTGCCGACTTAGAACCGGTAGCTGTAGAGTGGTTGCACCGCGTGGGTCAAATAGGTACTGGAATATGAACTGAAATACTGCCCAAACCGCATATTTGACAGCCCAAAAAGTGTTTTATTGCATCTGTGGCATGATTTGGCACAGAGTGTGGTATGGCCGTGACCTGACCTGACCTGTAACCGATATAGCATATACAAACTATACAACCTATAGCCTTGGTAGTTGGTGTGTCGTCAATCTCCAGGTGGCCTGGTTTAGGCTTCTCTGTTACGTCCAGTATTGCCCCACTGGCGCGGCCCGTGACCCGCGTGTGACCTGACCTGGTGTTTTCGCTGGCGGGTGACCTGACCCGGGGTCGTGTGTTTCAGATCTGACGCCAGAGGAGCAGCAGCTTCTGCTGGACATCCGACGTCGGAAGGCTGAACTACTGCAGGAGA
The DNA here is from genome assembly GCA_034440635.1 of Lepas anatifera. Lineage (NCBI taxonomy): Eukaryota > Metazoa > Arthropoda > Thecostraca > Lepadidae > Lepas > Lepas anatifera. The sequence goes on along the minus strand of JAOTON010000094.1, from coordinate 544,678 downwards.
TACAGGTAGGCTGGCAGCACGACTGGGGGTATTCCGCCGGTGGGACGGCTTATAATGTTTGTGGTCAACACGTTCCTTTTCAGTGGTTTCGTGCGTATCACGCCTGGGCGTGAAATGACCGCGCAGTCGAAGCGTCTTAAAAATCCAAACAACAGTAATCCTTCCAGTGGCAACTTCAAACGGTAGCTCACTTTCCGTGGGGAACATCTCCATCCGCGTCGCAGCAAAGACCAGGCTTGTTACTCTTCCTCGATGTTCATTTCCAGCAGTTCTCCGATGTATGGGAGCGATACTCGGAAATGGAATCCAGGTGTCACCGGGGCCTATGTGTGCTCTGAGGTTGTTCAGTTCGGCTCCGTCTTGGAGATTCAATTCGGATTGTAGATTCAATCTGGATTCGAATCTAGCGCGGTTGATTGCCCCCGAGTCGGCTGCCTGATGGATCCAGTCTTGGTTTGCTTGAGGTGACCTTGAAGCGCCAAATCTGCCTGAGGTTGTGGAGAGTGGAAGCCATAAAACACTTGACGTGTTCTTTGATCATTAACGTGGGGGTAGTGGGGAAGCTTGCTGGTTTGGTAAGGCTGGCCTGCGGTTAGCTATGCTCTCAAAGGTCTTCTCTAACCATTTTGGACACTTAATGTTTTTTTCGAACCTCAGTATCATTGAATATATCCCGCAATTATTTTTTGGCACAATTTTTACTCAGGTTCTGTTTCTAGTGGAAGCCATTAAGAGGGTTGGTTTCCAAAGTATTTGCAAACGAATGCTGTCATCCGAGAAGTACCCTGTTTGCCCGCCAAGCCGCATAGCGAGAATTTTTCGATGGAATGCGAGGGGTTATTTCCCGAAGGACATAACCAGGCTTCTCCCGTTTCTGTGGCTAGGAGACGTGCCAAGGATGCATTTCTGGTTTAAATTTGCCACCAATCGATATTACTGCTTTCTAAAACGTTTGATCAGGGTAAGTGACACCCGATGGAATATTGCTCCTCGTCTTGCTTGTGAGCCAATGAGCAGATATATTCAACAACGGCGAATTCCTACATTACGGAAAAACATTTTACGCTGTTCTCGCTGCACGTCAGAAGCAGGGCCGTGCCCGAAATGACGTCAGGTGGGATTCTTCGTACCTATTTTCCTGAGCTCCCAACTAATTTGTTTATTTATATTAAGGACTTAGAGCAACAGGTATACAGGGCCCAATGACAGCTGAAGTCAAATGAAATAAAAATGTTGACGAATACAATGCACAGATTGTTTATGTTCGCAATACGTGATCCTAACAAAGTAAGTTGTACAGAAAAACCCTGCTAAAACAAATTTGTCAGCAAATCCAATAATGCGTATCATGATCTCTGTTGAAATGGAAAGGATCGTTTGTATTTTCAATATCTGGTTCTTGTGTGGCCGCAATGTATTGCATGTTTTTTGTATTTTGATTCTGGATTTTGTTGAATGATATGAATTCAATAAATAATCCCACCGTTTACGAGAAGACCACGTTTACGTCAAGCGCGGGTAAAGTCAAGGGCGGAGTACGATTATTGAGGCCACAAGAAGACAGAAGACATCTGGATGATTCATGAAACGATGGGAAGATTGGCTGGAGCTTCACAGTCATAAGCAGGATGTTTCCTAACCAATTCTGTAAAGAACTGGTTCAGGGTACATCCTAAATGTCAATATCCGGCGCCCGTCCTCGGCCAGGTTTGAGGAATCACCGCGGTAGTCGCCAGTAGGAAAGACACGCTCAGTCATCCAAATGATTATTCGAAACTCTGGATATGGTTTCCTTGTATCCAGCTCTGGTTTTGATAGTCTGACAGCACTGATTGTGGTGATTGTAACCCGTTGAAGCAGGGTCACGGCTGCTATGCTTTACCTCATGTTTGAGGTTTGTGTACGCGGTGGCGGTTTGGCTTTGTTTCCGTCGCACACGGGCATCGCTGTGGATTTTTAAGCAGGGGAGGGGAGGGGGTGGATCCGGCGATGGAAACCCTGTCCAGCTATCCCTATGTTTGGTCGGTTGGACAGAGATTGCCGCACTTATGCCGTATTAAATACTGTTACAGTCTCATGAAGATAGCAAAAGGAACATTTTCGTCTTAAAATTCAACATGTTCAACGAAAGTCACGGCCAAAAATGGGGACCGTCCCCCCAACAGGGCCCCGTTTTCAACGCACCTGGTCGCACACACACTCAGGTATGTGTGAAATTTCCGTTGGGATAGCATTGATCTGTGTCGCTTGGTTGCTGTCACCCACGTGCGGTTTTGCGGAGCCTTGGCAACCGGTCCGTGTCTCCGTTCCTGTGTGGAGGCTGATTTTTTTACTAACGGATCAGTTTGTTTTGGCTGCCGAAACCTTCATTAGTGTTGGCTGCCGCCAATCGGAAATGGTTTGGATAGATGAGCTGGATGATGTGACGAAAATCGAATGGAACGTAAGGAAACTGCGCCTTTGCTCGACGTCGGATTATTGTTGTACTCTGTAGAGTCGACAGTGAACAGAATTAAGTTTACAGTGTCCGCTTTTGCGCCTCCCTCAGAAAAAAATTGTCTGCCGTAGGGCTCGGAACCTCTCGGGTTACGGCTCGTAGAACATATTTGAGGCGTGTATTTAGAGATATACCTGGACTGCCAAACCAGTTTCGAAACTCCAAAATATTAATCCCATTTATGTTCAATTGAGTATTCGCAGAGTACCCTTTGTTTGAAGTCGCAGGGCCACGCAGCCAGCTTGCCAGTGTCTTCAAGGACGTAACATTCACACATTCGGGACCAAGGTTTACCGTAGAACAGACACCAGAAGAACTCCTGGAACGTCATCCATCTCACAGTATCCGAGTATCTCTCCGCTACCACATATTTGGGGAATACCCAAATTCTTCGCGCCGCCCAGTCTTTCATGACCCTTCTCGCGTCTCGAAGTTTTCGGTCGAATCCTGACCTGCGCCGGGAATTCCAGGACTCGAGGAACACTGGTGTGGAGTATCGGGTGGCTCTCACGTGCTGGTCGAAGTCGTGGCACCCGTAGGCCCGACCAGCTACGCTGCCCGGGTACTCAAGTGCCGTGAGACGGTAGCACATACCGTCGATTTCTTGCCAGTTGCGCTCACAGTGTTTATTCTTCTGGCGCACCTTCAAGGCGTTAGTCATGTCGTTGATGTTGAAGTCGTGTTGGTCGTGCAGATCGTCTAGTTGAAGCCGTGGGAGGACGTGCTGGTGATCGGTGTGGTTGTGGGGTAGCTGTGAGAGGGCGCCGTTCCAGTATGAAGCTGTTGGTGAGGATGTTGCAGAGACGTTGAGTGGAAGAGTCAAACTGGGATACGCCGATGTTAGAGGAATGAGAAAGATGACTGTTACATGATTGAAGGTTGTTGTTTCCCAGCACATGTTCGCCTTCCGGCTCAGTATGTTTGAATTTCGATTTGTAGAAGAGTTCTGGGCGGTACGGCCTATCCAGCACTTCTAAATATTGTTTATTGGGGGATTGACTCGGGGATAAGTAAGTGTAATTCAACCTACTAAGGTTTTATAGCATTATGGATGACTTAACTTGGAGAGAGGTACAAAGAATGAGTGGAATTTTGTTCAGGCATATAGCACATGACTAACTGTGCTGGGCACTGACGCGTTGAGTGTCTATATATTTGGGGAAACAGCGTATCAGCTGGGCGTGACAACCCAACGTCCAGTATCTGTATCTCACAGCCTGGCTGGCCTCTGTTAAAGCATGTATTTCTAGTGGTGTATTTGGCTTTGAGGGTGCTTTGGTGCGTGACAAGCCACGAAATTCCTTGGAAAGCTATCACTAATTTATTGTTTCCAGCCTTGGGAATTGTCTGCTATACTTTTGAAGAGCCAATGTGACTTGATGGGGAGAACGCTTGGTGTTTAAATAATATATTAGATCATTGGCGGATCTAGGAGCAACTTTTTGAGGGGCCAAACCAACGTTTGGGAGGGGGCTAAATCAAGAAAAAGTCGCAAAAACAGTATTTTTAAGACAAACGTCTAAAATTTGGTCCTTTTAGGAGCCAAAAGATTCTATTTTAGGCTTTTAGGCCCCTTCGCCCCTCCCTTGGATCTGCCAGTGTATTAGTTGGCGTTGTTATGTGCGTGAAGATTTCGATCAGAAATACCTAACGAGAGCATGTAATATTTACTGATTTTCTATAATAAAGTATACCTGCAACGGGTGTGTCGGCCCGCCGGCGTCACGACCTAGAACCACGACCTAGAACCCTGTCCGAAAGGTCGGATCAAGTACACTCATAGAAAAACTACCCTGACATTATCCAAGGCGCCACAGACAATTTTTTTTATACATTTTGTTCAAGTTGTTCCTAGTACGGCTGCTGGAATCGGAGTCTCACTAAAGTCATCAAGGGACTTGTCACGGAGACCCCCACCCTACCACCCGAACGAGCAACTCCCTCAATGGAGGATTAATTTAGAAGCCAAAGTTTAACGTCCCACAAAGCACAGGGACGGCTGCCCCGCTCATGTCACCCTCTCACCAGTCGGTTGCCAGCCGACCTATGTCGGGCAAACTATTGAGCGCCGGAGCGTCTCAGGGGAACCGATCCCAAGCCTGGACATGCACTCCCGCTGCATGCTTCTGAGCAGCGGGCCGGAGCCCAACGCTCTACCAACTGAGCTACCGGGGATAGTCTCACGAGTCACTAGTCAATAATCACTTTTACGAGCTGCGCGGCTGGGAAATGTCCAGAGGCTCATGTCTTCTTGGCTGCTAGCTTGTCCACACCGGAGAGCTGCAGAAGCCCATGGTGGCAGCTCGTGCCCGCGGAAGCACCGGATGGTTGTTGCGGTGGCGCCCGTCGCCACACTCGCCGGGCCTGCGCCCGGCGCGCTGCCCCATTTTGTCCCACGTTTGGTGGAAGTGGATGGAGGACTTGGTGGGTCTGAACTGCCGCTTGCTAAGGCAAGTGTCCTGGGCTCAAGTCCGACGGGTCGCCTGAATAATCCGTGACCCGGTCCTCACATTCCCATCCAGCAGGGATAGAGTTCGTAGCATGGACTCAGGATCCGTGGCCAAATCCCGATCCGGATCGGACTGTTGATTAGGATACATCGTGAAGCCATCGAGTACACGAAGTGTTATTTCACTAGCGCTATAGATACAAGTGCTGGGGAAATAGCACTTGGTGAACTCTCAATCACTCCACGGTGTATTTTGATCCGACAGTCCAATTCGGGTCGCATTTTGACCATGGAAACTAAGCCACTAAGGGACATCAAAGCAGGTGTAACATCAAACTATCACACTATCCTCGTGTTAGACAGCCGCCGACACATACACCGGTGCTGCAGGGGCTGGCAACTTCACTGCGATGACATCATCGCCATCCGGAAGTTCCTATCACCCCGGTACCGGGCCGTCCTTCTCCGGCCCTTCCGCTGCCGTCGCCAGTGTCCCTCCGCGGTCCGCACTGTGCCGGTCAGGCGTGGTCAGGCGTCACCCAGGGTTGATGGCGTTGTAGACCCGCTAGTGGGAGTGCCCTTGGTGGGAGTCGCAGGGTGCTGGAGCCGCAGGAGCGGTGGCGATGCCTGAGAACCCAGGAGATGTTAGTGTGGGGGAGTGATGCCGGTCGGTTGGGCTTCGAATGCTCCATGGCTGCTATAGCTGTGTAGGAAATCAGGACGTTCTGCCTGGGGCAGATATGATGGCTGTGTAAAATCTCAAATCAGGACGTGATCTTCATATACACCGTTCATGTATCCCGGCGGCAAGCTCTGAAACATTTAGCAGGGTGTACAAAAAGCTTAGTAGTCCAGTCCTCTCCCAGTCGGGAGGCGGAAAAAGGCTTGGAGAAGAAACATCAACCCTTAGATAACAGCCATGCGTACCTTCACAAGCGGCGGCACCTCGTGGTACGCCACGCTGCGGCGGCGCGCGCAACCCCCGGCCCACCCTGCCCCACGTGACCAGTCAGGCGAGCGCGCTCTGGGTCAGAGGTCAAGGTCGGGGTGAGTCACGTGTCAACGTGCTGCGGTACAGCCGCTCTGAGATGGATGTCAGCCGTCTGAAGGTAGGTGGGGAGGGAGATAGAGGGGATGGAGATGCTGGTTGGTAGTGACACAGGGCTGTGGCGGCTATGATTGGTGGGATGTAGTTGTTAATGGCGTGGTTTTGTAGCGTCGGGTGTTTAAAAAATGAGGTGGCTGTTAGAAGTGAAAAATTACAGGAAGGTGAAACACTTTGGACCGAGTCGAAAATTCTACGCAAAGTTTTGTCTTTCTGCTTTATGTGGGCTTGTGTAGTTTTGTTGAAACCGTAAATAAAGAATAGAACGTTCTTTAAATAAAGCTACGAGGGTGAAGCAGGGCATGGCATGAACAGTGCTCTTCCCAAAAATGGGTGAATTCTGAACTACACGTTTATACACAAGAGTGTCATTTCTATTGCTCTGAAAAATTGTCTGAGCCATGTCGTGGAGATGACGCTGGATCCTGTCATGGAGATGACACGGCAATATTCTCTCTCGTAAATAATCCTGATTTAACGCCCAGTTTGTCTTCGTGGCGGAAAATTGTCGCTAGCGCCAGGAATTTGTGGGCATATGCCTCCCAGCTATCCATCGTATGCATCTGCGACCATTCATCCTGGGTAAGGAGTAAGTACCACGTTCGGTCAGTCGCATGACACGGACAGGGCTTTGTGACCAAGGCTGGAGATCTCGTCTCGACTGGGTGGGTGGAGGGGGTCCTGGATGGGTTAACGCGGGCTAGGCAATACGAGGCCTGTGCAAAGTCTGTGGGAGACCCTAAATCCAGGGGTCCTGAACCCCCAATCCACCCAGGATCTCCACCCATGCCTGTCACACTTACATGTCGCCACAGGTATGCTAGTGATACTGGGCGATCTCCGAGTGTTGGTGCAACTGACCGGACCGGGGCCTGGTCTTCTCCTTCACCTCCAGCGCTCGCGTTGCTGTGGTCTGCCGATTTGTCTGCAAGGACGGACGGGCTGGGGCTGTGCCATGAGGTGGCGTTGACTTTGATCTGGGGATAGGTGGCTTAGTGGATAGCACCCTTGTCTTCTAAGCCACCGGTCCCGGGTTCAGTCCCGGCGGAGCCTTGAATAAGTCGATCTGATCCCAAAATCCTTCCAACAGGGTGAGAGTTGGCGACGCCGTATGACCCTGGCAGTTGGTGCGTCGTTAAACCCAACAATTATTATAAGACTTTGATCTGGACGGGGAGCGGAACCACTCGTTCCTCTTCCGGTTGCATTCTTAGTCTTATCGCTAGCGGCGGGGTGACGGGCGGATGTGGCCATGAGAGTCGGCGGTTTGCTAAACTGCACAGCAATTCAGGTTGGAATAGGTTTTCCTTGGTCATGGGCTTGTCTTTTAAGATAGGCGTTGGTATTCAACACCAATCTTGCAACCATCCTTCGTATGCACGACTGGGTTCGGATGATGCAAGTTTGGTTGTTCCAGGTGCTACGCTTCGATTGCGTCTGACCGCCGAAATATTCGGTTTAGCCTGTGGTTCAAGGGTGTTGTTTACAGTTTCCTTGTACGTTTCTGAGTGCATTCTAAACGTGAAGCGGCTGGCCTCTTTCGCAACGAGCTCTTAGACAGGCTGACTGTTGTTGTGGTTGTTAGCTTGTAATTACACACGCGTGTTCGATGCGTGACTTCTGATTAAAAAACAGAAATCGTTGCGCTGTTCATCAGGTGCCAGCCAATTCAAAATCAGTACTGAAATGCTGATGATTTTTTTAAGGGTAATTACACGCAATTACCTTTCCCTGATTACAGCTTTTACCGACCTTTATGTAGAGGCCGGTTTTTGCTTCAGTGTCTGTTTGCAGTAACTGCGATACTGACGTCTGTGTCTGTTCAGCATCTGCTATTCTGACGTCTGTGTCTGTTTGTATCATATGCTATTCTAACGTCTGTGTCTGTTTGCAGTAGCTGCTATTCTGACGTTTGTGTCTGTTTGCAGCAACTGAAGGATGAGATCAGCGAGGTCGCGATGGACATGGAGGCGGTGGAGACCGGGGAGGACGGGTAAGTTCAGGACCTCATCAACGAATTGATATTATGTAAATGTATGAGCGTCTTTAGAATTGAGGTATTGAGCTCTGATGTTTTTTCGGGGTCTGCTGGTGGGGAAGGGATCTGGTGCGTAATTTATCATTCATGGCAGACGCTTTGCCTTTGGTGTCTGTATTTTAACGAGAATGGGATCCCTGCAGGACCATTAACGTGGGCTTAATTTTCACCAGTGCATCTGAATGGACTTTATATGATCTGGCTGTTGGGTGCCCTAAAGCCGAAATAGCCAAATAAAAAGTCCATCAGAAATCCGTTTGTTGACTGATGGCTTGGAACATCTCGCTATTACCGGCCCTAGGACTGCCGTTTCTGGCCACCAAATGACTCTTAAAGTACTCGATGTGCCCATAAACCACAAGATTGATGATGCTGTGGTGCTACCTTAAGTGCGACACTCGTATCGTTTTGCCCCGCAGCAAAGTGGACCAGAAGAAAAAGCAGCTGTCGATCGGACGCAAGAAGTTCAACATGGATCCGAAGAAGGGCATCGAGTTCCTGATAGAGCACCAGCTCTTACAGAACACGGCCGAAGGTGAGCCGCTCGTTTTCACGTCATAGTGCTGGTCTAGCAAGGCAATGGCCGGTCCGGTACAAGATAACGGTATTTTTTTATTGAAGGATGAAATACGTGCAAATCACTCAGTATCAGCAGTTCGGTATAACACGCTCCAGAGTTTTGACTTACTTTGTGTGTGTTATCAGTCATAATCAGAGTGTTTATATTATAATTAAAAAATAATATTAAGATATTATATTATAATATTTTCTGCACGTTGAATTGAGTAGTTTATGGAGGATTATTATTTTTATGATAGAAGTATTGATGTGAAACAACAAAATCACAGTCATATACTATATCCAGCCGAGGTCTTTGTCAAATAAGTTACTATATCAAATTTTGTTTATGTATCCAAAAGTATGACAAAGAGCTCGGCTGGAACCACTACACGAGTCCTAACAGAATCACTCACCGTGCCTGACCTGAGCTCTCTCCTCAGACATTGCCGAGTTCCTCCACAAGGGTGAGGACTGAACAAGCGGCCATTGGAGACTACCTCGTCCCTGACCTGAGCTCTCTCCTCAGACATTGCCGAGTTCCCCACAAGGGCGAGGACTGAACAAGCGGATCGGAGCACTGTCCTGACCTGAGCTCTCTCCTCAGACATTGCCGAGTTCCTCCACAAGGGCGAGGGACTGAACAAGCGGGCCATCGGAGACTACCTCCGTCCCTGACCTGAGCTCTCTCCTCAGACATTGCCGAGTTCCTCCACAAGGGCGAGGGGCTGAACAAGCGGGCCATCGGAGACTACCTGGGCGAGCGGCACGACCTCAACATCGCCGTGTTGAACGCCTTCGTGCAGCTACATGACTTCAGTGACCTGATCCTGGTCCAGGTGGGGAAACGATATAGCCGTCGGGAGATGGTGGCGTAAATGCAGTCGTAGGAGGTTGGAAAATTGCAAAGGATAATGGGAGGGTGTTGTTAGAGAAGTTTAAAGCACGTTGGGTTTAGTCAGTAACGTTAAACGATAGATAGTTGGTGCAAAAGTTTTATAGGTTGAAAATGCGATTTATTCGCTTATTTTAATTACATCGCGTAACGAACAGCCACGTGAAAATGGCTTGATTTGCTTTCTAAGGAGTGGGACCAATACGCTTTGGTAGAGTATCCAGTTTTGATTAACACCCCAAACCATATCATCCATGGGAGCCTCTAAGTTTCGTGTTTTGGCTTTAGATCCACCTTCTACTGTGCAATACGTTGCTCAGATATCGTCCCCAAGGATAATCGTATTGGAAGTACAGCCGTAGCGGTGGTTGGGAGGAAACAAAATGAAACAAACGTCACGTGAAAAGACATATATTTGCGGTAGAATTTGATATTAGGCGGAAAGCAAAAAGTAACGGCTGAAAATATGGCTAAGATAATTGTTCTGTCCAAGGCCCCCATATTTCCACTGACCTTACTGGTTCTGTTGAACTGAGAATTTAAGCACCAAAATCTTCCTTATAATCTAAAAAGGAGTCGGGGAAAAAGGAGGTCGATCGCTTTGGGGGCAAAGACATAGTTTTGCCCCGAGCTTTCCGTGGGGAGGGGGATGCCAGTGGCCCGGATCCGCCACGAGTACAGCTCCGCGCCTGGCGGGGTCTCAGACGACGCTCTACTTTGCCAAGACCTGACTGTCGAATGGTCGCACAGTAATTTGCGAGCTCTGACCTAGTCGGTTCGTGTCGAAAGTACCCATAGTCTGGCTGCCTCAGTGGTTAGAGCATGAAATTTTGATCGGGAGACCCCGGTTCGAGTCCTGCCAAAGGCTGAGCTTGGCACCCGCCTCTACCGAACTCAATTATAAACCTCAGACCTGGACAATTATTCTGCGGATGGCGTGGGGTAGTGTGCGTGTAGATGTGGTGTTCTATGTGTATAGCATGTTGGATAATCATAACTCAACGCTTAGCCAACTGGACTCTGTGCTGATGTTCCGACGTGTTCCACCAGTCCAGTACCGTGGCTGCGGTGTTTCCGGCAGGCTCTGCGCCAGTTCCTGTGGAGTTTTCGTCTGCCGGGGAGAGCCAGAAGATTGACCGCATGATGGAGTGCTTCGCGCAGCGCTACTGCGACCTTAATCCGGATATCTTCCAGCACGCCGGTGGGTGGGGATTGTGTTTTTGTGATTCCGGATTGGTGACCGGGGCGGTGCTGGTGCGGCCGAAATGACTGAAGTGTAGGGATGAGGCCCATCGGGGTGTATGGAATAAGGTTGTGGTGCAGGAAACTGTGTGTTTTAGAAGTTTTATCGCGATTAATGTTTTTGTATTCATGGAAATGCTCATGATTTTTATTTCTTGGAGGGTTTGCGATGTGACCCATTCAAGGTCACTCAAAGTCAGTCGTCATTAGACCATTATCCCGATATTAGTGCTAACTTCTGTCGTTAAGCGCGGTATGAAATTTTTGAAATTTGATATATTTGTATATTTAACCTGCGACACTTCAGAGTACAACGAGTAACCAGGAACATGATGTAAGTAAATAAGCACAGTGAACAGGTAGCTAGTAAAACCGAAGTCCGAGGCGGCTGTCTGGTGACCGCCACGCTTTCTCCATCGGCAGACACGTGCTACACCCTCAGCTACGCCATCATCATGCTGAACACCTCTCTGCACAACCCCAGCGTCAAGGACAAGCCCTCTGTCGACCAGTTCATCAACATGGTCCGGGGCATCGACGAGGGAGGTAGGCCAACATGTGAACTGGATAGCACATGGTGTGTGTGGCGGAGAAAATGTGTGTTTTGTTATCCAGTTTAGAGGAAATGTTGGAATACGTGTCATACGCTAGGTTTATGACCCTATCTGAATGTTAAGTTCTTTGGGTGAGATATTGTAGTACACGGATAACAGGTTATTGGGACCAGTCATCGTTCCTTGCTCTTCATTAAAAAAACCTGCGAAATCAGTTATTTTTAGTATTTTCTATTCGTATTAGTTCTTCATAGGAGGAGCTCAATTTCCTCACATGTTGAATGCAGCCCCTTTGTTGAGAATTCCTATCCCTGTGCATATCTGCGGGTGATCAACCGCTGGAATTGCTGGCCTGTCCCTAGAACAGTACCAGTCCTAGTGGTACATGATTCCTGAACCTGTGTTCGCCAGGTAACCTGCCTCGGGAGCTGCTGGTCAGTCTCAGAACAGCACCAGTCCTAGCCGTAAGATTCCCGAACCTGTGTCGCCAGGAACCTGCCTCGGGAGCTGCTGGTCAGTCTGTACGACAGCATCAAGTCTGAGCCGTTTATGATCCCTGAGGACGACGGCAACGACCTGATGCACACATTCTTCAACCCCGACAAGGAGGGCTGGCTCTGGAAACAGGGTGAGTGCGTGTTCATGGTTACATGCAGTAGCGCACCCAAGGGGGAGGTGCGCGTGCGGGGGTGGTTATATACAATATAACTGGCACTATAGCCGCCTTTGGGATGAAAATGAGGGTTTGACCTTGACCTGTGGCCTTGACCGTGAGTAGTGTTAACTATGAAGTCATAGACAACGTCCTGGAGTTTCTGCACAACAACGTCCGGGCGAGCTAGATACTGGACCCAGGGCTGGGTTTTAGAGTTGAAACGCTTGTGAAACTGAACGCATACCATCTGTGGTGTTGAAACTCGCGAAAGTGGTGATGGTGATCAAGAGTATCCTGTGTGGATTTCGGAGGGAGGTCATGGAGATGTTTCCGATGGGCTCGCTGGGACAGTTATCAATCTGTTGGATAACAATTTTCCGCAAAAGCCGAAGCGCCCGAAAACAGCAACAGAAACAAGATGTAGGGTTACACTGTTTCACAAAATGTCTTGCTTCACCGGCAAAAAATCAGTATTTGATTCGCACAATCCGAGAAACGAAATAAATCTCAACTCCCAATAACTCCCGGGAATTCTTACACCTTTGCTGTATGTTATCCATCTTGAGAAATGTTTATGTTACGTCCTGCAACTGTGTTTTACGCCTCATCCTAACTGAATCGCCAAAATTGTAGTGGTTAAAACAGCTTTAGCTTGTATCCTAACTCGTCTTCTCTCCGCTTCTTTACCAGACAAGACAAGTCCATTAAAGAAACTTATATTTGGCTCCCAGCAGCCGAGCACAGTTTCTAGGTGCTCGGCTATGATGATTAGGGAAAAATTCACAAAAAATATGTTAGCAATATTAACACTAATTTCTGCAAAAAACATGACTCCATGAAATGTTTCAACTGTGGTATATGTACGAATCTAACACCTCACGCCCGACATTTCTAATTACGCGTAGTAAATTGGTGAACGTGGTGAGGTCTGAATGTCACTGAGTCGGTTGGCGCGCTGTCTGCAGGCGGCCGGTACAAATCGTGGAAGAGACGCTGGTTCATCCTCAACGACAACTGCCTCTACTACTTCGAGTACACCACCGACAAGGAGCCGCGTGGCATCATCCCGCTGGAGAACATCCAGGTAGGAGCTCGCAGGAGCAGGAGGACTGGGAGGTAGGCTGCGTTCTTGAAATGTCCGAGCTGGAATTCCAGGCGTTAGATGGATATCCCGGATTCCAGCTGTGGAACGTTCTTGAACGAGGCTGAATGCGGCGAAATGGCGAGGTACGATAGTCTCATTATTTATTTTGACTTGTGCACGTGCTAATCTTCACTTACCTTCATTTAGTTGTTTTATAAGGTGCCGATTATCCTGAAAAAACTTATATATAAAGTACCCAACAAGCAGATGAATATTCAAAGTCCACGAGCTTACTGTAATGAAATCCAAAATGGGCGCCGCCATTCGAGCGGCGTTTTTCGATTCCCACCGTTCCCCACGGAATGGCGGGAATATTCCACGGAATACCGGGCAAAGTTTCAAAGAACGGCTGTGACGTCACTGCTCCTGGAATTCCAGGCTGAATATTTCAAAGAACGCACCCCTGGTGTTTGTATCATTGCGGTTGACGTGGGAGCTGGCCACTCGCCAGCGAGATGTTTGCATGGTTCATGGTTTATTATGTGTTATAATGGTAGTAGATTTTCTTTATAGATCCAGACGTTTCTTTTTCTTGGTTGGGGTAGATATTCCTAGAGAAATTATCAGGTTACTTGTGCTGTTTATCCATACAAATGTCATTTATCTTGTGTTAGACAGCCTTAGCGACCCTGCCGATGTGACGAAGTGGTTGTTGTCGGGCACATATAGCCTCTGCAGCTGCAGTGCCCTAAAACTCCAATTATCATCGAACTAGTTGGTGTTCGATAGACATGTTGGTCACCATGTGGTACCACCAGCTCCATTCGTTCTTCTCTCCTTGCGCGACCGTGTATAGCAGCGGACTAAACTTAGCGTTTTCTGAAATAGTAAGGGCGGTCCTGGTGGTGCGGTTTACCGAGTAAGTGGTGGCTTTAACGTGTTTTAACGGGCGACGTGGCGTCAAAAGCTGACGTGTCCTGAAGGCTCCCACACACTGACACACACAGGCGTAAAGAAACGGCCCATGGGCGCTACATGACCACGAAGGCTTGCCCAACTAATCAATCAAAACTGTCTGAAGGGTGAGGGACGTTTTGTCCTCCTCTAGCAAGGTAAGTTTGTCATCCCTTTGGATCGGCCTCTCTGTTCCGCGACCGCCCAGTATCTTTCCCTTGTTTTATGGGCCAATGAAGGAAAAGGTCACTCTTAAGGCTCGATGGACATACTCTATCAGTCGAAAAATGGCACTGCTGTTTTCTTAATTGGCCATCTTTGGTTCCTGTCTCGCACAAAAACAAAACTATAGTTAAAAATCCATTATGAGTTCACGAAAAGAGCACATATGCCATTTCCGAAAGGAGGATAGGCCCTCAGGTACTCAGAACTAAAAAGTCACTGAACTCCAGTGGAAGCAACTCTGAAGCTTGAGGACCATTGGAAGGGTTTGGAAGGGTTCAAAACTGCCCCCCTCCCCCCAGTGTGTACGTAAAAGCTTGCCCTGTACGACGTTCGTCTGGCGGCAGGTTCGTGTGGTGGAGGACCGCAGTAAGGCCAGCTGCTTCGAACTCTACGCTGCAGCCGGCACGGAGTACATCAAAGCCTGCAAGACCGACCACGACGGCAAGGTAGTGGAAGGCAAGCACACCGCCTACAGAATGTCGGCCGCCACGCCCGATGAGATGACCGAGTGGATCAAGGCGATTCAGTGAGTGGCCGTGGGATGGGGCGAGATTGGAGAGGGTGTTGACTGGAGGCTGTGGGCTCGATAGCCACGCTGGTTAACCGTGAAATTGAACCTTATGGGACGGGAGTTGGCGACGCTGTGTGAAATTAGTCTTCAGTGCGTTTTAAAACACTTGTCATACAAAGACGGGAATGGTTAGCTTGCGTTCTTTGAAATATTTCGAGGAAAATGATGTCACTCATTCTGTTCCAATTTTGGACGGGAAGCGTTTCGATCTCGTCATGTGGGGTTTATATGATGCACTTCATTTTCCTCGCCTTTCAAATAAATGCGACAATAACGATGAAATTCCACTTCGTAGGTAAAACGGCGCTTAATTAAAGATCATGTAATCGATCAATATGCATAATGTAGCCATTTTGCACTTAGTTGTCTACCTGAATGATCGAGGCAGCCGCCACTTTGGGAATATCGCTCTGACTGTTAATTTTAGTTCCGGACGTTCCGAGGGACATTAGCTAGAATACTCCTAGGGAAGTTCTCAGAAGAGCTTGCTATGCCGTCAACTTCTCCGGCATCCTCTGTCTGGAATGTTTCAAAGGACAGGGCCTTAGAAAGCTGTGCTGAAGGGGGACGTTTTGGGGCATTGGACTCAATAGTGTGGTGTCCTCCAAGTATGAGCCAGTCCAGATGTTTTCAATACCGGGATACGTGCTCATAAAATGAGTTCGACGGCTGATACTGTTCTCCACGCGTCTTGGATTCGTGCAGAATGTGACTATCCATTGCTTATATGTCTTCTTTAAGAACTCGTGTATGAACGCTGATGCATCTCGAATTAATCCTGTATCTCCTCCACAGGCAGAGCATCAGCCTCAACCCCTTCTACGACATGTTGGCTGCGAGGAAGCGCAAGGCCCAGAAGCCCCCACAACGGTAACGTAGCGCCCGGGCTGCCGATAGTGGTGTCGCGTAGCGGTGGTGGTGAGAAACTCTAGTGAGGCATAATACTTCCAGGTGGCTGGAGCGAGTGATTCGAACTGAATGGCGCCTTCATTGCGAAGGGAGTGAAGAACAATAATGATCCTGGAAGATTTGATTCGTTAATTGATTCGTTAAGTGTGCTGAAACGACAATAAGTCGCCGGAGAGTGAGGTGCTTGAACTGAATTACAGGGAAAGGTGAAGCTCCGTTGTTCGTGTAGGGACAACGATGATCTATTTAGAGACGCTGGTTCATAAGGAGAGGAACGGGCGCGACAATAAATTCTGAAGTGTTTCCGGATGCAGTGAATGGAGTGGCAGATGGAGGAATAGACTGCAGCTGGTACGTTTCTAATGGTGACCAGTGGATAGACAGCGGAGGCCCATTTTGTTACGTTGCCATTGAGAGAGTATAATTGCGGTGCGTGTAAGATTGGTGCATTCTTGACCGGCGTTTGTTGCGTTGATTGACGATTTGATAAGTTTTGGTGATTGGGAGGTATTCGTTTTACTTTGTAAGACATTCCCTGTAGTGGATTTTGTGTCCCCATTACCGTTGAAGCGTTGCGTTCATGGATACAAAGACGATTTGTTTACTTCTTTTTTACCTGATGCTAACTCCTGGACTGTAGTTTGATATAATGTCTAGAAAATATTTGTTCGCACTTGTTTTTTATTTCTCTGTCGTGTTGAACACTCCTCTCTACTTCATTTATCCACTCGTTGAGCCTTACTTTTTGCTGTGTTGTTTCGTTTTCCCTTAACATACCTATTCTGAAAGCATCTTCATCCTGTCAGCCCTTGAGTATTTTGTCTCCCTTTAACGCTATGAAAAGGTGTCTCCCATTTTGCCGATCTCTGGCGTTTTCCCCAGTTCCATGAAGCAAACAGTACAAAGGCACTATACGGTGTGGAATTGGGGCCGGACACAATCGGTGACGTTTGATTGATTTTTTACGCCAACTGCCGCTCGACTTATTCCGATGGATGAGTTTGTCTCGCGTTATTGATTGTATGATTACAGGGAATTTTTGGTTTCGATCACGTGTAGACCAATCAACCACCATGTGTTCGAGACCAACTTGACTATTCTGGTATTCCTCGTCTGACTTTGTTACCTTGAAATCAGTTAGGATGGAATCGTATCAGAAATATGCTCCGCACGTGCTGAGAGAAGATTAGGCGTTTCCTGTTAGGATTTGAGAGGTTGTATAATTGTACATAGGATCGTTCGTTGGATTGGAGGTGTGAGTTGTTAGTGACTGGAATCGCAATAAACTGGCCACAGCTAATCTCATTTCTTCTGAAGTGTTCATTGAAGGAGGTTCTTCCGACGTTGATATCTGCACCCTCTCCCTCCCCTCCCCCCCACTGGCGGATCCAAGGGGGGAGCCAAATGGTCCGTTGCCCCCTCCAAAGCCAAAATAGCGCCTTGCGCCCCAAAGGATGACATTTTAGCCGTTTAAAGAACACTGTTTTGGCGACTTTTCTCAATTTAGCCCCTCTAAAACGTTGGTTTGGCCCCCTTAAAAGCTGCTGCTGGATCTGCCAATGCTCCGCCCTGGATTTCAAGTTCATGTGACACTCAACGCTAGCGTAACCAGGACACCCGGCGCCGTATGGCCCGAGCAGCTGAAGCGCCCTAAAACTCCGACACGCACGCACGCACACACACACACACACACGCACGCACGCACGCACGCACACACACACACACGCACACACACACACACAACACACGCACGCACGCACACACACACGCACACACACACACACACACACACACACACACACACACACACACACACACACACACACACACACACACACACACACACACACACGGACCCCAGGACCGTGGAAAGATAGCCAGGCGAGTGATCGGCTCGATTTCTATACCAACGTACCCGTCCCTTGAGGTGTTGGTGCTTTTCGTGATCAGAGTTTCACCACGGACCGCCAGCTACGTGTTACTTAATGGTGAGTTACCTTTTATTACTATTTATTATAAATGTTGTCCAAATTGTTCCCAGTACGGCTGTTGGAGTCGGCGTCTCACTAAAGCCATCAATGGACTTGTCACGGAGACCCCGACCCCACCACCCGAACGAGCAACTCCCACAATGAAGGGTTAATTCAGAAGCCAAAGTTTAACGTCCCACAAAGCACGGGAGAGGCCGCCCTGCTCAGATCACCCTCTCACCAGTCAGTTGCCAGCCGACCTGTACGTCGGGCAAACTATTGAGCGCCGGAGCGTCTCAGGGGAACCGATCCCAAGCCTGGACATGCACTGCCACTGCACGTTTCTGAGCAGCGGGCCGGAGCCCAACGCTCTACCAACTGAGCTACCAGGGCGGCAAAAGCGTAAATTATTAGTGGCGTAAAATCCCTAAAATAACTGCATTGACTTCGGACGTGGCGCCAAGTGGTGTGTAACGAAAAATCTTAGGGGTACTTTTCCGGACCAACAGACGAATTGTGTTGGGGGGGAGAAATAACACATGTATACCAATAAACCGAATTGATGGTAAGCAGGCAGGGGCACTTTCTAAGACATGCTGCGAACCTCGATCGCATTTTTACGGTGAGTCGGATGCGGATATGGGTTAACGACCTGGCCCGACCGTCACGCTGATGTAAAACTTTATATCCATACAAGCAGGTGGCCGGGGGCGTGCCCCCCGATCGACCCGCGCCCCCGAGGAGCCCCCAAAGCTCCCACCCCAGGATGGAAAGTCGGCGCCCACCGAAATTGGCCCACCGGTAGCTTTCCGTCATAGGCGCCCCGGTCCGGATGGCGCCCCCGGTCCGATGGCGCCCCCAAGGTCCCCGATCGGCAATCCTGGATCCGCCTATGAGCAGGTGTCTGATGGGAGTAAAGCTTGACTTAAACGGCGTTAATTTAATTTCGTTACATTTTTTAAACGAAAGCTAAAAGCTATTTCCCAGGGATTTTCCCCCGAGAAATTACAACATTCTCTGGACCAGGATTTTAATTAGATTCAACACTGATGAAATCAAAATTCCCACACCCGCATAAGTTTTCATAAACGGGTCTGCATTCTGTTTCAGGGGCGGACGCAGACCCGAGTTTGGGGGGGCAAACCCATATCTGCCACTCCTCCGGGGGGAGGGGTGGGAGCGAATATTTTTGCTCCACAGACCTAGTGTCAACACCTTTTTCAGTGCTCGACAGACCTAGTATAAGCTGCCTCTCCAAGTACATGATCGTTCTCCGGGGGACCCGGGGGGTGTGGAGCGAAGATTTTTTGCTCTACAGACCTAGTGTAAACACCTTTTTTGAAAGAATTTCTCCGGCGTTTGGGGGGGCAAAATATAGTTTGGCCTCCCAGCGCTTTGGGGGCCATGGCCGGAATGGCCCCCTCTGCGTCCACCAATGTTCTGTTTGACCTACCTATATTTCACTTTCATTTGGCCTATCCTATTTATCCCCCCCTGATGTGTCGCACCTCAAGAAACCGCATACCCATGACCCAAATATAACCCTGTTTGATACAAAGGGCACCCCTGATCGATTCACCCCCTCTGTCAAAATTCCTGGGGCCGCTTATCCATCTACGTTTTAAAGGTTTTCTGGAATCAGAAGGCCTCATTGAACTGTGGCCTTACTAGTTCTGAGTCCTGCCGCTAGAGGCTTGGTTCAAACACGTGCGCCAATGACGGTCAGTATTGGGTCAGTATGTGTCAAAAGAAGGGGTGTTTGGAGTGGTTTGGAGCAAGGCCGGTTTGGAGTGCGGTAGTGCATCTACGCCAGGGGCGTCGCAAGGGGAGGCGTGGAGCATCAGGCCCTTCACTTTTGGCGGTGAGTATCGTTGAAAATTGTTTCTTTTAGAACGCCTATGTTTCCTTTTGTTATTGTCAAGAGACTGCACCTGTGTTAAGTACGACACGTGTTCCCTGTCCAACCGACTGAACGTAAGAATAAATGGATATAGGTTCCGTCGATTAATCCACCCCCGCTCGAAATTCCATAGAAACGCCCTTGGTCCTCGCTGTTGCGCGTGCTTTCTGTTTTCGTCCAAGTACGAGCTACACTGTGCACTTTTAAATGGCGTTTACGTTTTCGTTTGTTTCTTCTTCACTGAAATCAAGTTGGCGCTATTTCAATGCATTGGACAAGCGACGGTGCGCACAAGGAAGAGGTGAAAACCCGTTAAAATGCTCTCAAAAATCGAAAGCCTAGCTTAAATGTAAGAAACGGAAATCTGTAAAGTCTAGATATCTGAACTTTACTTCGTTTTTTATTGTTGTAAACGAATGTCGAGTGTGGAGTGGAGTATACTGGAGTGGTCTTGGGAATTGGGAGTGGTGAGCGGTTGTAAATGATGGTTGGATACCATATTATTGAAATCATTTTAATATTGATGTTATACACCAGGAAGACCTAATAGCGGCATTTGGGGAATATATGTACGCATAGGCGGATCCAGGATTGCCGATCGGAGGGGCACCTTCCCGGGGGGCGGGGCGCCATCCGGACCAGGGGGCGCCACTTATGACCGGCAAAACCTATTAGGTGGGCGCCAAATCTTACCGGTGGGCGCCGACTTTCGTATCCTGGGGGGGTTGGGAAGCGAAATTTCAGGGGGGCGCCATCGACCTTTCAGGGGGCGCCGAGGGTCGATCGGGGGAGGGGGCACGTGCCCCCCTTGCCCCCTGGATCCGCCTATGCATGTACGGGAGCTATCTAAAAGTAAGGTAAGGTCGGCAGATATGGCTCACACATTGTGTATTGATCACACATGGTACATTCATGATCATGGTTGGAGATCTCTTCTCGATCCAGGGGGTCCTGGATGGGTTAACGCTGGCACGGCAATACAAGCCCCATACATAGCGTATGGGAGACCCAAAATCTAGGTGGTCCTGACCCCCCAACCCCCGGAATCTCCACCCATGCTGATGATGTTATGCATGCGATCACATCACAGACGTCTGAGACTCCTGCACCCTGTGTGACATAGGCGGATCCAGGGGGGCGGAAGCAGCACTTTCTCCCCGATCGACCCTTGGTGTCCCCTTAAATGGTCACGGCGCCCCCTGCCCCTGAAAAGTCGCTTTCCAACCCCGGCCCCTCGGATCCGGGTATCAGCACCCCGGTTATAAGATTGGCGCCATTGATAAGTTGCGTCGTCTAAAACTCCATTTGGTCCGAGCGACGCCCCTAACCAAGTGGTAAATACAGGGGGGCTAGGGGGTTCAAGCCCCCTACCCCCTGTCTGGAGAATCTATAGCAAATACATAGCCGGAGACTGATTCGAGGCAATGGTGGGCTGGGCTCGAGTCCCTAGCCCCCCCCCTCTGCGATGAAGTCCTGGATCCGCTACAGCGGACAGCCTGAATTCATCCATACTAGGGGGACGCAGTTCGGTGGGGCCCAGGTTCAGGGGAAGGTGAGATGAAAGTGAGGCACCTGTCTGTTGTATTCCTCCTGAATTCACGCATGGTCCATGGACGGCTTTATCCTGTTGCTACATTGTTTTTATTATTGATATAGTTCAGCTCCCCCGAAAATCTTAGTTTGGCATTAATAATTTTCAAGTAGGGCCAGAAAGAGATGTGATGAGATAGTTAACAATAAGGAAAACAAAAGGAGGTAAAAACAAGAAAAAAACGCAGATAACAAAAAAGGGCCTCAGAGTAAAAAATTCGAAAAACATAAAACCCAAAACAAGCAGTTTAACCTTTATTTGCAAACGTCCATTTGTTTCCATGGCAAAAAAGATAGGAACAGAATTGTCGATCAGGATGCTTGGTGGGTAAATTGAGTACATTCAAAGTTACTTGCCCAGCACTATAGCTATGCTGCTGGGAAATAGCAAACGATTGACTCGATGCTTACCACTATATGTATACCCTGATCTAAATGTCTGTGAAAACAGCAGCAGTTCGATATTGGGATTGATATTCTGGATATCCATAATCACCTCATTTGAAAGCCCTTGCCGAAAACAGGTCTTCATATTGCGTTATCACGTCGTATTCTTGAGATAAAACACAAAATGTGCTGAGAAATCAGTTTTGGCCGTAATGAATTAAATGACATTGACTTTAGGATGGGCCCTAACCCATCACCAAAATGGAGGACAATCGATTTCACTTTGAATTAGTAGTTTCACAGCTAGGAAACGTGAAATGCAAAACCAGTTCACGGATTTTTGCCGGGCACAGCTTGGATCAGGCTCCAGAGGCTGCTGCACCCAACGTCAAATCTTTGATATCCTCAGGTCAAGAGCATCATATTTGTTCCCGTGAACCGAATCACGTTAAATAATACATAATTGGAAAGCTATTGACGAGACCATTCCGGAACAGGTCTTTATATTGCGCTATCATATTGTGTTCGATCACGTAGGAGCAAACTGACGTCGGAGAAACCTTTTCAACAGGGAAAGAGTTGGCGACGCCATATGACCCTGTCAGTCAGTGACGGCAAAACGTCCAAATTTAAGGGGGGGCACCATGGGCTTTTCAACCCATTTCTTTCCAGTCAACGCCATTGGGCTAGACAATTTCTGATTTCAGGGGAGCACCGTGTCCCGGTGTCCCCCTCCCAGTTCCGCCGCCTGTGCTGTCAGTCCGTGTATCAGAGTCACAACCCTCAAAATCGGGGCCAACCCATTTGGCTCAAAATTAGTACACAATCTAGCATACCTGTTACACAAACGGTTCACGCCTTTTCGCTGGGCTTAGCCTGGTTTATTCTCGAGATGCTGATGAACATAACGTCAAATCCTTGTATCATTAAGTCATCGGAATGATCATTACCATCAACATAACATCACATATATTGTGGTCAATCAACGTCCATTTTGAGACAGATCTGGTAATTGATTGAAGCAAAGGCGTTCTCAGACGCGTATTTCTTGGTATTGATAGTTGTCTAAATCATATCACGTCACCGCCATCAGATCAGCATCCTCGGGCGCCAGCCCAGGCCCACTCCTCGCGCCTCGTCCGCCCGTTGAGGAAAAAAGTAGAGCTGCAAAAGCCGAACGCGAGTCAGCCTATATTACATCGTCATTACGCCCTTTCCATATCGTATTTACCTCAAAAACATCTGGAATAGTATACGAGTTGTATGTGTGAAAAACAGATGCCACCCGGTCATAGCTAACACATTGCACCGAGATCTCAAACCTTTTTGGTTGTCATAGATGTTAAGGGACTGTTCACATATTACGCCAGAAAATGTTGGGGATTTTAGAACCT
This sequence comes from Lepas anatifera, assembly GCA_034440635.1. Lineage (NCBI taxonomy): Eukaryota > Metazoa > Arthropoda > Thecostraca > Lepadidae > Lepas > Lepas anatifera. The sequence continues at coordinate 521,701 of JAOTON010000094.1, read as the reverse complement.
CCCTCACCCCTTTTCTTAGACTGTCAGAAAATGGCTGACCCCTCCCCTTTATCAGAATATGTCAGAAAATACCGCCCCCCCCACTCGTCATTCAAAGCTCAAAATTATCACTGAGAGGGATACCTACAAAGAGCACACAAATTTACCTTGTTACAATTCCGTTGATGAGCTGCTGGTTTGCATTTCTTCTCGATTCCTGGATGTTGAAAGTTATCAGAGTCTATATATTCGGGCACAGTTCTTCGTCGGAGTGCTTTGGAAAATATGAGGTCATCAAAACTATGGGTCATGATGCGAACCGAGACCTAGCTGTTGTGGTGTGTAACAATCGTCGCCGCCGCCAGTTCAAGGATTACCGAGCTTTGGTAAATAGTGATGGGTTGAAGTCAATTAGAGATGTTTGCTGTTTTGTTATTAATTAAATAGGTATATTTAGATTAAAAGAAACAACAGCGTAGCAGGAGTGATGGGCGGTGGTCTTCTGTTATGTACGACCACGTGGAAGGATTGGCGACTGTGTGTCTTGTGTTTTGAGTGTTGTTCAAGTGCTGTGGGCACGACTTCCAGCCCAATATACTGGACCGGAACACTCATCTTTCTGAGTAAGTGAGAGGCTTCATTCCTCACCAGAAACACAACACTAGCATTGAGCCGGTTCCCATCATAACCCCGAAAATGTGATGACATCACATTTTCTGACGGATCCCGAAGAAGGGCTGTGCCCGAGTACATAATCTCTGATAATTTTAAACATCCAGGAATCGAGGGAAAAGGCCAACCAGCAGCTCTTCAAATTTTAATCATGCTCCTCGGCGCTGCACTTCTTGCCCCGAAAGGAAAATTAGATACACTCATTCTTCTTGTCCCGGCCTGCATTTTTATCCCGTAATAAAACAGTCCCACGAAAGGCGACTGTATTTTGACCTCCTTTGTCAGAAATTGTCAAAAAGGCCTAACCCCTCCACCTTTGTCATAAAATTAATTATCGGTGGCTGACGTAATATTTGAACTGCCCTAATCGAAAATAAACGTACTCGTATATAAAAATAAAATATCAAAGCCAGGGGTCTACGGCACTGACACATCCTCGGGCTTCAACAGCGCGTGCTAACAGAACTCTCACTCAGCGGACGCACGGAGACTCGGAGTCGCTCTCCTGGGGGTGAACGCCTTGCAGAATCGGAGAGGCACGCAGACGGCTAGTTGGGATACGTGCTGCTCACTTGCCTGAAAAATTGCAGAACAGGTACCTCAAATGTCAAACATGTATCTTTCCCCTTTGGGGGGGAGGCCCCGGGGCTTAAACCCGGGGGGGGGGGGGGGAAGCCAGCCCGCTCCCCCCCCCCCCCCCCCCCCCGTCAAACATGTCGTAGATTCGGAAAACAAACAGATTAGACTACAGATTACACATATTATTTCCTAGATTACACATGCATAGTGCGATGGATCTTCGGTGTTCATGGAATATCTAAATTTATGTGAATTGTTAAGGAATTAAAAATTAAAGATGTATAAATATTTCTTATCTCTGTTTTGCGCCGTTGCCCTGTCTTGGCTAAGTGCAGTAGAAACCAGCAAATCAAAGATAATGAGAATCTCGGAAATAATTTTTCCCGATGAATATTAAAATTTGGAAATTATAGTAGATAGGTCAACTATTTCTGTGGTTTTATAATGGAGTAATTTAAATTCCTCGAGATAGGTCCTTACATGAGAATTGATCACGTGTCGGATCTCTCGCGTCGGTATCCTTCCGGTGATTCCAGCTCTTTGCTCCTCCTACCTGCTGCAGCGTACGCCGAGAGGCATACGAACAACCCGCAGGAGGTGCCATCGTGCTGTTGGGGCGTGTCGGCCAAGAATAGGCACCAGCTTCTCCAGCTGGTAGTTCCGCCCCCGGACTGGATGAGGGGCTGAATATCCTGCACAGGTCTCTCCCGTGGGGGCTTCTTTTGCGGCCTAAGGGAGTGAGATTGTTTTGGCCGTATGGTCCACTTCATACAGGACCCAGTGACAGTCTGAATCTGAATCATTCTCATTGTGGGGGTATGAGCCAGATGTCTGCCTTTCTAGTTCTCTGCTGCTCAATGTTGGCCGACAGTTCATGTAAGGGCATCACTTTTGCCACGGTGGGAAGTGTGCAAGATATCACACGCCCATTGCAACTGACCATTGACCATTGCAAGCTGATCACACGCCCATCCATCTCAGCAGCAATGGTCATCATACAGGCATCGATGACAAGGTCGTCCAGCCTGTTCTGTCGTCCAGCCTGTTCTGTCGTCCAGCCTGTTCCTGTCTGACTTCCTGTTCTGTCCAGCCTGTCTGAGTTCTGTCGTCCAGCCTGACAAGGTCGTCCAGCCTGTTCCTGTTCTGTAGACTTGGCGGCGACCGTGGAAAGACTAAATTACCAATTACGAGCTCCATCGGTCCCTCATCACTTGAGGACGACTCGGGAATGTCCAAATTGCTTTGCTGTTGGGTCTCATTGTCGAGATCGATGTTTGATATTGTTATGGACTAATATCCCGGTAGTTGACACTTCAGCTCTCCATGTTGGCATTGAGGTCTCGTACCGTCTTTAGTGACTCATTCAACCCCAAGTATGTCCTTTTTCCCTTGCCGGCCCTCTTCCATTTTTATGTGGCACATGGTGTCTCTTGAGCGCCTGTCTCCCGTTCGAAATCGATGTCCGTCTCAAGGTGGACCATTCCGACCAAGGTCTTTATCATACCGTGTTCTAAAAATAGAAAACAAAATGCCGTAATTCACTAAATGCCACCCAACGTATCACTCAAGTCGGGGAAAATCGATTTCGCTTAACACGCGCCCCGCTGGGGTCGCTGGCATGACGCGTCCCGCTGGGGGCGTATTTCGCCCTCCCTCCGTATCTCATTTCCCAAGAAAGCTAAAGGGAAATTACGGACGGCGTTCGAAAGCTCTTGGCGAGACGAAGAGAAATCATACGTAAGTATTTTTATGTCAGGTCAATATTGAGGGTTCATCACAGGTCAAAGAAGGTTCCGTAGGCTTACAACAGGGCAGTGTAGGTTTCCCCTCTATAGTTTTACCCAGTGGAGCTATAGCAAAATGCATCATTGGATTCCTCTGCATCGTGGGGAATCGAATGATGTATAATTTGACCTTGTTAGACCAAATTGTGAAAATGACCTGACATCGAGGTAGATCAAGGTCACAGGGTGACCTTGTATGGTTATGTTGCATATCAATCGACTCCCCGTGACAATATAAGCACAATGCAAGCAAAATATGAGAAAAACAAGTCACGGTATACTCCTGCGACCTAACATGACCTTTAAGAGGTCATAGTAAAAAACTTCACTTAATAGCCAAGATCGTGGTAAGAATACATGATTTGATGATTGTCAGCTTAATCTATCCAGTATTTACTGAAAACAAGCCCTTTCTATTTTTCAGCATAGACTTATAATGGGGTGACCAAGAAATTGACACCACCTTAGGTCAACAATATCAAAATTTCGAAATAGCAGATTTGTAGACCCTAATGACCTCGTCATATTGTGATCTACAATTTGACGTCATGACAGGTGTCAGGATGACGTAGAAGTCAGAAATGGGAACAAATGACACAGGAAAACAAAATGGTCAAGCATAAGAGGTTCGACCTGCTGTACCACGAGTTCAGACGCCACACTGATTCCGTGTCTCCCCTGTTTTTTAACAGTAAACTTAAGAAGTAGGGCTCTGGAAAAACCAGCGCAACAGACTTCAGTGCAAAGGCTAGGTGCAAGTTTGAGAACTGTCCAAAGTTTCACTTCACAATCGAGGCAGTCTGCAACGCCTGACAATCCAAGATGGATATGCTACGGAAAGCCCCAGAAGCCAAGCAGCAAGAGGGAAAGAGGACAAGAGTGCCAGGGAGAGCAGCTGAAGAAAAAAGGCCAGAGTGTCTTTCAACAAATTGGGTGGAAGATCTCCTTGTGAAGACCATCCTCACGGAAACAGACATGTGCAGCATGAAGCTTCTGGGCCCAGTCCAGAGCTTTACTGGGACCACTGTGAGTTCATGCTTACACTGAGTTAATTCTCAAGATGTACCAGCAGGAACCAACAACACTTCACATAGAAGGCGTGATATGGCTAAGCTGCTGAAAAAACCAAAAATCCCAAAACACATGCAACACTTCACGTAGATGCGACAGGTACTATCAGCCCCAGAAAAGAAGACAAGGAGCTTTAATGCAGTGACTGCAGAAACACACACTGGACGCTATCCCTCCATATGATCAGTGAAGCTCACCATGTCCCGGCTCTGACCCACTTAGCAATTATCAGCCAAGGAAGTGTATTCGCCAAGAGAAGTTACTGGCTTCTCCTGGGCATTGATGCATGGAACGAATGACAGAGAGTCACCGTGTCATCATATGGCTCTGGTCCGACCTCAGAAACTACAAGACATGGGCAAGGCCTTCACAAAGCTGATGGCCTTGTTCCTGAGCAAGAAGAGAGTTTGAGAGGTTGCAGCAAAAGTGAAAACCTCCCCAGAAGAAAAGATCGCCCGGACTTCATGCATCCATGAGCTGAAAAGGCCACATGTCGCGGGACCATACCATTCGGATAGCATTTCGATGCCCTGAAGCGAAAGGTCCAGAGCACGGTAGCGCAAGAGTCGGAGGACGACACCGGAGAAGTGAACCAGCTCCATCACCCAACTCTTAGCTCCAGCTGAGTCCCTGGTAACAACTGTGATGCCGCTGGTCTTACTCTGGTCCCAGCTTTTAGCTGAGGAGGCGACATCGAACGCGTGGTCTGAGTCCTGCTTTAGAACCATGAAAAAGTGCATCCTATCATCCAAAAGTCACATTTCACCGGGTGACTTAGGGAGATTATCAAGTCGTCTCTGGCTCGACAAAAAGAGCTAATGATCTCCGAAGGTAAACCACGAGGAAGAGAAAGGAGCCGAGAAAGTAGAGACAGACATCGATGTCGAACGGGAGACAGGCACTAAATAGACACCATGTGCCACACAAACATGGAAGAGGACCGGCAAGGGAAAAATCACATGCCTGGAGTTGAATGAGTCGTAAAGACGGTACAAGACCTCAACTCCGACATGGAGAGCCAAAATGTCAAATACAGGGAGATCAGTCCATAACAATTCAAACATCGATCTCGACGACAAGACACAACAACAAAGCAGGATGGACTTGTAATTCAATCGGTGCTCTTCTCCTCAGTTGTTGTCACTTTTGCCGTGATTCGGTTCACGGCAGCGAATATTATTCTGCTGACCTCAGGATACCAATGATTTGACGTTGGGTTCAACAGGCCCCAGATCCTGAACCAACCTGTACCGTTCAAAAAGCCGTAAACTGGTTTTCTTGTATTTCACGTTTTCTGGCTTGTTTACTAATTTTAAGCGAAATCGATTTCCCCCGACTTGGGTGATATGTTGGATCCCACGTTAAAGTCAATGACATTTAGTGCATTGCGGCATTTTGTTCTCTATCATCAGAGCACGACGTGATATAGACCTGTTCCGGAATGGTCTCAGGAAGGACTTTCAAATGGTGTATATGATTTGAGGTGATTATGGAAATCCCGAAGATCAATCTGAATATCGAACACCTGCTGTTTCCACAGACGTCCTGATCCACAGTTTATTTGTATTTGGTGTTTTATTATGCCACTCCCAACAGACACACTTGCCAAATTACAGGGAGTATTGGCGAGGGTGTTTAAGGATCCTATCCACCGGGTCAGAACGTACACGGAAGGCGGTTTCCCGCCGTGGGGATTGAGCACGCGTTACTTCATGCTGTCCGATCTGAATACGGGCAACGAAGCCACTGCGCCACCCGGCCCTGCGGTTTTGGGGGAACTTTATATCAAAGATGCGGAGCGATAATGTAAAATTTCACCGAACACCTTTCACCTTTCCTTCTCTCCTTGACTGATAACAATGATTTGGAAATGACAAGGTCAATGACACGAAGCGATCTATTTCCCAGAAAAGCGCCTAACATTGGTAAGCAGATGCTGATGGCATATCAAAACTGTTTGATAGAGCACCATCGACCTCGATTCAGGTGACCAAAGCAAAGACATCCTTTTTTCCGGTGCCTTTCTGATAGCAAGCATGAGTTTACTGTCATAGCACGTTCATTTCTCTGGACCAAATCCGATTTATGAGGGCCATGAAGTGGGCCACTTCATACAACCCAGAGTTGCCTGTACTCTTTTCGAGAATGGGCCTGCTTTGTTTTAAGGTTCATATTGGCACCGAAATGTATCGTTAGTCACTCTTTCATAACTTCTGTTGTTAGAGGCAGCCAAGTGGCAGAATACAAGCCCCTATGTAATGTGTTGTGAATACATAATTAATCGATGCTGGTCAGAAATACGCATATGCATGATCAGCTAAAATGTTTAAATAATTTTCGCTGAGTGTCGCGGTCGTGTAAGCAACGTCACTAACAGCTTCCCTCATCGTATACCGAGGGAGATAAATGCATTTCTGCGCCGGGGAAACGCAGATTTTAGTTGCCACTATAGTATACTATAGTCCCGTTTCCCCGGGGCACAATAGTTTCCCAAAAACAATAGTACACCTGAGCGTCGTCTGGGGACTGCGGGCGGCTTGCGGCAGTGCCGATGACTAATTCTGTAGATTGGTGGCCGGAGGGCGGGGTGTATTGATGCGGGCGGCTGTCGTCATGAAGCTTTACCCGAGTTGTATTCTGTTGCGAAAGGTGCCTCGTTATATGCCGTCCAGGCATTTGCACCAATCGCTCGTTATGTTTTCTGGTTTACGTGTGTATTCACAAAATACAAATCTCTCTCTCTCCCACTTAATTACCCTCTGGGCCAAACAATATGATCTCTAGACTAGGTTGAGAATTAGCAAAGGCACACCACTTATATCATGCAAGAGCAATAATGTTTCAGGAAATTCTCTCTAACCAACATCAACCTTTGCAACATGGATAAACAATCAAAACTGAACACTCTACTGCATGGTTCTTTATTAAACAAATCAAGCTCCAGAAAAGAAGAACGATTTGAATAGCTGCGATAATCTCCCTAACTTTGTCAGGGAGATAATCAAGTCGTCTCTGGCTCGGCGAAAAGAGCTGATGATCCCCGAAGGCAACCCAGGTGGAGGAGAACTGAGCCCGAGAAAGTAGAGACGGATAACGATGTCGAAGAAGGAACGCCACCACAGGTGCGTTATGTCGGAAACCAAACGTGCGAGAGGCGCCTTGCATAAGCATTCCTGCTTTTGAGCCAATCGCGAACAATGTTGTATTGGGTCATTAAAGTGCATGTCTTAAGTTTTAGGCCATTTATTATGGGGAAGTGTCTCCACAGGGAACCGTTTTGCCGTCGTTCGTGTTTTGTTTTAATTTCATTTCTCTGTCAGCGGAAGGAATGATCTTTCGCCCTTATATTTTAGGTGACTCTGTGCATCTTGGAAGCTCTCCGTAAACTTTAGATACACATTTACATCATATTATGTTTTCTAGTATTAAATAGATCTGAAAACAGTGTGACACGACACTGAGTGTCACGTGAATTTTGATACAAAGAACAAAGTGATCATAAGACTGACAAATAGTATGGGACCGGGATTTACTGACGCCCGAATCGCCTGAAAACCTTAATCTCGCCAAGGCTGTGCCTCTGCATTGTGGGCTCAGTTTGACTTGCACGAGTGTCTCTGGCGGACAAGCTAATTCCGTCTTCATTCAGTAGGCACATTTGCAAGCTGCACAAATTAAATCGATTTATCAAGGTACGCCTCCACGTGGTTTTCACACCTTTGGGTATTCCGAAGTCGTGTTGGATCACTGCTCGAGAACGTGTTAAGAGTTGAACGACCTCATCTGGGCAGTGTTAGGCCCAGATCTATGGCCCGTTTCGTATTTGAACAGTTGCGGTGTCCGCAGGGAACAGTTTTTAGCGTCGTATTTTAGTTTTTTGGTGGTGACTCCGTAGAGAAAGCACCTTTGTACTAGTTTTGTAGATGTCTAGGTATTTTAGGTGACACACTTTCCCTATGACGCTATTCGGGAACTTCTTCAAGTGTCACGTGCCCTGTGACATAAACAATGTTTAAAGGACTAACAGCCATTCAACCTGAGGTAGCCGGGTTTCGATGATGTATGAAAAAAAGTCATGCCGTCGCGCTACGGCCTGTACAGAATTATATCGGTATCTAAGTGGTATTTTGAAGTATTTCTACTAACCAGTCTCTTATAGGCAGTGCGAGGCTCCGCAGTCCCGTTTCCCCATTCTCGTCGATTCTGGAAAGAAGTCTTGAGCCATCCTCGAGTTTGGTTTGTATACTGCTTCAGTTTGTGTACCTTTTGATAATCATTATTTACGTTGTCATTAGTTAAAACCATTTTTTGGGAGGTGCCTGCGCAGGGTACAGTTTTTAGCGTTGTATTTTAGCAATTTTTTTCACTTTCATTTAATCGTCAAGGCAATTTCTCTGGATTATTTTATGGACAAAAGTTATTCTCCGAACAAATATTACCAATTTCAGGCTGCAGAGCTCCGTCTGCCATCGTGAAATGCAGGTGGTTCGCACGCAAATGCAGACCCAGAAGGCTGATAATATCGTAGCTGAGCGTGAGGCTGTCGAAAACTCAAAGTAAACAAAGCGGCTTGTAGTGTTACGCGACATTCAGTACAAAGAAAACTGAGCGATCATCAGAGGTCTGACATGGCCATTTAACCTGAAGTCGCCAAGTTGTAATGCCTCTCTAATCGCCTATAAACAAATGTAGAAGAGATCGTGCCCCCGTGTTACGCGTGCACCATCGGTCTGGCTCAGTTTCAATCGCAGGAGTTTCACTGGCGTTTCTGCTAAGTTGAAGGCTTCCCAGTCGTCGCCATTTGGCAAGCGCACATGTGCAAACAACAAGCTGCACGCGTAATGTCGATGGCCTTCAAGCCTTTCGAATCAGTGTTCGATCATTACCCGCGCACTGGAGAGAGATCTGATGTGTAGTCTCTTCTGAACGGTGTTGGGACTCGGCACGGTGTCCCCTTTCCATCTGATTGTCCTGAAAGAAGTTATGAGCGGCCGTCTCGACGCTTTCTCATAACTTTATTCGTGTTTTAGTGTAAATTGTTTCTTCTGATGGTGTTCCGCAGGGAAACGTGTTTAGCGTAGTTTTTTAGTTGTCAATAATAACATGTACGCCTTAATCATATTGCTTGAAGAGAGGGCTTGTTTGGATCTTCATTAAGCTTTACATACAGCATGATCAAGCTCTTCCCGCTGGGCCCCGCCTAGCAACGAAGTAACGGTGAAAACATGTTTCAATCTTCTGAACTCAGAATATTCCGAACAGAGATCCATACGTTTCTTGGCCTCATTCCACGTCCAATCTGGCTCTTCCCGAAGAGTCGATAGCGAAGTCTCGTCCAGAAAACATTTATCGGGTAGTGTCTGCTCGCCCATGGGCATGAACCTGACCAGTGGGAAGTTCTTAAATATGCAGCAGTCGTGAACCGAGCCCGGTCAACCTATACAAACATCTGTGAATGATCTTCTCACTCCCATCAGTACTACCTTTCTTTTTACATGTGCATGCTCATCGTCCCTCGGTGTATCGATGGGACGTAAAAGGCATCGACGATTCCCCTGTCTTCCTTGGACTCTAGTGTAATGTTCACTCCCTTCTCAGGCGAAAAAGACAAGTAAACGGAAAACAGTTCCTTCGACACAATACAGCAATCAGAGGACAGACATGTCCACGTAATCTACCGTTACCAGGTTTTATTGACTCCCGAATTGTCGGAAAACCCGAATTCTCCATCGTTAACGGCTTCCCAGGCGTCGCGAGTCGTCACATAGCACATGTGCAAAACGCACATTTCCTACATTATATTGGTGGCCGGAGGCACAGACTTAGTACTCACATGCTTTACCTTCTTAACCTGTCATTTAGATTTCCGAAAGCATGTTTCATCAGTGTTCGAGGAGTGGACAATGTTCTGTTTTACCGTCCCCTCTGGCCATTTCGGCTCTGTTTCTCATTCCGGTTTGATTCTTTTGGAAAGCAGTCAAGCGCCAGGTCTATTGAAAGACCGGACCGCCGAGGACAGCATCTATCGGGTAGCGTCTGCTTACCGGTGGATATGGACCTACCCACTGGGGAGTTCTTAAAAATGCAGGAGTCGTGAACCGAGCCTGGCCAGCCGCTACTGAAACCCGTCAAGAGCCTCTGTCGTCACACGCTCCCATCAGCACTATAGAATGAAAACCCTTTCTTTTACATGTGCATTAGACCTGTTCATATTAGACCTTTGTCTTCAAAAGTATTCAAACTGATACTTTTCCCGTTCTCCAAGGTCTCAATGAACGGAATATAGCCTTTATTTTGATCTTGGATCTTTGCTATGCCTGCCTCAAAAGCCATATAGTTTTTTTGTTGAAGTTGTTAAAAAAACACTGCTAAATTCGGGATATTTGGTCATTGTTTGAATTATAGCTTCTTAGAGGATGATGCTATAGCGTGAAAAATGCTGCCAAGTGAAAGCTAATGCATCTTTCCTCATTCTACCCAATTCTTAATTTTTCTGTCGGGTCATCTCAGGTTAGGAGATATTTAAGGTCACGTGACCCGACCTCAAAACCCGAAATCACGAGTTTGATGCGGTGCCAAGGGATTAAGTATCAACCGATTAGTTTGAAACTGCTTCAGCAGCACGCAGACATCATGGGCTACACATCTGCGCATAATAATAATTATTTTTTACCTAAGATGGGGTCAATTTTGAGGTCACCACATTATAAGGATATGAATAGAAAGGCAACAGGCCGGTTTTTAAGCAAAATATGGCATGAATAAGTTCTAACTGCTTCTGCCGTACAGTCTTAATACGTTTATTGCTCTCAAGTCGTTCGTTTAAGCATTTGACCTTTCAGAGGTCATCTGAGGTCACCTATAAGTTATATATTCAAAGGACAATAAATCATCACCAAATTGAGATAGAGCTCTCATTTTTATTTCATGGTGCTTGTCTTGTCACGGGGATTTGATTAAAATAAAATATGACCATACCGGGTCATGGCGTAAGCTTGACCTAGGTCATTATCCTTAGTGACATTATCATCATTATCGCCATTATTATATCATATTACATCATTATCATTATATTATCATTATATTATCATTATCATTATATTACATTATCACATCATCATTATCATTAGTGACTGCTGAAGCAGCAGGAGTTGGGGAAATTGCAACTGATGAAGACCCAGAAAACAGCCAAGGCACTGGAACTAGTGAGGATTCAGAATTTGCTGAGCCAATACCAGGCAAACCCAGTACAATAACCTTACACTTTTCACGGCCAGTTATGACTAGTGAAGAAATTTGCAGCGCTGCAGATCGGTTATCACTCTCTGATAACCAGACTAACGCCATGGTCTCTGCTCTGCTGAAGGCAGGAGGCGCGGATCTTGATGACTTTTTATATCAACCTCCACTACAAGACGAAACAGGATAAACATTCGCCAAAACTTGAGCCAAAGTTACATGAATGACTTCATGGAAAGTCTGCCAGATTACTGCACACTACACTGGGATGGCAAACTCGTGAGGGATGTTCTTGGTGAAACATACCCAGTTGAAAGTCTTGCGGTGCTCGTCTCTGGCGCTCCACATTATGAAGAAGGGAAGTTGCTTGGTGTGCCCTTCATAGACAGTTCCACAGGAATCCAGCAGTGCAATGCATCATTGGAGCTAATTGAAACATGGAGTCTCGCAGACAAGGTTGTAGGCTTGGTTTTTGATACCACAGCAAGCAACAGTGGCGTCAACAAGGGTGCGGCGAAGTTGATTGAAGAAAAGCTGGACAAAAAAGTATTCTACTTCGCCTGTCGCCATCACATATCTGAGGTAATAGTTGGAGGTGCCTGGAAGGCTGTCTTCAGCTAGGTCAAGAGTCCTGACAACCCAATCTTCAGCAATGTGAAAGAGAAGTGGGACATGTTGGATAAGGGATGTCCAAGAGTTCTGGACCCAGTCGAGCAAGACCTAGAACAGAAGAAGGCAACAACAGTTGAAATTGTGAACAGTTTCCTCGAGGAAGCAAGCCCGAGAGCAGATTATAGAGAGGTCGCAGAACTTTGTCTGATCCTCCTCGGTGAGAAACCAGCACGAGGCATCCACTGGGCCAAGCCAGGTGCCATTCACCAAGCCCGGTGGATGGCCAGGAATATTTACTCCATGAAAATGTTCCTGTTCTCCAAGGAACTGAAGTACAACAATGACACTATCTATAACCTATTTATCCATCTCGCGAGGATAAATAGGTTCCTGGCATTGTTCTACACAAGAAATTTGGTGACGGCAACATCTGCTGCTGACGCACCGATCCATGACCTCCAGCTGATGCAGGACATGCTGCAATACAAACAGCATGATCATGAACTAGCGACATCTGTTCTGAAGAAATTGACGAAACACCGCTGGTATCTGACCCAGGAGCTGGTAACATTCACCTTATTCAGCTCGAATGACATCATGACCAAGTCTGCAAAGGAGAGCTCGCTGTCAAGCTGTCAGACAGAGAAACCTGACAGTTACAGGAGAGGAAAGCCAGTATTTCCTGTCATCAACGAGGCTACACTTCTCACAGACTTGGTAGGCCCAGAGTCTCACGTCATGTTTGACGCTATTGGGGTGAAGTGTGACTGGCTCACTGCCCCTGCAGACTCCTGGGAAGAAGATGACAGCTACAAGAAGGCACATCAGTTTGTGAAGTCAGTAAAAGTGACAAATGATGTGGCTGAGAGAGGAGTCAAACTCATGAGTGACTTCGCGACTCACATCACCACCGACCGAGAACAGAGAAGCTGCTTGCTTTAAGTCGTAGAGTACCACAGAAAGAAATTTGACAGAACTGTCAAATTTCTTCGGAAACTTTTCCGTAAAGCCACATTGAACAAGTAACAATACATGGTTGAGTGTCATCCTATGTGACAGTTTCTTATACAATGATGGTGTTAGTAGTGTTATCATACTTCTATGTCAGTTTTGTCGTGTCCCATCTAAAGACACACACCTAATAGTGAATGTGCAAAGATTCATGTACAGCTAATGTACACCATTGTCGTGTCAAGTAGAAAGAAATCAAATATATGAATGGCTGATTGTACCATTGTCTTTACCTTTAGTAAGTTTAACGTGGATCAGAGACGGGTTCAAGGGGGCGAGGGCTTTTCTAAAAAATGAGTTTACATTAGGTCTGCAAGCCCACTAAGCGGCCTTGGGTGATAAAGATCGCCTTTTGAGGGGCAAAGTGCGCTCTTTGAGCCTTACCCACCCCTTTCTACAAAATTGTGTGAAGACATTGCATGACTGCGTGGCGTACGAACCGTGTTGACATGGCGGAGAGAAATTTCTGGTTCAGGTCAATATTGAAGTCAACAGAGGTCACAGACTGCCAAAAAGGCTTACAATGGATATTTTTAGTTTTCCCCCGATACATTCTGACTGAATGAAGCTAGAAAATATATTTTGGTATAATTGAAGTCCCCTCGTCGTGGCGAATCGAATAATGCATAAAATGACTTTCGAAGGCCAATTAGTAAAAATGACCTGACCTTGACCTAAGTCAAGCTTACACCGTGACCTGGTATGGTCATATGTTATTTCAATCAAATCCCTGTGACAAGACAAGCGCAGTATGAAATAAAAAAATGGCCGCTCTATCTCAATTTGGTGATGAGTTATTGCCCTTTGAATATATTACCTCGAGGTGACCTTAGATGACCTCTGAAAGGTCAAACGCTTAAAATAACAACTTGAGAGCCATACACGTATCAAGACTATACGGCAGAAGCAGTAAGAACTTATCATGCCATATTTGGCTTAAAAACCAGCCTGTTGCATTTTTATTCATATCCTTACAATGGGGTGACCTCAAAATTGACCCCATCTTAGGCAACAAATGATTATTATTATGTGCAGATGTGTAGCCCATGATGTCTGCGTGCTGCTGAAGCAGTTTCAAACTAATCGGTTGACACTTAATCCCTTGGCACCGCATCAAACTCGTGATTTCGGGTTTTGAGGTCGGGTCACGTGACCTTAAATATCTCCGTGACCTGAGATGACCCAACAGAAAAAATTAAGACTTGGGTAGAATGAGAAAAGATGCATTAGCTTTCATTTGGCAGCATTTTTTACGCTAAAGCATCATCCTCTAGGAAGGTATAATTCAAACAATGACCAAATATCCCGAATTTAGCAGTGTTTTTTTTTTAAAAACTTCAACAAAAAAACTATATGGCTTTTGAGGCAGGCATAGCAAAGGCCCAAGAGCAAAATAAAGGCTATATTCCGTTCATTGAGACCTTGGAGAACGGGAAAAGTATCAGTTTGAACACTTCTGAAGACAAAGGTCTAATATGAACAGGTCTAATGTGCATGTTCACCATCCCTCGGGGTGTACAGGCATCCACGATTCCACTGTCTTCCTTGCACTCTGGTGGCGATGTTCACTCCCTTCTCAGGTGAAGGAAAGTCTCTGAAACTGTATTTAACGTTAACTAGGCACTGTTCACCTTCGTCAACGTAATACCAAGCAGCGCACACAAACGCCAAACAGCACAGAATCCGCACTACGAGCGAGTTCATTTAGAATCTTGCCGACGATGGTTCTCCGGAAACAGAAATTGGCATTGTATTGGGCGTCCCACATTAGCCGTCACTTGACAGGCACACATTGTGCAAACAAACACTGCACACCTTATGTCAATAGCCTTACGCGCAGACTTGATCTCTACATGTTTCAATCTTCTGAAGCTGTCTAAGCATTGCGGACGTATGTTTGAACAGTGTTCTGCTCTACAGTCTCTTGGGAAGTGGATGGCTCGTCAGCCCCGTTCCCCGTTCCACCTGGTTCTCGGAAAGGAGTCAGGAGCGAAGTCTCTAGTTGAAAGGCCCAACCACCCACCGCCAGTGACGGATCCAAGGGGGGCCCAGGGGCCCGGGCCCCCCCTTAGCTCCCAAGCGCACTAGTATAGCTTAGCTCATATCGGGCGCCGAAGGCGCCCGATATGAGTGGCGCGCCTGTACCCATCTCGTGCGCCAAGGTGGTAGATATCACTTATTCCACTTGAATTAACACCTACTCCTTAAAACCATGGCAAAGCGCCCCTGCCCAAACATTAGACGCCTTTACTGGTCTTTTGCGCCCCAGTAAAATGTTGCAGATGAAATTTAGAAAGCTAACAAAAGCGCCCCGGCAAAGAAAAGGCGCCACTAGATAGCAGGATTGCGCCATGGGGAACTAATACACCCCTGAGTAGCCTAGGCGCCCCCTGGATGAGGCGCCCCTAGGTAGCCTAGACGCCCCCTGGATGAAGCGCCCTACGGATATCATATGCGCCCTTGGCTAGGAAAGGCGCCCCTGGGCAGCAAAGGCAAATCTTGGTAACATATGTATCCCGGACAGCATAAGCACCCCTGAGATAGAAGTAGGCGCTTTAGGAAAATGAAATGCTCACCTTGCGCAGAAAAAGGCGCCCTTTGATAGCCTAAGCGCCCAGTGGAAAAAGCGCCCTACGGATGTCATATGCACCCTTGGATAGCAAAGGCGCCCCTGGCAGCAAAGACAACCCTGGATAACACAAGTGCTGTGGACGGCAAAGGCGCCCCTGGGTAGCAAAGGCGCCCCTAGGAAGGCACCCCTTCGATAGAAACCCGCCTTTGGATAGCCTAGGCGCCCCCTGGATGAAGCGCCCTACGGATATCATATGCGCCCTTGGCTAGGAAAGGCGCCCCTGGGCAGCAAAGGCAAATCTTGGTAACATATGTACCCCGGACAGCATAAGCGTCCCTTAGATAGAAGTAGGCGCTTTAGGAAAATAAAATGCTCACCTTGGGTAGAAAAAGGCGCCCTTTGATAGCCTAGGCGCCCACTGGAAAAAAGCGCCCTACGGATGTCGTATGCACCCTTGGATAGCAAAGGCGCCCCTAGACAGCAAAGACAACCCTGGATAACACAAGTGCTGTGGACAGCAAAGGCGCCCCTGGGTAGCAAAGGCGCCCCTAGGACGGCATTCCTTCGATAGAAAAGCCGCCTTTGGATAGCCTAGGCGCCCCCTGGATGAAGCGCCCTACGGATATCATATGCGCCCTGTTCTAGGAAAGGCGCCCCTGGGCAGCAAAGGCAAATCTTGGTAACCTAGGTGCCCTGGACAGCATAAGCGCCCCTTAGATAGAAATAGGTGCTTTAGGAATATGAAATGCTCACCTTGGGTAGAAAAAGGCGCCCTTTGATAGCCTAGGCGCCCACTGGAAAAAGCGCCTTACTGATGTCGTATGCACCCTTGGATAGCAAAGGCGCCCCTGGACAGCAAAGACAACCCTGGATAACACAAGTGCTGTGGACAGCAAAGGCGCCCCTGGGTAGCAAAGGCGCCCCTAGGAAGGCACCCCTTCGATAGAAAAGCCGCCTTTGGATAGCCTAGGCGCCCCCTGGATGAAGCGCCCTACGGATATCATATGCGCCCTTGGCTAGGAAAGGTGCCCCTGGGCAGCAAAGGCAAATCTTGGTAACATATGTACCCCGGACAAAATAAGCGCCCCTTAGATAGAAGTAGGCGCCTTAGGAAAATAAAATGCTCACCTTGGGCAGAAAAAGGCGCCCTTTGATAGCCTAGGCGCCCACTGGAAAAAGCGCCCTACGGATATCATATGCGCCTTTGGCTAGGAAAGGCGCCCCTGGGCAGCGAAGGCAAATCTTGGTAACATATGCATCCCGTACAGCATAACCGCCCCTTAGATAGAAGTAGGCGCTTTAGGAAAATAAAATGCTCACCTTGAGCAGAAAAAGGCGCCCTTTGATAGCCTAAGCGCCCACTGGAAAAAGCGCCCTACGGATGTCATATGCACCCTTGGATAGCAAAGGCGCCCCTGGACAGCAGACAACCCTGGATAACACAAGTGCTGTGGACAGCAAAGGCGCCCCTGGGTAGCAAAGGCGCCCCTAGGAAGGCATCCCCTTCGATAGAAACCCGCCTTTGGATAGCCTAGGCTCCCCCTGGATAAACTAGGAGCCCGAGAAGGAAAACGAGCGCCCCACTGGGAAATACAGGCTCCCTCTGTATAACATAGATGTCCCTTATCCACCTTCAGCTGCTCTGGATTGGAGCAGCGCCCCCAAGAGCAAAGGCGCCCTTGGACAAAAAGCCGCCTCCTGGTATCAAAGGCGCTTCTAGATAACATATGCGCCCCTTAGATAGAAATAGGTGCTCCAGGAAAGAAAAATGCGCCTCTTGGTTAAGAAAGGTGCCCTTGGATAGCAAAGGCGTCCCTGGACAGCAAAGGCAAATCTGGGAAACATAGGTGCCCTGGACAGAATAGGAGCCCCTTAGATAGAAATAGGCATTTCAGGAAAATAAATGCAACCCTTGGATAGAAAAATTGCCCTTTGATAGTCCAGGCACCCACTGGATAAAGCGCCCACGGATATCATATGCACTTTTGGAGGCGCCACTGGACAGCAAAGACAACCCTGGACACAAGTGCTTTGGACAGCAAAGGTGCCCCTTGGAAGGCACCCCTTCGATAGTAAAGGCGCCTTTGGATAGCCTAGGCGCTCTCTAAATAAACTAGGTGCTTGAGAAGGAGAATGAGCGCCCCATTGGAAAGTACAGGCTCCCCCTGTATAACATAGATGTCCCTTATCCATCTTCAGCTACCCTGGATTGGAGCAGCGTCCCTCAAGAGCAAAGGCGCCGCTGGACAAAAAGGCGTCTCCGTATATCAAGGGCACTCCTAGATAATATATGCACCCCTTACATAGAAATAGGCACTTCAGGGAAGTGAAAGGCGGCCTTTGGTTAGGACGGCGCCCTTGGACAGCCTAGGCGCCCTCTGCATAAAGCGCCCTACATATATCATATGCGCCCTTGGATAGCAAAGGCGCCCCTGGACAACAAAGTTAACCCTTCTTGAAATAGATGATCTGGACAGCATAGGCGGTCATGGATAAACTAGGCGCCTGAGAAAGAAAACAAGCGCCTCACCTGAGAGTACAGGCGCCCCCAGGATATCATAGGTGTCCCTTTCTATCTTCAGCTTCCCTATTGTCTATGGTTTGGCACACCTGTCCGACAATCGCGCGCTCTGTTACAGGGCTCGAGCGCTCAATTTGAGCATGGACTGCCTTAAACCACATTTCGTTAACCTATAACTGAAGGCTTAGTGCTCCATCGCTGCAAATGGGTGTCTTTTTCAGTATGTGCGCCCCACTTCCGAGAACGCTGCCCTCACCAACCAGCAGTCCTCCCCGCTAAGCAGATGAGCGCCTCTTTCTGATAACTAGGCACTTTATTTCAGTGTTCGAGCGCCTTATTTCAGAATTTTTATTCTCCATCTATTTTGGGCTCCTCCTGGATTGCAGAGGCGCCCCCTCAAGTGCAAAGGCGCACCTGGATAGAAAAGTGCGCCCCATGTTTGCAAAGGCGCTCCAAGACAGCATATACGCCGCTTAGATGGAAATAGGCACTCCATTAAAGTAAAATGTTCCCTTTGGGTAGCAAAGGCGCCCCTTAACAGCGAAGGCAGCCCCCGATAACAAAGGTTCTCTGGACAGCATAGGTGCCCTTTAATAAACTGGTGCCGAAAGAGAAAAATAGCGCCTCACCGGAGACAAAAAGCACCCCAGGATAACGTAGGGGCATGTATTTCAATCATGACTGTGATTGAAAAATACACCTAGACAGCATATGCGCCCCTGGATAGAAAAACACCCCTGGGCAGTAACGGCGCCCCTGGAAAGCAATGGTGCGCCCCTGTGGAGAAAAAACCGCCTCCTGAATAACCTAGGCACCGCCCCCGAAATATCAGATGCCCGTGGATAGAGCAGACTGTTTTGAATAAAACAGCGGCCCTGGATAGTAAAGGCGCCCTTAGATAGCATAAGCGTTCCTTAGCAACAATATGGGCGCTACATGAGCTCAAGGTTCACGCGCACCTAAGCCCAATAATAGAGCAATCAATCGATGCCAAAGCATTCCTTAAAGCACGGGCGCCAAACTTCCTAAGAAGTAAAGGCGCCTCTGGGTAGCAAAGGCGACCCTCGACAGTGGTGTAGGTATTCCTGAATAACAGCAGCGTCCCTTGATAAGAATAGCCCCAAGATGGCACAGGTACCCTGCTGATAGGAAAAGCGCCCCTGAATATCAGAGGCACCCTCTGAATGAGGTGCCCATGGAGAGCATAAGGGCGCCCTATGTATAGCAAATTGCTGCCCCCTGGATAGCCTAAGCGCCCCTTGCATAGGGTAGGCGCCACTGGGTAGTATAGGTTACCTTGAATAAAAATACGCCCCTAAATACCAAGGTGAACCTGGATAAGAAAAAGCTCCCCTTGGGCACTGGGTATCAAAGGCACCCCCGGAACAGCAAAGATGCCCCTGGATAGCTAGGTTGCGTCCATTGGGGAGCGAAGGCGCCCCTGGGTGGCACAGGTGCCTCATCGAAGCAAAGGCCCCTCCAGAGAGCATAAGTGTCCCTGATGAGCATAGGTACTCCTGGACAGCCCCTAAATGACGTTGCATAATGTTACGACACCTATTATGACGCATGCTATTACATCAAAGTAAAGGTTATTCAGTGTTTAGATCAAGGTTACAGGTCAATTTTAAAGGTCACTGGCCTTGATGATCAATGCTTGATCAAAGGTCATTGGTAAGCTTGGGCACAGCGCTAGTTATAGCGTAAATTAGGCCTAATTTGTTGGGTTGTGCCGTAATAGGTCAATGACCTTGAAGGACCTTGACCTCAAAAATTGCAGACATTGTTTAGAGCCTTCCCTTTTGGCCTCAGCCCTGTTCTAGAGTATTCGCGCCCCGTTCTGGCCCGTTGGGGGGGTGCTTGAACACCCCCTCGAGGTCTCCCAGTGGCACGAAAAAACGTCGGCGCGAAGCGACACAGTACTTGTCACACCTTATCATTGATCAATTCCGCAACTTTCCCTCAAAATTTAAGGTTGTGTCATCTCAGGTCAGGTCACCAGCGCAGTTCAAGTGACCTCACCCCAAAAATGTTTAAGGTGGCGTAAGTAAGAAAAGGGTGAACCTATCGAATTCAAGCTTGTACCATATAATGGGCCCAAAAAGTACTAATAGATTTATCCCGGGATTTTTCCCATCGATGACCTAGGGACAGGTACGAAACACGGCCTCTCCATTGAAAATGCATGGGGTAAAACGGAAATTTGCCGAAAAATTGCTCTATGTCTGCAGACGCCGATTGGAATACCTTCGGATTCCCCAAATCATAGTATCCTAGGCCTCTTTATCGGTTCATGTTGCAAGTTTAGACATATTACCTCTGAGAGTTCATCTGGGGCTTCCTAAGCAGGTTCTAAGACTTGGGTCAATTGCTTTGCAGGAAATATTGATAAAACCCGTATTTTGATACCATTTTTATTGCTATTGTGACTTGATTCATATGCATACTGACTATGCTAGGCTAGATGGTGACCTTGACCTACCCATAGGTCAGGTCATTTTTATGTTTTGACCTAGTATAGTCATATTATGCATTATTTGATGATTCGCCGTAACGAGAGGAAGCGAAGTGTGCCTAAAAATGATTCTAGCTCAACTCTGGCAGATGCTAGAGTATATAGACAGAGACATGTTGTAAGCTTTGTCTCGGGGAGGGACCCCAGCGCTGATCCCTGGAAAAATCCGCAATAGCCCCCAGGGGCCCTCAGGGAGTCAGGAAATCTGGCGTGGGTGGAATCCGGTAGGAGGGATTTTGGGTCTCCAAAATCAGCTGAGGGGCCCGTGCCAGTTAAGGGGACCTAGATAAGGGCGCCCGACGAGCTCATTTGACCTCAGTGCCAACACAGGATTCTCAAGACCAGCGTGGGGTGCCTACCTATCTAAACGGTTTTTAAATAGGCTCAGGGACCCAAAACTAACCCAGGGGTTCAATTTTCAACTCATGGGGCCCAGACACTCTGAGGGGAACCTGCAGAAGCTCAGAAGGCCCATAAAACTAATAGGGCCAGACTAGCTGGGTGGCTCGCCGAACTAGTGTCCAGATACGCACAGCGGGCCACAAACAAGCTGAAGGGATCTATATCAGTTAAACGAAAACGATACCAACCCAGGGGACAATGACCAGCTTAAGGGACACTAATCCAGCTTGGGGCTCAGAGCTCAGAGCTCCAGTTTTTAGCTCAGAGGGCCCAGGACCTGTTGATGGGGCCCTATATCAATAAAAGGGCCCCGAAAAGCTTAATAGGCTTCAGCGGCGACATATAGGTTTCAAGTTCAGTGTGAGAGCCTAGTTAACTAAAGCGGTTCTAGATCAGCTGAGGGAACTCGATATAAACTCAGGGAAGTCACCAAAAACTCAGGGGCCCAGGCCCGCAGAGGTTCTGCGGCCTATGAGGCTCAAGTTAGCGTCAATCGGGTATTTCTGTATGGAGCCGTTAGCCAGGACAACTGTGATAAGTGGAGGTGGTGGATACGACGCCCCAGTTTTTGCCATGACCGAAGATAACTGTATTATTTGCTCATCGTGCTTCAGTTAGCGTCAGTGGGTGCTTTCAGCATTTTCTACCACGGTACCAGTCGTTAGCTGGCCCGAAATATGCTTGATGGTAAACGTGAAGATGTCTTCACTAAGAGGAAGCCTTCATGAAAATAAGCATTTACAAATCCTTTTTTAAACGCGTTTTTCATTGACACTGGCCGCCTTTCGGGTGGTAAATTGGCCAGTGGCGGATCCAGGGGGGCAGAAATGGCATTTCCCAAACGGAAAAGCTCGGGACAAAACTATGTTTTCGCCGCCAAAGCGATCGACCTCCTTTTTCCCCTACTCCTTTTTAGTTTATAAGCAAGATTTTGGTGTTTCAACTCTCAACTTCAAACAGAACATAAGTTGATAAGATGTTCCCTGGCCTGTCCCCTCGAATCCAGAAATGTAAAAAACACTGAAAATTATATATTCCGGCACAGCCCTTCATCAGAATCATGGAGAAAATATCAATAATTCTCATTTATAGTATAGCCAGACCTCCATAGTATAGCCAGCCTTGGATAGGAAGAAGTATCTCGAGCCCTTTTTTGGCTTTTCGTCTGAAATACCCCAAAATTCTTCCGGCAAGTGATATTGGTGGCGCAGCTTTTGACTGCGTGAGTTTTTTTTTGCTTTTCGACTGTGGTTTGTCCCTTCCAAACCGACCGGCTAGATCCGTGACTGAAATTTGCGCCCCTCAGGTTCGGCGCCCCCCCATGTTCGGCGCCCTCCGAGCCTGGGCCCCCCCTTAACGAAATCCTAGATCCGTCACTGCCCACCGCTAGTGTCTGTTCGCCGATGGACCTGTCCGGTGTGGAGTTCTGAAGATGCGTGAGTCATGTACTGGCCCATACCAGCCTATGCAAACGTCCGTGAAGAGCCTCTGACGATACACACACCAGGGTTGCCGCAGTCAATTCTCCGACAGTGAAAACGAAAGCTCAGAATAGTACCAGATTTGCCCAAATAGTTCCAGAATACCCTCATGCGACATAATTTAAGAAATAGACGTCACCTGAAGCTAATTCACTAACTCTGCGAATATCGACAATCAGGGGTGTATCCAGCAGCTTGGTTTGGAGGGGGGAAACCCATATTTATTAACAACCTGAAAGCCAACGACAAAATACATGCTTCGGCAGGGGCGGGTGCAAAGGGAAAAAGGCATTTGCCCCACCCCCAAACCGCCCGATTTTGGCCGATTTTCTTTCAAAATCATTTCTCACAAATTTGGGCCCCCTTTCCCCCAGACCATCGGCTTGGATCTCGCACGGCGCTTCAGGCCACGGTTTCCGTGATAACACAGCTGGTGGTATACATAATTGCGCTTTAACAAACATGTTTGAATACTTGCGACTGGCTAAACTGTCCTCCAACCGATGCGTTATGAAACAAGTGTGCTTGGGGAGGGTTTGGACCTCCTATATATCACTGGGAGGGGGAGGTGTATGGCTGGACTTCCCCTTAATCCACCCCTGTCGGTCATCGAAATGAAAAATGTAAAATATGTAGCTTGCTGATGAACACTCATATTCCGATGTTGATTGAGAACTAACCTGCTCTTCGAAGCGATGAGGCGCAGAGTCCAGCGCACAGAAGATAACTGCATCATGGTACGGGGAGGCTCCCACTCATGGCACGAGGGCCGTATGGCTTGTTTGGCTCGAATCAGAGCCGCTGTGGTTTCGAGCTTTAGTCGATTTCGGCTCGGTGTCAGAATCAAATTCATGCAGTAGAACACCCTCTCTGCCGCTGCACTGGAGTGGGGCGGCGACAGCAGGTCCTGCATGAACCTTGGCAGGGTTGGGAATGCAGGTTCGCCGTTTACATCACTGATGCGCCCAATCTCGACCCAGTACTGTCCTGCGGGAAGTTCAGAACCTGGCAGCTCTTTCACACAGCCTTAAGCTGCCGCCATTCTGAGTTCAGACCCTCGTACATGTTCGCGCTCACCATGTTCTGAAATCTGACTGTCAGCAGCACTACAGAACTCACTGTCGAAGCTGGGTCCACAGCTTCTAGTAGCGACTACGTGGTATCATTGAAGTCGAACCGGCTCTTGATCTGTACTGCCAGCTCATTGTAAAACATTTGAACTCGCAGACGGAATGAGTGGACGGCATCAGGAGATAATTTGCCACTCTGTGAGAACGATAGCTTCCACATTGGCACCGCAGTACATATCTTCCAGTTCGGTGACTGGGGTTCATTTCTTCCACCGCAGTCTCGCCTTCCATATTCATGAAATTACTACAAACCGTGCGGTATCGTCGCACTAAAGACCGCCGTGCTACGTGAATCTGTGAACCTGCGGACAGAAACGTCTCGTTGGCAGTGTTGATGTGGGGGGAAGAATGTAGGCCAAGAAGCTGAAGTACATATGGTAAATCGGATCCGATAGAGCGCTGATGATGGTTTTCGCTGCTCGCATGTGATCCTCTTGCACCGCCTTAGTGAATAATTTGATTAACAGTGCCCAGAGATCAATGATGCGACTTACGACAGCTGAGAGTGAGAGCCAGCGCGTTTGAGCAGGTCTTAAAGGGAATGGACTACTTTGTCGAAATTCTACAAAGAACAATTCAAGAACAGGAGAGGTCTGAAAATCAGAAAACATTTTTTCCCGCTTCCATAGGCTAAAACAGAAATATCTCCTCTTTTCTAACGATAAGTGACGTCATCAAAATGACAATTTTAATAATCAGTGAAATCCGAAATCTTGATGATAGACTCGCTGTAAAAGCCCATTCACAGTGTTTCCGCATGACACAATTTGTGTGCAACACAAGAAATGCGAGTGCAAAAACTGAACTTAGATGTCATTGCGACGGCCGTAATTATTGAGTGGTCGAACGATAATGCACATTTCTGATGTAAATAAACAATTTCAGAGTTCGATTTTGACATAAACAATTGATACTTGTTCTGAAAAGTCCGGTGGAGGAACAATGTGATGTGTGTTGCAGCCATTGGACGCAATTTGGTCCAAATGCACATTGACTGGACGCTAACTTTCCCGATGCTTGCGCTCCACAGGCAGTTGCATGTTGGTTCACTCGATAGTATGGTATTTTCAGCAGATGGGTGAGGCTTTGGGCTTACGACCAATCAGATTTCTGCTACCATATGGAAGGTATTCCTTCAGGGTTTGAAATAAGATAATAAGCCCCTTTACTTTGAGTTAGCACGCCCATGATTTCTTCTTATCATGAAATACACGGATGTGATCAATACATCCTTATTTTTACCCCCTCGTCCATTCTGTGGGCCGTTTATTAACCTTGGAAGAGTTCGAATGGATAACATTGTAGACCCCCATTTTGAGCTCCTGGACCCGCCTATGGCCAAAACTATATCAAAATATACATCAACTGTCATCCTAAATCTCAGCTTTACTGAATGACATCTTTATTGTAGGAAAAACGCAACGCAGGCGACAATGCTTTGCTTCTGGATAAAACCCCCAAATTAGCAAACCATAGCTCCGTCTCCGGCGCGTATATATTATCAAAATTTCCAGGAAACACGCACTATTTAGTTCTAGGAAAAGTGACAAGATTTCAAGAGCCTATCTCAAGCCATTTTAGAGATACTATGAAAAACCTGAGGGGTGGGCAGAATGCTATTGGAAACAGGGTTAAGATGGCTTAAGAAAGAAATGGGTGAATCTATCGAATTGAAACTTATACCACATGAGCCCACCGGGTACTACAAAATATGTTCCGGGATTTTGTTTATATTACCGACGTAACGTCAGGTTGCGGATCATGACCTCTCCATTGGAAATACATGGGCAAAACAGAAATTGGGCTGTACTTGTGAAGATACAACTGAGAATACCTTCATATTCTCCCAATTGTAGTATCCCGGTCCCTTTCTAAAGTCATGTTGCAATTTTTTATTGGTGAGCTCTGAGAGATCATCTGGGCTACTCAAACAGATTTTCAGACTTGGGTCAATTACTTTCCAAAAAATAACAAAAAGCCTTCATTTTATACGATTGCGTTTAGAGTGTTACAAGGAGTCAGTTAATACCCATATTGACTATGCTAGATCAGATAATGACCTTAACCTGACCTCAAGTCAGATGACTTCTGTTTTGACCTAGTATAGTCATATTATATGTACATCATTCGCTTTGTCGTAATGAGAGGAAGCGAATGGTGCCTAAAAATTGCTCCAAACTCAACTCTGAGCTCTGTCACTCGCTAGAGCCTCGAATTCTTCTCTAATTCTTCTCTCTTCTGCCACCATCTTTGACCTGTTGTGACCTAAATTTGCACCTGGGTCAAAAAGTGACCGATGTAGTTTCTTCATGAATTTGTATGGCTTTTCACCAGCTTTCGTGTTTCTCGTTGTCCTGTATAGGAGCCGAGTTCAAGGTTTTTTAACACCCCCACCATGGCGGGTGGCTCGGAGGCCCACCGAGACCGATACTATCTCACCACAGCTCTTCCTTCTCCGAGCTTAGAATTGCTAAGATGTTCCCTGGCCTCTCCCCTCGAATCCGGAAATGTAAAAAGCACAGAAGATTATATATTCGGGCACAGCCCTTTATCAGAATCGTGGAGTAAATATCAATAATTCTCAGTCCTAGTATAGCCAGACCTCGAATCTGGTCAATTCGAGGTCTGCAATTCGAGGTCTGGTTATACTAGGACTGAGAATTATTGATATTTACTCCACGATTCTGATGAAGGGCTGTGCCCGAATATATGATCTTCAGTGTTTTTTTACATTTCCGGATTCGAAGGGAGAGGCCAGGGAACATCTTAGCAACTCATCATCATGCTCCTCTCCGCAGAACTTCGAAACTTATCAGAGCTTAGAATTTGTTAAATGAAATGTGGCACCTTGGTCTAATCCAGGAATTTAGTGTAATTAGGCGTACTTTTAGCCAAAAATAATGAAACCACTCATTATTTCTCTGAAAAATGTACAATAAACTCAATGTTCTGATTTTTTAAAATAATACTCTAGGGAAGGAAAGAAATATCTGCCAGTGGATGATGTCAGGATCTGGCAACTACTACCATACTCCAAACGCTTCAAGGGCTTCGATTGGCTGATACTCAACGTGACGTCAGCATATGTCGTCACACCAACAGCCATGACAACTGTGGCCTGCTGCTAAGGGTACATGAGGGGTACATTGCAGGTGGGTTTTAGCTTTTTTCTACGGAAATCTCGAGTTCCAAGACAAATGATATATTGAGTACCAGGTTTTCCGACATCCTTTACAACTTGGCCACCTCAGTTAAAATCACGTTATGAAGGTGCCGTATTCCCTTTAAGAAGCTAGAGTGCGCCTTCTTTAAATTTAATTGGCGCGGTAACAAGATCACATAAAGCGGGCAACTCTAACAGCGAGGTATAAAGATGGGGGACTACATGTCACGGATGTTATATCGCAGTTGAACAGCCTTAACACGCGCATTGACATACCTTGAGCCACCTTTGCTTTGACGGGGGGTGGCGGATACCCGCTCCTCTCCCCTTAAGATCTCGAGAATCACGCTAGGTAGCGAAAAACGGCAAACGGCGTTGGGTAGCCTATCCACTTCTCCATCGAAAGTAGTTGAACCATTTTATTGTCAGGTCACATTTAAGGTCACTAGAGGTCAAAACATGCCGTCATAGGGATAACATGTAAGTGAAAGGTTTTCGGTCATTACATCTGAACGAATAAAGAGAGAGGAAAACGATTTGAACTATATGAATCCATGCAGCAAGCCAAATCTTATGATCTATTATATGACCTTGCGAGGTCAAATCAAGGATTTGACCTGACCTGAGGTCAGTTTAAGGTTAAATTAGGTAAAATGCATATCATTAGAACCACACAGACCAGTTCAATCTAATGAAGTTACAATGAACGCTCGTATTACCATCCGTTACTAAGTTATTCAGTTAAAACCATTCCCCAATGTATTTCCAACGGAGAGGTAAGTGACCTTAGGTCATAGATATATAAAACACCAGAACATATTTTAGAGAACTCGTTGGGCCCATTATGTGGAGTGAGTTTCAATCGGATACGTTCACCCTGTTCCGACTTATGCTATCTTGAACTTTTTTTAGGTCAGGTCTTTTGATCTGTACTGGTGACCTGACCTGAGATGACCTGATCTTAAAATGTTGACACAATTTGTAAAAATGATGAGAAAAAAGGTATGTCAAGTAAGGGGCGCTACGCGCCGCCGTCTTATGCCGTTTTCGAAAACCTCGAGGGGGGGCGTGTACCCGCCCCCCCGTCAGAGGCATGGTAAGATTGCGTGGGTTAAGAAATATATGGATGTAGAAAACAATGCAAAATGGAAGGGTATATTGAGTGGAAAACTTCATATAGCAAGAAAAACCACTGTTTTTAATTGTGATGGCAGCCCTGATACGGTAAAGAAGTGGCAAATAAATGGGGAAGAGGCGTGTTCAGCGTAGATGGGTATTAGAAAAACAGAGAAAAATAGTGGAGGAAATGTCCTTGCAAAATACAGGTATTAAAGTCGAAAGCAATCTGTCAATTAGTAGACAACTCCTAATTGCTAAGGGGCTATGACTAATTTTTTATTTCTACAATGTTTGGGATAATTTTTTACAGCTAACGAGACTGCGAGAAAATATTGTATTCACCCCATATTAACCCTCGCAATTCTTAAAACTATTCCGCATGAATGGAAACAAAGTATATCAAGAGAGAAACCAGCAGGGCTAGTGGATCCCGAATGTTTCGACACCCCGAGAAGTTTACCAAGCACGGAAAACTGGATGCATTAGAAACTAGAGTTAAACGCACATCTCTTGGTTACTGCAAAATGCCACGAAAAAGGAAAACAGAACTTTACCCAACGTTAACACCCCGGACGCAGTGGTCTGCTGTATACACACGACTCAAACGGTCGCCAAGGGATGTAAATCTCACGTGGATGCAGTATAAAAATTACCGAACGATGCTATTAAATGAATATTTTTGTCGAAATGTCATAGCGGAGTCGTAAATAATTCGTTCGTTATGAGGACTTTCTCACAACGAACTGCTGACGAAGGCCTGAAATACAGGTCGAAAGCTCCATCAACTTCTTTAAACTCGATTGGAGAAAGTCCTCACAACGAATGAATATTTTTGGTTGAGTTGTTTTCAGAAGTCGAGAAGTTTCAGAAGAAGTTACGGCACGATCTTAGCGAGTGCGGTAACCATAGAGATGAACTATTACTACTAGAGAGGAACTTCCAATCAAAATCCCTATACGCTGTTGAAGAAAATTGAAGCTGAAACCTGGCTTTTATTTAGTAAAAAATATCATCCTCAGGTGCTCGTGCACTGGATATCCGTCATTCCCAGCGGAAAATGCCACCACAATTTTGGAAAAAGGTTTACAAAATCTCACATTTCACTCACAGCTGATTGAGATATATTGTGCCTTTTTTACTTTTTCCTTTAAAAAGTATTTAAGCGGCCATGATCACTCTTGCACTTGCCCCGTCAGGCGCATGTTAATGCTTTGTCGCCCTTCATCGTCTCCATCATATATGTTTGTGGGACGCATATTCCTTCGGATATTTTTTTAAATTTAGGTACTCACCACATCCAGCCAAACATCTGCAGCATACAGCATTTCTTCAGACTATGTATAAAAAGAAGACAACCGATTGCCCAATCGTCTTACAAGCCCGACAAGCAGCCGTTTGCCCAGGAGATTGAAGCGACATTGGAAACTATGTAACGTTTTGCTTTGTCAGAACCACACCTTTGTCCTCTTGAAAACTTTGAGTTGAGTCTTTTAAAATCTTTGTAAGAGTGGCATTCGGCCACTTATACCACTATATCACAGAAAATCAGCTTCAGGCAGAAAAACAATTGAAATACCACCACAATCATATTTAGCGCCCGTTCCTCTACTTGACACTAACAATACAAAATATTGAGTAATGAATCCGATCTCATCACTAATTATAACGACATTTACGAAAACTGGTCATCTCCGTGTCACTATGGTCTCCTCGCCAGGCGTAAACATAGTATTGGGGACTTAGGGCAATTCTTAAAATTGATGAACTTATACTTGCCAGGACGGAACCAGGGGGTAATGCTTGACAATAGCTCATTACCAACGCTCCCAACATCATCAAAACCATCCCAAACCTCATCTCCAACATTATAAGTCACAATCATTTGCCTACCTTGACGATATGTTCACTAAATCCCCAAATCCTCTCTCTCAAAGCGCCTTACATACTTGATCACATAATGACGATTTAGCATTGCTGCTACAAAGACATGGACATTTATGGATAAGGCCAGGTGTTGGCTATAACCCACAATTCCGTATATATAACCAATTTTTTTAAACGTGAAACAGTCGACCTCCGCTTACAATTTGGCGTATAAATTTTCAAACGTGATAAAAAGAAACACTTAGTTCTTAGACTTAGTTCTAACCAAAGATCTGATTTTCCTCAACCATATCAACAGGTCAACCGACATCTAAGTGGCCCCAGAAGAGGTTGAGTTTGTCAAACATTTTTCTAGAAGATCCTGAGTGCAATCACAGGCTTGCTGATTGCAGTGGCGGATCTACGTTAGGGAAAATGGGAAATTGCCCCTAAACTGAAAACAGGTGGGGTGTAAAGCTATGTAAAGATGCAGATACATTAATTGACAAAGACATTACAGAGATAGTGTAAGTTTTGTGCAAAAACCGCGATGGGCTTAAGTCATGGCGGCGCTCTCACGATAATTTTAATAAACCCATGTATTCATTCATACACATTCAAAAGAAACTAATCAACTAACCAAACATCTAAAGCGTACGTTCAATATAAAACAGTTTCGGACCAGCCGATTTCAAGGCACTCCTCCGATGGCGACAGCCATGGACAGAAGCCTGCCGGACGTGCACACCAACTGGCCGGCACGCGAGACCGAGCCAGCCGGCGTCCTGTTACCGCTCGTCAAATATCAAGATAATCGTCTTGCTTTGCTAAGAAGGTTATGGAGTACTTTGAGCACTGTTCGTGTAAGCCGGTGGGATAAGCTTCCTGAATGGGCGAGAATGTTAAGTAGACGTCTTTCTTTTAATCTCGACGTCTCAGTACTGGGATCTGATAGTAGTCAAGGCCGAGACAGGCAGCTAGGTTAATCCCCATACCTCTTAGACACGGAAATGGTCGCATTCAGACGCTTTTCAAATCAAAAATACAGTCTGAACTTGCTTTAACACGCGCATTGAGGGGAGGGGGGGTATGCGCCCCCTTCGGGTGTTTTGGAGATAAAATAAAGAACGGCACACCCGGCCGTGCTTGGTATACTTTTTCTCTGATCATTTTACAACTTTTCTTAAAATTTTAAGGTTAGGTCACTCAGGTCAGTTCACCAGTACAGTTCAAGTGGCCTGACCTCAAAAAAAGTTTAACACGCGCATTGACGGGGGTCTGAGCCACCTTTGCTTTGACGGAAGGTGGTGGGTACCCGCCCCTCCACCCCCCCTAAGATCTCGAGAACCATGTAAGGTAGCGAAAAACGGTAAAGAGCTTTAGGTAGCCCATCGACTTCTCCATCGAAAACATTTAGATCATTTTTCAGGTCATAGTTAAGGTCACTAGATTCCAAAACATGCTGTTACAGGGATAACATGTAATATAAGGTTTTCGGTCATTGCATCTAAATAATTAAAGATAGAGAAAAACAACTTGAACCGTATGAATCCTCGCAGCAAGCCAAATTGAATGACATGTAATTTGACCTTGCTAGGTCAAATCAAGAATTTGACCTGACCTGAGGCCAGAAGTTCAAATTAGATAAAATGCATACCATTAGAACCACAAAGACATGGGCACTCTAATGCAGCTAAAATAAAAGCTCTATCACCATCCGTTACTAAGTTATTTAGTTAAAACCATTTTCTTACGTATTTCCAATGGAGAGGCCATGGCTCGTACCTGACCTTAAATCATTGATATAACAAATACCGGAACACATCTTAGAGAAATCGGTGGGCCCATTATGTGACATGAGTTTCAATCGTATAAGTTTACCTTGTTCCGGCTTATGCTATCTTTAATTTTTTTATGTCAGGTCACTTGACCTGTACTGGTGACCTGACTTGAGATGACCTAACCTTAAAATTTTGACAAAAGTTGTAAAAATGATGAGGAAAAAGGTATGCCAAGTACAGCAGAGCTACGCGCCGCTGTTTTTATGCTACCTCCGAAAAACCCGGGGGGGTACCAACCACCCGTCAATGCGCGTGTTAAGAAAACATATTTTGGAACAGGGTGAACTTATCCAATTAAAACGCATACCACATAATGAGCCCACCGAGCTGCCTAAAATATGCTCCGGTATTTTTTATATCGATGACCTAAGGTCAGGAACGAGCATTGACCTCTTCCTTTGAAAAACATGGGAAAAGTGGTTTTAATTAAAGAACTTGGTAATAGATAGCGAAAGAGTGTTTATTTTAGCTTTATTAGATTAGCATTTCCTTTGCAGTTCTAAAGATATGAATTTTGACCTAATTTGACCTTGACCTGACTTCAGGTAAGGTCCAATGACGTATTGGAGCTGATTTGATGTAGCAGGTTCATATTGTAGATCACTAAATTTGGCTTGCTGCGAGGATTCCAATGGTTTACAATTTTTTGCTCTATCTTTACTTGTTCAGATGTAATGACCGAGAACCTTCATTTACATTTAATCACTATAAAAATAGATATAACCGTTACACAGACACACCACATCTACTACAGAAACATGACCACGGCACACAGAACAGATGAGAGAATACTTAAGGATATCATTAGGCGCAACGTAGAGTTCAAAAAACCAAGCAGAACTCCAACCTCACATATACTACCAAACATTGCGGTTCTTACAAGCTTGGTATTTGGTCCAACAGTCGATAAAAGTTACGTGTTCTTTTGTAAAGGTCATGCCACTACATGAGCCGTCGCCGAGAGAGCGTACAACGGGGCAGACTACAGCGCAGTTCACAGTGCAAACTAATGAGAAGAAAAATGATTGTAATCCTAAACGACTCTTAGCACATGCAAATCCACTGCCTGCTTGTCCCAATCGTCACAGCTTAACGCATCAGCATCGCATCGAGACCATACTGTCGCGTGTTGCCAGGCAGATTAAACGGGGCAGAGCGTACCACAAGCACGGCATGACAGCTCTCAGAACTGAATTCACCTGTTTCGGATTAGTGTTTTTGCGGTGGGCTTTTCCTACATGCACTCACGGGCTTAGCTGAGGCGCGCTGGCCGACTTTGACCTCCTCCCCTCCAGTCGGCAGTATATAAGCCGAGCAGAAATTGACGCTGGCATCAGTCTGCTTCACTGTCATCAAGGTGTAACATCATCATGCATAGCTTAGTTGTTAGCCTGTTGCTGGTGGTTGCCATAGCAGCGGCCCCTGGGTATGGAGCTACACCCGACCAGTGCTATTCGACCGAGCTGGACCAAACCTTCGACAATGGAGACACCTGGACCCTGCCTGGCTGCAGCTTGGCCACTTGCACCCAGGGACAAACAAATCTGAGGGGGTGTAGCCAGGTGAATTTGCAGCTGGGGTGCAAACTGGAGGAGGGCGCAGAGGGGGCTGACTATCCAGCCTGCTGCCCCACCGTCCGCTGCCCAAGGCCTGACCAGTGCTACGATTTCACCCTGAATGAAATCTTCGACCATTTCGACGTCTGGAGTCTGCCTGGATGTCAGGATGCTGTATGCCTCAATGGCAAGATTGAAAAGTATCCCTGCCCACCCACGAGAGTTAAGGATGTGTCTCTCCCCTAACCGTTATAAAATTCTTGTTCCCCACTTTGCCTTTCGGTCTTGTGTTTTTCATGCTTCCACGCGCTTACAGAACCGGCCACTTCTTCGCTATAAACGGCTTGTGCCCTGCGGGCAAACGCCGGCGGATATATGGCGGCCGCTGATTGGTGGAGGCGCGTTAAGGTGCTTTACGATGCATTCGGTGCAAACGTTTGGATGAAAATGGTAGTGTCGTAAGGTATGTATGTGAAGATTTATTTGGAATGTCAGAGAAAAATAATGATATCTTTTTAATCGACTTGATTCTTTGGCGAACGCAGGGGGAGGGCATTCCGGCCATGGCCTCCCCAAAGCGCAGGAGGGGGAGACTATATTTTTGGCCCCCAAAGGCCGGATAAATTTGTGAAAAATGGTGTTTACACTAGGTCTGTAGAGCGAAAAAATATTCGCTCCCCCAAAAGAGTGATCATGTACTTGGAGAGGTAGCTTACACTAGGTCTGTCGAGCACCGGACTTGCACGTCCCCCAGGAGGAGGGGTAGACATGGGTTTGCCCCCCCCCACAAAAAAAAAACTCGGGTCTGCGTCCGAGCCTGACTTGGTTATCTTCTTCACGAATGGAAAGCTGCTTACGTCACAGGCAAAACAGCTGCCGAGTTGGCTGATGTGACGAGCGTCGTCGTCGATATTCTGCTGAGTGGAGACGGGAGGAGCCGGGCCCGACTGGAACCCATAGCGATGGGGGGTAGGGGTAGGGGCTGTTTGCAACCCAAAACCGTTTAATAGCCGCAGTAGAGTGCTACCGAAGTACTGCCGGAATATATTTTCTGTACAGGAGCGTGTGTGGTAGACCAAGTCGTCAGAAAATAATTCCCGATTTCTGATTAAGAGTAGTTATTTTATTATTGGACCAGGAGAGCGTTCTGACAAATATTGGGGAATCTGTCTCTTTTTTCCGTGGTAAGGGGGCAATTCTTTAAGGATATGCACAGCAACACATGGAAAACCGAAAAAACAGGATTTCAATTTAATTTCTGGACAAGATTCAATCCGATTCAAAGGCTGGGTAGCATGATCTTTCTGCCATCCTGCGGTTTCAAAATATTCTGCGTCCAGCTGCGTTTTTCCTATATTTTATACTTATTCAGAATCTTGTGCTCCACCTTTTTGAGAGGTCTTCACACGCCTTGACCTCTTGGATGACCTCCTAAACACCTCTCATTGCAAGAGTATTCGAACCGTGAGCCCAGAAGATGTCTTAAAATATTTCTCTGACTTCAAGTTTCCATCTGCTGCGATGCAGTCCCTCGAAAAAATTAAAAACTTCAGGACAAATTTAAGGAAACGTTGGGAAGGAGTATCCCGTTCAAGGGCACGCATGGTTTCCAGGTGTGACTCTCTGAGCCTGTTAAACCTCGAGGGTGTCTCCCCTCACCCACCATCACCATCTGAGACGCCAAATTTTCTTGACTGTTGAAGTCGCCTCTGCACGCTCCAAGAACTGGCGCTTACTACCGCAACGTCGAATGCCCACCATCGAGCTAAATACAAATAGACATCCTGCAGCCCACTCAAGTAGACATTATCGATGAAGTAGTCGTCATGGTTCGCCACCAGCTCCACCCGATTTTCTCGACGAGATGGTGAACATGTTTCTGGCCCTGATATATTATCCCTGGACCCGGATGACGCCAACTCTTCCCAAAATCCTCCTTCATCGGCAATCCATTATTGAAGCAGCTCCTATGCTCATTGGAGTCATGACTAAAGAGTCCCTGGAGGCATGGACGAAAGATGTTTGGTACTTACGCAAACACCACTGCAGGAAGACCGCATTAGCTGCTATTCTCAATATCTTACGTGGTCTTCATGTCACGTAAGATCCCGTGGTTGCCCCAATCAGAAAATGAAGGCGGGCGAATTTGAAGCCATTACCAATGTGCCTCCGATTCGCACGCTCAGGAACTCCGCCAAACTCTTCGGACGAGGACTAAAAGGATGGTGTACCACAGTGAACGATTGATGATGATGATGGTGATGGTGATGATGACGCTGATGATGATGATGATAATGATGATGATGATGATGATGATGATGATGATGATGATGATGATGATGATGTTGATGGTGAGGGTGCCTTCATGGAAAAATTTTATGCAACATCATCAGTGTCTTTTTGCAACAGGTTTGAAGCGTATTACTTGCTGAAGTATCTATCTATTTAAATTGCATTCACGTCTACCCGAATATATTTCCAAACTGTCTTCGTTTTGATGAAGTTTTATGTGTAGAGTTTCCTATAGGTGAAAAAGGTACAAAAGCATTTGGTGACGGTCTTTGGGTCATTTCACAATCATTTTGGGCGGCCCCAGACTTTTGCCCTGAAAAACTGTAATCGGCCGCACACTGCCTCGCTAAAAGCTGCTTACCCCGGGCCAAAATAGATCAGGTCACCAGGCAAGGTCAACTAAGGTAACCTCACTTCAACTTTTGAGCTCTACAGTAGCTACATTTCTAATCTGATTGATTTGAAACTATTTAAACTTGATGACCCTTTCCAGGTTCTACAAATTGTATGTCCGGATTTTTTATATTTGGTGATCTCCCACAAAAAAGCAAGGAAAAAGATGTCTTATGATTGGTTGCAAATTCTCAGATTTCTCAGGAAAGCATTCTTGGCTACCCTTTCACGGATTCCAGGGGCGACATTTTCCCTTTGACCTACCTGGGGTCATCACAGGTCACCGGGGATAAAAAACAGTATTCTGACAATAACTTTTAACCTCATCAAGCTAGAGCGCTGAATTAAACGTCATCGTATATGCTTCATCAATGGCTTCGTTTTGATATACGGCAAGGTCACTTTCTGATCTTTCATGACCTCAGGTCATGTTAGGCCAAGAGGTGCCCTCTGGAGGTCAAACCATGGGCGGGAGTTCATTATGTTCCGCATAGCAGAGAAAGCCCGGGCACTTTATTAACAAGCGTACTATAGTAAATTTCAATAGCTCTAATGGCATGAGAACCATCCTCAGGTTTCTTAAGCATTGTATTTTTAGTAGAAATAGCCTGTCGTGACCAAACTTGACCTCTGGAGGTCAAACCATTCTCCTGAGTGCCTAAACATGCGGGGTAAAATCATACTGAAGTCGCATGAGCTTCCTAATGCACTTTACAGATTTGCGCTAACCCCCATATTTTCGGAGTTAGAAAGGGGCTCATCGATGCCCTCGGTGGGGCGAAGATGGCGCCGGACCCCCGGTGGGGCGCGGGTTAATAGGAGGCCAGGAGTGCCCCTTCAATCCCGCGTGGCTGTTAAATAATCGTATCCACATAACCAGACAATTGGTTAGCATCATCAATTACCTTAGCCCCACTACTCCCCGCTAACATTTGATATTTTCCTGCTTTTTCAATCAATCAATCAACACACGTGTATTTCACACACACACAAACGCACATATAATAAAACTCGTTAAAAAGGCGAGAAACGTGATATTCATATCGTGTCCCTCAATAGCCGCTCCCGCCCTCCATAAAAACCTATAAAAAGCTGCTTGGCATCATGACACCAGGGTCAGTCGAGGACGTCGATCGCCGACGGGTCATTTTCCAACTGTGAGGTTTTTTGCTCTTTCAACAGTGGTGTATATAGGATTTTTGTAAGTGGGAGGGGGAGGGGTGAGCCTCAAAGCACACTTTGCCATCGACTTTCCACCCAAAGGTCACCTATAGTATCACATCCTCCGCATCCGGTTTCCGGTGCCTGTCATTTTTTGGATCGTGTTTTTTTC
Source organism: Lepas anatifera (assembly GCA_034440635.1). Taxonomy (NCBI): domain Eukaryota; kingdom Metazoa; phylum Arthropoda; class Thecostraca; family Lepadidae; genus Lepas; species Lepas anatifera. Next base: position 484,573 of record JAOTON010000094.1, on the reverse strand, counting down.
ACAGAGTTCTCCTTCCACTGGTATAGCAGTTTTTCTGCAGTTCTGATCCTTTATTGGTGTCAGACCATCTCATTCAAGCCCGGAAAAGGCAAAGAGAAACCATATTTATACAGAGAGCAAACCAAAAAGAGCTTAGGTGCCAGCAGCTAGAAAAGGGGCCAAAGAAGGCCAGATTCCAAGAGAGGGGCCAACCGAAAAAATCGCGCGGCCAAACACGACAAAAAAGCCCAAATTCGAAACATTTGGCCACAAAATTGCCAGCTTGGCAGCCCTGATTCTGCCGCAATGTACCTATTCGAAATGAATAACCTATTTTCTTATTTTTCGTTATGAGTATAGCAAGGTAAGTAAATTCCTTATGTATTGATCACATGTGGTTTATAGGCTAAATCGAGACAGGTTTTTATGTACAAACATACTATGATGTGTGGCTGTTGCTGTCAAAATCATCTAGGGAATGTAGTGCAAAAACCAGTTAATAATTTTGTGGGATTATTGACGCACCAACTGTCAGGGTCATATAGCGTCGCCACCTCTTTCCCTGTTAGAATGGTTTTTCGGGAGCCAGTTTTGATTCTGACGAAGGGCTGGCCGAATATGTAATCTCTCCCCATTTACAACATCAAGGAATCGATGAGAAAGGCCCACTAACAACTTATTGACTTACAGAAAAAATATGCCGCGATCTCACCATAACAAATGCTACCACCACCATAATAAATAAATAGGCCAAGCACTTCGCAACGCCACACCAGCAACCAGTCTGACGCGCTGTGACTACATGGGGTCCCGCCTAAACCACGAACGAACTGTGAGCTTTGACAACGCGTGTGAGATGAGAGAATCTTGCAATCCTCCGCTACTGGCCGGGCTTCCGGCCGGATAAAACACGATGTTTGATTGGTTGTAGGCTATTTCCAGCGTTGTGATTAGTTGGTGCTGAGGCTGGTTTGCTGGGATTTCCCGTAACTACGCGCTTTGTTTCATTTTGGCACGATGGAGAAGACAGCGACTGGTGGGAATTTTTAACACAATTTTTGTGGATTGCCAATGTGGGATGAGCAATATCACAAAATTGATGGGTGGTGTTCTGTCTTCTTTTCGTCAGGTGAGGTTGCGTTTGTTCAATTTTAGGTCAGCTGGCTATTTCACTGGGGGGCCAATTTCCGGGCACTGGGGGGGGGGCATTTCGGCCGACCGGGAAAAGTCCGGTTTCAGCTCGGTACTGGCTTAAATTAGGCATTCAGGCCCGGTCCAATCCCGCGGGGGTAGAAAGTCCCATCTCTAGGTACGTTCCAGGGCCCGGATAGCTCAGTTGGTAGAGCGTTAGGCTTTTAACCTAACGGTCCAGGGTTCGAGTCCCTGTTCGGGCGTCGCTTAGCTTTTCTTCTGGATGTGGTACGGAAGCGACTCACAAATGGTCGGCGAAAAGTAGAAAGTTCAGGTAATGTAATGCCGTAATACTGGTCACGGAAGTTTGTAAAATTGTTCCAAAAATGTTCATCTCATTTGGAAAAAAGATCCTTACTTCCCCTTCTCATAATTGGAAGAGCCGTAAGAAAGCGCGGGGGTTGTTTCTTAAAGGGAATGTGGCACCTTCATAACGTGATTTTAACTGAGATAGCCAAGTTGTAAAGCAAGTCGGAAAACCCGGTGCTCCATACATCATTTGTCTTGGAACCCGATATTTCCGTAGAAAAAAGCTAAAACCTACCTGACACCAACCCCCTCATCAGCCCCTCGCCGGGCGGCCATTGTTGTGAGCTGCTGGTGTGACGACATATGCTAACGTCACAATGAGCATCAGCCAATCGAAGCCCTTGACGCGTTTCAAGTATGGTAGTGGTTGCCAGATCGTGACATCATCTACAGGCTGATGTTTATTTCTTTTTCTAGAGTAGTATTTTGAAAATCCAAATATTGAGCTAATTGTACATTTTTTTCAGAGAAATCATGAGTGGTTTCATTATTTTCGGCTAAAAGTACGCCTAATTGCACTAAATTCCAGGATTCGACCAAGGTGCCACATTCCCTTTGAACTTTATAGTAGAAAATCTGAGACTGGAATTGATCAAATTTCCTCAGACTGCCTCCAAATTTTAAACTAAAGAAAAAAGAAACGCATACTGGAGCTATGCGACCGGAACAGCAGCCAGTGACTGTGTGAGTTTTTCAGCGGAAGTGGAGTAGTGCCTTACGGATAATCTGCGGATACAGACAGACGCTATAACAAATGCATATTCATTTACTATTACAAAGAATCAACAGAAATCGCGACACATACAAACCACAGCAAAACCACAGGGAAAATCACACAGTCTGGCAGCCTGTTCTCTGGCATCCACATCACCTGATATCAAACACCTGATCTCCGAGGAGTCTATATCACCCGATGAACCAACGGCACGGGTTTTGCTGGCACTTTTGTTCCGTCCTGTATTCCAAGTATCAGTGCTTGTACATAGTGACCGATGATTTTGCTCCACGGTGAAAACTTGGAGTTGAACACCGTTGTCGGCGAAGGTAGCCACCTCCATTTCCCCTCATAGGCCGCACGACCCACGAGTTTCAGGCTGGTCTTGTCCTCCACCGTTTTTTTGCCTGAGCGACAGCTCACCCAGAAGCAGGGATAGCTGGGGTTATATTTCCCCTGGAAAAAAATAAACAAAAAATAAATATTTTATATTCAATTCGGTGGTTGAACCAGCTTTATTCCAGATAAAACATATGTGCGTGATATTCAGTTGATTCGGAGTTAAATTTGAATTTGAATGTGACTATGTTTGACTATAGTGATTCTCCGTTGCTCGTTTGCTGGCTTATTGTTTGTTTGAACATAAGATTCGTTTTCCAGGGCAAGAGTTTTTGAGAAATATCGAGAAGTTTCGTGCCGGGTATGGATCACGGGAGCCATCCTGTCAATGCCAGGGTCCCCCTCCAAAGCAGGCCCGTAACCAGGCAAAAACCTCAGAGGACGTGCAAGCAAAGACAGGCACTAGCTGAGAGTCAAGTTTTTTTAAGTTTAGATTTCGGGAAGTCTCTATGCCTTCGGTACGGGGCACAGGTGCCGGAACATTTTTTTAAGCTCGGGGAGGGGGCAAGAGCCGTCGCCGATGGTAGGGTGAAAGGAAATTCAACCTACCACTTAATTTGATAGGTACCGAAAAGGTTCTGAAATCAGCTAAAAGTTGGGAATTGGGGGAGGGGGCACTGCCCCAAAAGTTTGACAGTTAGTGGCAGCCACTGCCAATACCACTACGGTTTCTGCGCCCATGCTTCATGGGACATGCATACATGGGACATTCTGCGCCCATGCCCAGGGAAATTCTCTTAGCTCGCAGAGAGTGACCAGGCGCCGAGTGCACCCACGTGGCTACGGAACTGCTCTAAACCAAACCAGGCTTACATAATGGATAAACTCGTCTGTTCGCAAGAATATATTGAAGCGTTTTTATTCGTTCCCAGCATAAACATTTTAAAAGGGACCAGAGAGGTGTGGCCACGTGTCGTCCAAAGATTTCCTGATCTCATTCCAATTGAGTGGGAACAGGAAATTTTAGGTATCGTTGTTCCCGAACATTGGTCCTGAGACGACACCAACATAGATTTATGGATTTAACTGAGGGTCTCGGGGGCTGAGCCTGGACTCGTACGGTCTGTCATGGGCCTTTTGATGGTCATCGCTCTTCCGGGTCGAATCCTGGCTATGCCGCTACTTCTTGATACCCGAAAAAGAGCTTTTTCGAGGGCTCTCTCACTCTCAGAAGCACTCTTAATTATTTGTTCTCTCCAAAAACTTAACACAAGACGGTATTGATCCCGCATTTCCACAGGCTAATCCCAATGCAATTTTCGTCCACACCAGCAAAATACACTTAGACTCTGCCAAAAATAAAAAGGGGTAGGGGTAGACCATTTTCATATTGCTGCTGGCAAGAGATTTTCCACGCTTGGATACAAAACTTATCGGATTTGAGCTCATCGTTGCCTTCCGCATTGTCTAGTAATACAATTTTCCAGTTTCATCTCAATCGAGCTGAGATAGGAATTTTTTGGACGAAAAAAGTGGAGCCCGGACCGCTGACCCTCTCTTTTCCCTGTTTTTGGTATGGATGACAATTATACAATGAAATTGAAATCTATCAGGGAAATATGTTTAACCTGAATGCAGTCGCGGTCCAGATCTTACGAGTACAGTAACAGACCCAAGGGAGGGGAAAGGGGGGCCGCGGCCTCCTCACGCCTAAGAGGCGCCAATCTTGGGGCGAAAAGGCGCCCCCAAAACAACGGTTTACACTAGGTCTTCGAGGCAAAAAATATCCGATCTCCTCTCCCCTAGGATACGACATGTGGCGCCCCTGGGTGAAAAAGTCAGCTCCTTTGGGGCGAAAAGGTGCATCCTTCGTTTGGTAAAGTGCGCCCTCTGAGGCTCGCTCGCCCTTCACTCTTACCGAAATCCTAGACCCGTCACTGGACGTGTATGAGTATTCGACAGATGAGGCCATATTGGAAGATGGTGCTTATGGAATTAAACGGACTAGAAATGTATGTTCGGAAAGTTCCACTAGTTGTATGAGGTACTCACGGTTCAATTTGAGAGGGCCGACATCCTCCTTGCTCGTCAGGAACAATATTCACCTTCATACACCGCATTATCACAGAATAAGTTACACAAGAGGATCGTGGCTATTTCACAGGAACAGCTTCACTTAAAAACCACTCCACAAACGTCTTCTAACCTTAACACAGAAAAATAAGACAGCGCTCTTGCCATCAACCGCCGGACTTGACGTCAAAAGGGAAAATGGCTAACAGGCTGCATGGATTCTGGTGTAACGTAAACCCCCTGATGAGGCCCAATTCCCTCAGTAAGAGTCTTATTACTATATGTATCGGTAAAATTGTTTTTCATACTCTACCTTGTGGTTCTTGTTTCCAAAAGACGGGTGAATTCACTCCATTTATTGTTAATGCTCCAGCTTTTAGAGAACCCGTACGCTAGTAGAGTAAGCTCACTCTTTTTAAGCCACTTTTCTGTTTTCCCGCCAAAATTCACTCATTTTCTTGTGGTATGAAGCCTCTCTAATGAGGCGTTATGACCAAAAAGGCGTTGGAATGCTACACCGGGAGTGATTGTTTTCTCCGTGTATGAAAACTCCCGGAATACATTTTGTAGCGCTCGGTGGGCGTGTTATATCGTATAAGTTTCAATCTGATGGATTCGCCCCTTTCTTACTGATCGTCCAATTTTGGGGAAATTTGTGGAATTGATCAGGGATAAGGTGTTCCAAGTCAAGATACCTTGACTTAAAGGTACGTTCAAGAGGAATTCCTTCACCATTGAGCCGTGTATTAAACTGCTGCTAATGGCACTTCCCGCTTACGAACTTGTGAGAATACACGATAATCAAGTTTATCCCAAATGCAATAGATGAACATTTTATTTTAGATTCTGGGCCTCTTTTTGCAAAAACTTGTATATTTAATCATTTAGTTTTCCCATGTTGTATGCTACGAGGTGTGACGTCACATCCGGTGGTCTGCGCTTGCTGTTGGAGGGGGTGGGCTGGTTCCAAGTACGGTGACGCTTCGCGCCGCCATTTTTTTCGTGTCGCTGGAAAAACCCGAGGGATGTAGAAACACGCCCCCTAGGGGGTGAGAGTTAAAATGTGCATGCTTATTTGAATGTGGTGCATCTGCGGTTATACCTGTAAATGTGACTATTTTTTAATAATCTCTTGTAAATATTCATGTATTGTTTCATCAAATGACTTGATCTACAAGTGGGATCATCCTGTTGCTCATATATACGGAATAAATACACAAATATAATTACGCTGACGAAGGTTTCGTCAATAAAACGAAAAGGTCCCAATTTTTACGTTTTCTTTGTAGTAGATAAGTCGCCAAATATCTAAATGATGAGACTGTTAGACCGTATTGAATTACAGCAACAACAAACCAAAACTATTTCCTGTACCTATATTAATAATGTCAAACATGTCATGTTTGTAATACTAGCAATACGAGCAATAAGAGATATATCACAAGTTGAGGCCAGTGTCAAACCGGTATCATGAGATGGTGACTACCGTAAAATTGGCCATAAATAATGAGTTGTTACTGGCACATACAGATTCATTGCCCCTCTAGTTGATACTAATAATCTGGCATCAACTGTGTCATAAAAAAACAGCCACAATGCCAGGCAGGTAAGAAAGTTCCACTAACACGCATTTTCGCAGCATTTATCACTCACTCCACTTATATAAAAAGTCACTCTAGAGCCTCACAAAACAGCACCACATACCCAAGAAGGATCTTCACTCGTAAACAAGTAGTAACAGTGAGAATCAGCACCACAGCCAGTCTCGATGCCCTCGAGGACGACAAAAGAACGAACAATGCGTTTGCAGCCGAAACTTGCTGTCAATGAGATTTGGCGCCCCTACGATGTCGTAAATATCTCTTCGCTTAGTTGGAAATGGGCGAGACATAGGGTAGTACCAGCACAGAAAACTGTCGTGGGCGATAAGGTCGTGATTCTTGACGATGAGAGGCCAGAGAACGACCGTCAGGACTCGCTGGTCCAGACCCTGTGGAGAAAGGTGTCAAGTCAAAGACGCAACCACTCGTACAGGTCAGGATGTTTCAAAACAAGAGGCAATATTTGTGTCGGGTCAGTCTTAGACCCGTAGTTACTAGAAAATAATTTGTATGTGCATTGGGCACATTTTCGCTGTTCCGCCCCTCTATCCCCGCTCCCCGTTTCATTTTTGTGTTTAGAAAAAAGACTACTGCACTTCTGATGGCTGGAGGGCTCATTCAATCTTATTAAAAACCTTGCATGACTTTAGGCTTGGTAGCTGGAATGAGGAGCTGCTACAAAGCAGCATTACATACAGCGTGACCCCTGCTCATTAGGAATCGCAGAGAAATTGTACGCTGAAAGTTGAGAAACATCCATCGGAACAAGATGAAACTAGGTCACTTGATAGGAAAAAACAAAAACAGCAAACCAGTGCTCATGCCTCGGAGTGTAGAGAACGGAATCATTCAGTAGCACAAATCGCAAATAAATACAAAACATAGGCGGATCTAGGGGCAAGTGGGGCACTTTCACCCCGATCGACCCTTGGCGCCCCCTGAAATGGCCATATCACCCCTGAAAGATCGATAACACCCCCTTGAATGTCGCCTCCCACTCTCCCCTACCTCCCACCCCCCCAAGATGCGAGTTTCGACGCCTCTACGATAGGATTTGGCGCTCACCTGGTAGGCTTTTCCGTCCAAAAGTGGCACCCCCTGGTCCGGATTGTGGCCCCCCTCCCCGAGCATATTCCCTATCGGCAATAGATCCGCCTATGAGACAGAATATATATAATCATCGGTTCCTGCCGAGCCTGACACCCACCTTGAACTTCCACTGCGTAGACTTGACGATACGGGCTCGGACCTTGCTGTAGAGGCTGTTGTACCGGTTCCAGCCACCCCACATGCCCCCCAGCATCTCCGTGCCGTGGGCGGGGGCGTCCCTCATGGCGTGGAACGTCCGGTTAGAGGCGATCCAGTCGTCCACAGCCGCCCTCTCGCGCTGCCAAATGGGCACAGGTCGAGTCAGGTCAATTGGAAAACATCAATGCCTCTACCTAGAGGTACCCTTTCACCAGGGACATTGGATTATATTCAGTATCCTCTCGTGTTTGAAGTTAATGGGGATATTAGGATATTGATAGCCTAAGAAGGTTAGAAAATATACACGCTGCACGGTCTTAAAATATATTGTCTATGAACCCGAAAAATTCTGCATGGACCAGAGCATGAAACATACAGTAGAAGATCCAGGAGATAAGTGTTCTCCCCGATTGATTCTCAATGCCCCGTGTAGCGCTTTTGGCGCTCTCCCCTGAAACATTCGTGGGGCCTCCCTGAGACTTCACTCCCTTCAACTCTGGGATGCGAGTGTGGGTACCCCATGTCAAGGTTTGGTGGCCTCCTGATAGGTTAAGCCTAGCAAAACCAGATGTGCCCCTCTGGTTCAAATAATCCCCGAAGGAACCCCAAACCCGATCGGGAATTCTGGGTCTAGCTACAGCATGATATCAGCTTTGCAACTACTGTATATTTCACAACAGTGACCACGTCGTCGGTGGCGGATCCAGGGGGGGACAAAAAAGGCATTTGTCCCCCAAACGAAAAAATCTCGGAGCAAAACTATGTTTTTGCCCCCAAAGCGATCGACCTCTTTTTTCCCTTACTCCTTTTTAGTATATAAGCAAGATTTTGGTGCTTAAACTCTCAACTTCAAACAGAACCAGTTCAGCGTAAATATCGGTCCTTGGATAGGAAAAAAGTATCTCAAGCCCATATTTTCACCCCGGGACGTTTTTTGCTTTTCGCCTTAATACCCAAAATTCTATCGGAAAGTGGTATCGTGGCGCAGCTTTTTTACTGCGTGACTTTTTTGTTTTTCGGCTTTGGTTTGCCCCTCCCAAACCGACCGACTAGATCCGCCACTGCACGTCGTCGGTGTTTAACTATACCGTGCCGATGAGCGAGTCCAAGTCCCGGACTATGAAGCGCTCGACTGTCTCGTCGGCCAGGGGCATGAACCGCCAGATCATGCCGAACTTCTTGCTGAGGTCGCCGAGGCCGGGGAGGCTCCGTACGTCGCAGAAATCCACGTTGTCGTACCTGAGGGTTAGAGGTAGACTAGAGGATCGAGCAGGCAGGCAGACAAGCAGCAGACTAAGATGATTAAACTTGCACAGTCATTTATATTTGCTTGTTTGGATGTTTTTGTTGCAGCGTGCTGTCACCAACACATTGGTAACGTCGCCTGATAGAGGTCGCAATAAAACAATTTGTAGTAGTTACATTCCAGATATCTAAACTTACCTGTGATTGTTACGTTTTCTTTTGATTTAGAGATATCAAAACGGAAAGTTAATGGAAAAGTGGATTATTAACTTCTTCCCTTTTGGACAGTTCCAATACCACGTTCTAGTTAGTCATATAAGATGCCTGTAAAGCAGGCTCGATTAATCCAGAAATCCAATTTAAGCATCGTAAGTATTGCACAAATTTGAGGGTTTTGATACGCTCATCAGCAACTCACCGACACTCGATGTCGCAGACGAGTTGATTCTGCGCCGGAATACTTCTATCGATGTCATTATAAACCCGAACTATCCATCCAGGATAAATATCGGGAACCATTTTCAGGTTGGCCTCGATTCCCCTGAAGAAGACACTGCTCGCGTTGCCATAGAAACTATAACTGATGACGCGCTGCCCCGGGCCGCGCAGATCGGCGAATCCACCGCAGCTAGAGCGAGTTCCGTTCAGAGCTGCCACTGCGGCAGCGGAATAGCGTCGAACACATGAACATCCCGGGAGTTGATGCTCAACTATAGTGTCTGCGGTTGACGCTAGATGGGTCTGATGTATATGGTTGTTCACGGTCTGCACTGAGCTGGGACCACGCAATGGGGAGTTTATAACCGTATTCGATGGCTGATTTGAGGATGTTGATGGCTTGGTGGGATCAGGACGCTGTTTCTCAGCTGTTTTTGGAGACGCTTTGAAGGTATTTTTCCGATTTTGTGTCAATCCATGATCATTTGCATCTACTGGCTTGTTGGCATACTTAGCCTTGATATGACCCAACACATTTCTAATAGTTCCTATCGCCGATTTGGTCATCGACTCTCCACCTATCTGTTGATCCGAGTCAACTATTTCGTTTCCCTCCACGCCACTATCCAGATTTCTTATAGGTGGCAGCGTGATAGACGACGCAAATGTAGCTGGATGCTTCAACTGGTCGTTTGCGAGCACACCTCTGTCCGAATGAGGACTTTCTCCTGGCTTTTGTGTGGTTTGTTGCGGAATCGTTTCCGATTTGATAAGCACTGGCACTGGGATAGGATCGGCATCGGCCTCACCCTCATCTATGAGATCAAAATCTACAAATCTTTCCCCTGAGACGTAACTTCGCTTTGTGGAGTTAGTTACGGTGTTGGCCGTGTCGTTTTCAGGCACCTCTACTGTTGTTGGTCCGTTTATTGCTGAAGATTGGCTTCTTAGGAGATTTGGCTCAGATGCTGCAGACAACTGTTTCATTTTCCATGCATTTGGCACCTCTGTTCTCACTGAGTTAGCCGCATGGTCACTGTTTCCAATTTGGGCAGCATTTACTGAGCTAGCGGCTCGATTCCTCTGTGGCTCTTCGTTTCGGCTGGAATCAGGTATTCTCCTCCGGTTATGAGCCCAAGCACCACCTTTAGATAAGTTTATATCAATTCTGTGTTCCCTATCATTTTCAAAAGCACCAGTTTCTCCCTCAACGCTGGGTTTTTGGGAGGTCGTATAACCCGCATATGTCCTCACCTTAACATCCCACTCTTCGCCCTTAAAATCATCTACCCTGTTACCAAATGTAGTCCTAACTTTAGCACTTCTGGCACTCAGCAGTTTTGCACTTAGCACTCGCTCGCCCTCAGAACTCCTGTCTCTCAGCACTACCAGCAAGAGCGCTGAGGTCAGCAGAAGCGGAGGCAGGAGGGCACGGGCTCTGCGTCGAAGCATGGAGCCCATCGTTCTTAGGAGACGCCACAGCCCCATTGGCTGGTATAGATGGCAGCAGTGTCTAGAACGGTTGGCGTTGCCGATAATAGGTGGCAGCGCTTGTCTATGCTGTGGTTATACGGAGCGGTCGACGCCAAGAGGATAAGTAGAATCCATTGATGAGAAGACGGAGAATTCCACCTGAAAACAAAGTTCATGCGTTAAAATTGTATTGTGTAATGGAACGGACGTTTCAAAGGAATACATGAACAGCATTTGCATCATTGAAAGCGTTTTATAATTGCACGTGAGGTTAGTTTAGCATTCTTCTTTTGAGGTTTGTGTCCTTCCGTGCAGATCAATGGTCCTGAAATGAAGGACAAAGTCTTTGGTTAAGCTACTTGATATGAGTCTTAAATAATGAACCATCAAAAACTGCATATTCTGACGATTAAAATTCAATAGCACAATGAAAGACGGGTTTAAGAAGATGTAAAGAAAAACATAGGTTCTGAATAAAAGCTTAACATTCTTGGCCACTAGTGATGACCTTCACAATCTCTTCGAATGCAATTAGCCGAAAGACCGATAGGTACCTCGATTCAGGGTCGGATCCAGACCAACGGTTTTTCAGGGGGACAATGGAGCCCAACATCGTACAATTTTTTTAAGCATAAAACTGGAAAAAATGGGGGGGATGGGGCAGTGGCGGATCTAGCCGGTTGGTTTGGGAGGGGCAAACCAAAGTCAAAAGTCGAAAAGCAAAAAAAGCGTCTCGCCGTGAAAGCTGCGCTACAATATCACTTGCCGGTAGAATTTTAGACTTTTGAGTATTTGAGGCGAAAAGTAAAAAAACATCACGGGTTGAAAAATATGGGCTAGAGATACTTTTTCCGGTCCGAGGCCCAATATTTACACTGAACTTAACTTGTTCTCTTTGAAGTTGAGAGTTAAGGCACCAGAATCTTGCTTATAAACTAAAAGGAGTCAGGGGAAAAAGGAGGTCGATCACTTGGGGGGGTGGCAAAAACATAGTTTTGCCCCGAGCTTTTCCGTTTGGAGGGGGGGCAAATGCCTTTTTTGCCCCCCCTGGATCCACCACTGGGGTGGGGGCCATTTTCCGATTTGGCCCCTGCCCCTGATCCGGCAGTGCCAAGTGCCATGATTCAGTCAACCTGCATTGATCGCTGTTCGTAGAGTCCGAAAGTATGCCTAGTAAAGCATGTCTTCTGGGGACGACGGGTATCTTACAACATAGGTGCTGTAAGATGTTACGTCTCAGAAAACTTCAATGCCATTTTTTGTTTACTATTACTCTGCTTTCTTAAATCTAGGAGCTTAGGGGCGGACGCAGACCCGAGTTTTGCGGGGGCCAAACCCATGTCTGCCGCTTCACGGGGGGGGTGGCAGCGAAAATTTAATTGCTCGACAGACCTAGTGTAAGCACCTTTTTATTTATCCGGCCTTTGGGGGACTAAAAGATAGTTTGACCCGCGTTCCAGCGCTTGGGGGGGCATAGCTGGAATGGCCCCTTTCAGTCCGCCAATGTAGGAGCTTGAACACACTATCTTTTCCACACGCGTATGGTATACATTTACGCACAGCCGTAAACACCGTCCGCTGATCCGTAGCGGATCTTTACGCTGGCTCCGCTCTGTTGCCATCGCGTGATGGCGCGGCACTGCGCGTGCGCATATCGAGGGTGTGGCTGCGGCGTCTCGCTTGATCGTCCACCCCCGCAGCCATCAATCTAACCGCCGAACCAGCAACTGACGCGTCGGCGTCTTTCAACTGGACTTTGAGGAGTTGATAATACCATGGGGAGGTTAGTGGCCGTCACGCAGAGCCGCGGGTAAGATTGTTGTCGGAAGTGTAATAACCGCAGAGAAGGCAAGGATCGTATCGCTTCTGAGGGAGGAGGCGAATAGTAAAGTTTTAGAAATGAAGAAGTGTTATTTGTTAAAGCTGTATGGATTTTGGCATCTCTTTGGCATTATATATTGCTCATTTTTGTTGTTATAGTTGTTATTATAAGATGTAGTAGCAAGTACAAGCGAATACAAATATGCTGTATTCTACACAGCAGGTGTATAGCGAGTGTAATTTATTCGCCCATAAGGACATCATCGACCCCAACATTCCATCGTTGGCTTGCTCCTGCCAACAACTTAAATTTTTCTACTAAACTTAATATATTGTTTTTGTGAGGGAATGCCTTCGGAGCATTCAAGTAAGGGTTTTTAGGATCGTCAGCAGTATCTTATAATACAGTTCTGGTAATATTGTATTAAAGACATAAACTTGCATAGTTTTAGTTCTACTATAGTGGCATAAGCTTTTCAAGTTCGATTACAATGAGTGTACAAATTTATATTGCGGCATTTCTATCATTACCCACCTTTCGGAAAATACGTCACACTTGGCTAAAACTGTGTAGGTATATTTCAGGCATTCCTTATACCTTATGGTCATCGGACAAATAGACTACTCAATGCCTGTTGGAGCGCGGTTCCAACGAGTGCATTTACGAGTACATGTGCTTGGTCGAGTCATGCATAGTGAACTTCAAGGCAGATGAGTGGAAATAGAGTCTAGCCTTCTGATCACAATGTTCTAAGCCTTATGATGGAGATGCCGCTTAAGTGATGTCTGTCATATTCTGTCATTCATTGACATTTGATTTCCGAGCCACGCAAAGCGTTGCTGCGGGCTGCCGGGAGGGTGGGCGATACATTTTGATTTCAGCTGAATGCCTCTGCGTCAGCGAGCGTAGCCCAAAGCTATGAGCCGATCCTACTGGTATGGAGTGATTCGGGGCCCAACCTAGCATGGAACAGTGCTGTTAAGCTGTGAGATGTATAGTTACAGCGTGCTCTCTCTCTCTCGCTCTCGCTCTCTCTCTCTCTTTATCCCCCTCTCTCTCTCTTTATCCCCCCTCTCTCTCTCTTTCTCCCTCTCTCTCTCTCTCTTTCTCTCTCTCTCTCTCGCTCTCTCTTTATCCTCTCTCTCTCTCTCGCTCTCTCTTTCTCTCTCTCTCGCTCTCTCTTTATCCCCCTCTCTCTCTTTATCCCCCCTCTCTCTCTTTTTCTCCCTCTCACTCTCTCTATCGCTCTCTCTTTCTCTCTCTCTCTCTCCTCTGTCTCTCTCTCTCTCCTGGGCCCACCCGTGCTGGTAATCTGGTCAGACGAATTCCTCTCGGATTAATAAGGATACCTTATTGTCGGGTGACATTGGAATGCTATAGACCGGTAGACATGGGACATCGATAAGTGCCCAGATGATCTACTTCGATGAATCTGTCCGCGTGCCTGGGCCACGAAGCCGTGATTATTAGCTCGATTATTCTCTCCGTCGCGAGTCGAATGTGTCGGATTCTTCCGAGAGATCAGTTATTCATGGGTCACCGGCTTCGAGTCACGACTCACAACTGGACTGTGTAGCTGAAACCGGTGATTCGTGACTCACAATTGATCTGTGCAGCTGAACTTCGTGAGCCGTGAGTGTTCAATCTAGCGTTCTGCACCCGCGCCGTTCGGTCGAAACAATAAAACGTTGGAAACTTGTTTTACGGTAGTGCTTTGGCCTTTTTATCTAAATTATGACAAATACCTGGCTCCAAGATCTGATGATAATTAAACAAGAAAATATACGGCCCTTTTAGATTCTCAGTTTCTATCTTAATTGCATGCTTTTGAAAAAAAAATTGCCATTTAATTCTCCTAGAAAAATGATGAAAACATAATAACATAAATTCAAGCGTCTCGATACAGGCCAAAATGAGAGGGAGCCAACAAATTGCTGACCTCCTTATGTGCACACAACTATCCTCTCCTCAGGCAAAACCCCGCCGGAGTCGGGCTCATTGTTGTCGTTGGCTCATACTGCGCACAGAGTATTCCCATATGTCCCCAAATTGACTGAGATAGGAAAATCTTTGGGCGACAAACACGAGGACAGAGGAGCTGGCGGGCCCCTGGCCCATCGAACTCTGACGTCAGCGCGTGAATATATTCAAACTTCTTCCGTATGTTTATGAGAAACATTTTCTTGTGCCTCTTTCACATCACACAAAAGGCTTATCTATGTAGCTTTCTGTTTACTCCACGCTTCGTATGACGATTGTGTTTCCAGGCCATAATCATAGCCGACAATCGCTTTTATCGGTGTCGGTTTGGCGCAAAGGCGACACCCCTGATAATGATAACATCTCCCCTCATCGGGTGGCATTGTTACAGATCTATAGGACAGGCAGAAGGGCGTGGGTTGAGTCTGTTCCGTATGTAGATGAGGATTTGAACTCCGTTACTTTATGCTCAATAATAACAATGGTGCTGGCGGGTGGAGCCCAAGGGAAACTCTTAAAGGGAATATGACACCTTTGTAACGTGATTTTAACTGAGTTGTGAAGTATGTCGGAAAACCCGGTGCTCAATATATCACTTGTCTTGAAACTCAAAATTCCTTCCTGTAGAGAAAGGCTAAAAACCTACCTGAAACGTACCTCAAGCAGCAGACAAGTTGTCAGTTGTTGGTGTGACGACATATGCTGACGTCACGGTGAGTAATCAGCCAATTGAAGCCCTTGAAGCCCAGTGAATATGAAGTTGGCAAACCATGACGACATCCACAGGCAGAGGCTTATTTTTTACCCTAGAGGAGCATTTTAAAAATGAAAATATTGAGCTTATTGTACATTTTTTTCAGATAAATAATGGTCGTTTTCATGATTTTCGGCTAAAAATACCCCTAATTACACTAACTTCCAGGATTCGACCGAGATGCCAAATTCCCTTTAAGAGCACGACGGCTTTTGCTTCAACCATTGCGTCTGTGTCTGACCATGACTCATTGTGGAGGATGATAAGTATTTATATTGTTGTAATTTGTGGAAGAAGTTGGTTGTCACGTCTAATTGGGGGTAGTTTGAAAGGAGCCCGATGTATTTTGTAAACTATCACCATGACTTACGGGTGAAATTTTTCACGTCATTGTAATACTGTTGCGCTTATAGCTTTTGTTCTATGTATCTAAAGAGTCCAAATCTGGGATATCACCATGACGTATATTTTTTTGACAGATTCAGACATTATAATATAGGTAGTGACTTTATATAGCAGGGGCTTGATGCCAGTCCAAAATTAAGTGGACCGACACTGGCTCACTCCTGCGGAAAACTCTGAGTGTAGGGGCATCACCAAACATTTTTATGTTGGGGAGGGGGTATCTGGGAAGGGACTGTAACGTCTTAATGGCGGAGGAGGGATGTAAAAAGCAAATCCCGAACTTAATGCTGCCTTGGAAGGAGTGTCAAAAGCAGTTCACCAGCACTAGAATTGTGAACATATACGTAGGCTCACTCTGCTGGTAAGAGGAAGGAAATACAAAATCTAGACCATGACTCCACACATCTTGGTGTGGACGTCACTCCTGATTCGCCGACTGAGGCGAAAGCCTCCCATCGCTCCAGACACGCATATTTGAGTGACCTGTGCGACACAAATGATTCGGTTTTTATTTTGCCTTCGCCCTTCGACGCGCTGTAAATACAATAGCCTTCTTTGACGCGTATTTCTCGGCATACACTTACACTGGCTCAGACTTTGTGTTCATACTACCCTGATTGTCGAAGCGTGGAAGAAACCTCTAAACCAGCAGAGGCGTGACCAGACGTAGTGAACATCAAATCATAAACAATGGCGGTGACCTGACTTTTCAAGCATGTGAGACACATTTTTTATTTAATATTTAACTTCATACGAATTTGTAGACATATCCACCAGTTTTTTAAAGATACCTTCCTGATGCTGTCGTGTTAATATTGCTTATGGAATGCAGGTACTACATAGATGCAACGTTCAAAGTCGAGATTATTTGAATAAAACGTGATTTGATAATATTCTGGTTGCTTAATTGGTAAATTACGGTATTTCATACCTTTAAGCTGTGATTTAAACAGGGCCGGTCTCCTTTGTTCTAAATATATTTCAGCTTCAAAGAAAGAAACGCGATCTTGAGCAAGGGCTGCATCAGAACGATTTTTAATGGGAACGGGACCTTCACAAATGACAACGTACTGATTTCGCTCTTTTGAAGCAAATTAACACGATTTTTTTCTAGTATGATTTTCTTTGTGGATTGCCATGTACAGAATACTTCGAAATCGGAATCATTTTTCTATTCACCATTCCTCGTTTCTCGCCAGGAAACTCACGGGGAGTGCGTCGGTCGTCAAGCATTAACAGTAAAATTGGATCAAATACCTCACGCCCATTGGTTTGACTAAGCCATTGTTTTTTATGACATTCACTTACCTGCTTGTTTTGGATTTTTTCCTTTAAGTTTGTGTTCCGGAAACGCCTACGGCTGTCAGCCCGAGAATTTCCACCACTTAGTTTCAGTGTTTAACTTTCACTCGCAGTGTCTTGGCATTCGAGTCCCCACAATATGCACAGGTCACGTATTTTGTATACGAATTGTTCGAAATTCATTTAAAAAATAAAAGGAAAATTTCAATTAAAGCTGTTCATGGTTGGGATATTTGCAAACGCTTCTTAGCGATGCTGCATAAAGGATTGAAGGCTTGAAACAGCGGTTAAAAAGGTGAATACTGTAACATTAGCACTTTAAAAATGCGATACCTGATAAAAACATACGAGATCTTATTGTTTGGAAACGTGTCATTGCAATAGCCATGTTTGCACATTTTAAGAAGGTAGGTATCTCTTCGCCATATTTTAGGAATACTTCACTGGGTCCCAAATCAATCTGAATAACATTGGTAGTATACCAAAGGACATTTTCGCGTTCGTGGAGCAATAATTTTCACGGAAGATAATGGACATGGACATAGGCGGATCCAGGGGGCAAGGGGGCACGTGCCCCCCGATCGACCCTCGGCGCCCCCGAAGGTCGATGGCGCCCCCCGAAATGTCGCTTCCCACCCCCTCCCAGGATGCGAAAGTCGGCGCCCACCGATAGGATTTGGCGCCCACCTGATAGCTTTTGCCGGTCATAAGTGGCGCCCCCTGGACCGGATAGCGCCCCCCGGTCCGGATGGCGCCCCCCGAGAAGGTGCCCCCCGATCGGCAATCCTGGATCCGCCTATGGACATGGATACATAATTTCTATTTACAAAGCTGGTAATTGATATCCAGCCTGAATTGAGCCCAGGCACAGCCTTTAATTGCAGTACCGCTGCGTAGCGCGGTACCGGCGTTAATAACCATGAGAAGACAAACGGGACACAGCATCTGATACTGGGACAGGCGTAACCAATCGAAAAACCTTTACGGCTAACTTAAACGCCATTGATGTATTCCCACCATCCCGAAATATGGGCCAATGGAGAACTATTGATACGGGCCTGTAAGACTCACAACCCAGCATACATGGTCCGAGCAGTTTCAGAAATCCTGTTGTCAAGTGGTTAACGCTCGTATCTCCTACCCCTCCCCACCTCCAGGTTGTCGGAATACTGCCTCCGGGTATGGCCGCCTCCGTCCCCGAACTTTGACCTTTGCTGCACGCGATCTAACTGGCAAGAATACTCTCTCACTCAGACGTAACGGACCAGTTTAAAGTCAAGCTCAGGTTCAATGAGTGAATGAAGAGATGCGATATGAGAGAAGAAATTAATTCAGAGAGAGGGCAAAGGAGGGCAAAGAAAGACATGCAGGATACATCCAAATGTTAACGAAAGTAACTGGCAAAAATAGTAGTGAAGCAATGCACTGTCAGTAAAAAATATAGTTACTGAAACCATGCCCAATATCGCATCCTTATCTAGTTAAAGTGTTCCGAATGCCATGGTTTTACCCACAGTAAGCAGATCCTTCTGTGACGCATAGGTATGAATGTCGTTGACCATATAGAGAAATAATTCAACCCAACGTTTAACACCATGTTAATAATGGCAGTGCCAAAATTTGTCTTCATGGGCTGGGTCTGAAGGATAATGCGATAGGAAACAGAAATTCCCCTCCCTTCCTCTTGCTTGTGAATCTGATTTAGTTCATTAACATCTGTGAGAGCTTTGAGGAAAAAACCTTGATCGGCAGCTTTCATTCGTGGCACAAAGGTTTCGTGAAAAATTGATTTACCTGTTAGTGGAACGTTCGCGGGTCAAATATGCCTGCGTTTGGTAGTTCAAGGCATATGTGGCGATATTTGTTCCATGAGTATGAATACAAAGCGCCCCCAAAGTTGTTAAGCCTCGTCTGAGTCTGGTTCACTGGTATGGATCACAGTAATAGGCGTTGTATGTATGTACTATGGCCGTCCAAAAGAGAGAGGGGGAGACGGCGGGAAGCATCCACTAACTGACCTAATGGGGGACGTCTCAGAAAATATATACACAGTAAAAATGTTCCCAAAGCCCCCTCAGGTAATACGGCCTCCGTAGCGCTCTACCGGACTGTCATTAAGTCTAAACTTCACCCCTCCTACCCCTCTCCCGGTTGTCGCCAAGTCGGAGACCATCCCCCCTCCCTTCAAAGCAAAACATTATTGCGATGCCTCTTCCCACCAGCATTTCTTCGACTGAATCGATTCGATTCAACTGAATCGATCGAAACTGATAAATCAATTGATGACACTCTCATTATATAAAAAAACATTCAACCGCCTATGACTTTCGATTTCGCATGTAGTTTGAGCTTTCGTGGCATAGCGTCAGAAATAAGAAGCGTTCAGTAGTGTTTTAGGGGCCTCAGTAGTGTTTAGGTCCCGACTGAGGTTCATGCCAATTCAGTACGAACCAATCCAGCACGCGCTCACCTCTATTGGATATATCTTCCTGGAACACTTCCATCGTCCTCTCTATTGTTCGTCACTCTCTATAGCTCGTCAGACAGTTACTAGCTTTATCTCACAAACACCCTCTTCCTCCTTCCCTCCCTTGGTTTCCTTCAGACTGGGTCCCGTTCCTTTCCACTCAACAGAAACCCACGGCGACGCTCCTGACTTCAGCGAACTCGGCCGCCGGCTAGCCTGTGCCGACTCCGCC
>JAOTON010000094.1:177500-460000 GCA_034440635.1 Lepas anatifera | reverse complement strand
GACAGAGAGACAGAGAGACAGAGAGACAGAGAGACAGAGAGACAGAGAGACAGAGAGACAGAGAGACAGAGAGACAGAGAGACAGAGACAGAGACAGAGACAGAGACAGAGACAGAGAGACAGAGACAGAGAGAGAGAGAGAGAGAGAGAGAGAGAGAGAGAGAGAGAGAGAGAGACAGAGACCACTTTTCCGTTACAAATTCAGTTCCCGGACTGATGGCTCACACTGAAAGGGTGGAAAACTGATTTTTTCATGTTTTCATCCATCTGGAGGATTATTTTATGTGAAAAAGGTCTTGCAAATACAACTCTGGCAAACTTGACATTCAGATTCCAGGAATGCATAGACCTCCATCGTTGCGTCTGCTTTCTAAACCAGTCAAAACCTTTGGAGCCCTTCTCGAGCCTCAATAATGACCTGGGCGTGCTTAACATCAGGTGGCGTTTTCATCTTTTATCGCAGCAGAAAATGTAAAGCTTTCTGTTTTAGTTTGGCCCCTCGCACTTGCAGTGGATGGTCATCAGACTTCTCGTCATGCCTTTGTGTTTTAACATGGACCAAGAAGACAGTTTTTCCAAAAATTGCAATACCCATTCAAGAACATCCCAGAACCAACCTAAGACTATCGGCACTACAATTAACCACTGGCTGAAACCACGGCGCAATGTCGGTGGTTGGTTCGAAACTGTGAGATCGCTGCCACAACAATGAACCAAATGACCAAGAGAAGTGCACCTTTTCACCACTTACCTACGCAATAGGATATCTGGCTTGGGCCAGGGTTATTTAACTGCCCTGGGGCCAGGTATACAACATTAACTGATTTTGCTAGTGCTGCTTGAGTTGGTATCTGTTGCAAACCTGATTCATGTCAGATTGTAGAAGAGTTAGGTACCTCCCTACCTTGAAGCAGATCGTCACAGTCAAGCTCTCATTTACTGCTCAATGACTGCTCTAGTACTAGTTTTGGTGTACATCACAGGTAATATGTCATATTATGATGTAATAGAACAATGATCTGAAATGGCCTTGCTCCGATATTTCAGGGAACAGTGTATGTGGTCTCCCCGTCATGTTATATTCAGCTTGATGTGCATTCGCGACTTTTTCCGCATAACCGTGAAATTTCCTAAAATATCTCCAGCATGGCTCATACATTTTTCATACAATTCCTATCTTAGGAAAGGTCCACTACCCAATTATCCAGCTAACCAGGCGTACGTGGTTGACCCTTATGACTTCGTTTGCCCTTGAAGATAAGTGACCTAGATCAATCGACTCTAGCTTCGCTGTTGATCATTATAATCCCTAAAAAATCGAGAAGGGTCTTTTCCTAACCCTTTTACTTTTATAAATCTCAGGCGAGCCATTTAGGTCCCCTCCACTGTGCGTTGACGCTTAGTGGAGGGCGTCAATGCACAGTGGAAGGCGTCAATGCACAGTAGAAGGCGTCAATGCACAGTGGAGGGTGTCAATGCACACTAGGGTGTCCCAAAATACCACTTTTTCGTCTGTGCAAGCTTGCCGGTTGACACAGCATTCTCCTTTGAGTTAATAATGAGCATGCAAAATTTGGATTCGATCCTTTGAGGTTTGGTCCCCCCGCCCCCCAAAACTGGTGAAAATAAAAATCGTTGAATTGGCTCGAAAATGGGTTCATTCGAAAGAAAATGACAGCAGAAAACATATTTCCCTCATACAAATTGATGTTAAACTACTTCTTCATTGTTTTAGAGAGCTAAGAAGTTCCGAATTGCGATATCACTGGCCAGAGGCGGATCTAATAAACTTTTTGGGGGTAACATGAGCAGAACGGGAAAACAGTGTCTTTTTAAGAGAATGGACCAAAATTGGCCAAAGCGAATAGAGTTTTATCACTTTTGAGGGGATGGCTGGATTGGTTTCCCTTGCATCCGCCACTGGTATGGAAATGACAAATTATATATTGTACTTCGCCTGATTCCGGGAAATAAAGCCATTTGCGGCATCACTACGGACATAAGTGCATGGTACCATTGTGACCGTTAGAATGAATATTCCATGTTTCGTTCCTTTACAGAGTTGTCGTGCCATGACTAATTTGCATTTAATGTTGAAGCAGTCTACCTCAAGCAAATTGTACGATGCCTTCAGCATACCCGAAGAAAAGATCCAATGATGAAGAAGGGACAAGTCAGCGACGGAAAAAAACATGCGGGCCGACCTCTAAAGTACTCCAGGGACCAATTGAAACTATGAGATGACTTTGTTGGTAAATCCCTTCAGCTGCCTGCCAATCAGCTACCGACCAAGCGCAAAATCCTCCATAGGTACCGAGCCCTCCGCATACAAGAGCCATAGTGCACGAAGCACTAACTAGCTGGACAGATTGCTTTAGAGGTCCAGGCGATATAAGTCACCGTTCGAGTGCCCTGCAATACTGTTTACAGCAGCTGTTGTGTGTGTCATGCATACGCTAGGCGTGTGGTTCAAGTAATACTGAAATATGAATCGAGAAACACTTTCATTTCAGCGCCAGCTCGGTTATTATTTTCTTGGTAACAGTGACACGTTCTTAAGGAACCTGCATATGATCATGAGGGGTAACAACAATCCTCCTTCGCAAGAGGACTTCAGTTTCTTCATGAATCAACACCAGGTGCCTAATCCTAGAATTATATAAAATATTTTTCTGCTCACGCTGTTCTTTGTTGTTGTTTTTGGCGATACTCTTCGACAAGCTCTCCATGGCCCCCGCCGAGCACCTTCAAGTCAAGCAGATTGCAGAGCTAATCGCCCTCTGTCATGACCCATACTTCTTACAGGCCCTACTGACTGCGGGAACTCCACGGCTTGACATCAGGCTGTTCCAGGACATGAAGACCTATTCAGGGCAGCTACCAAGTGCTGCGAAAGCCACACAGCGAACGCCCACTTTCCATGCCATTCACAGTCCCAGGGAAAAGAAATCTAGCTATGCACTTGAAAGCGGTTAAATTGTACAGACTGTGATGATTCTGGCCCATTTTCTTGAAAAAGACATTAATTTTCCCATATTTCCCGGGATACCCCCAAAAAAGTTTATTAGATCCGCCTCTGGTCAGTGATCTCGCAATTCGAAACTTCTTAGCTCTATAAAAGCATCAAGAGGTGGCAAGAGGTGGTTTTACATCAATTTGTATGAGGGAAATATGTTTTCTGCTGTCATAAGCTTTCGAAAGAACCCATTTTCGAGCCAATTCAACAATTTTCGATTTTCACCAGTTTTGGGGGCGGTTAAAATTTGGACAAAATTTGCGGTTTGAGGTTTGGACAAAATTTGGACCAAACCTCAAAGGATCGAATCCAAATTTTGCATGCTCATTATTAACTCAAAGGAGAATGCGGTGTCAACCAGCAAGCTTGCAGACAAAAAAGTGGTATTTTGGGACACCCCAATGCACACGTGCCATAAACATCCCTTTTCATGGCGCGTGCTAAGGAGCAATGCTATGTCGGAGAGGACGACTTTAAATATCATTAAATCGTTGTGCAAACCTTACGTGCTCGTTGTTGAAACTGCGTTAGAATCTCGACGCCTTAATACGACCGTTAGCAGAAGGATATTCTAGCCAGTAAACTAAAGTGAGGACCGTTTGCGTAGCGGCCGACTCGTGGTGAAATCCGTACAGGACGGCTGAGAACGAGAGGTTACTGTGAACGTGCCAGGTTTATGGATATAATTACGCCTTACTTACGCCTACTTACTTATACTTATGCTACATACCTGCGCTACAAGCTCCCTTCCCTCAATTAAATTCTCAACAGATACAGATACATATTTATTCGAATAGGTTCCACATCAGGCATGGTTCTTCACCCATTCACGTCAGTTATTAAAAAGTTAACAGGTTAAATGCGACAGACACACGCACACAGCCACTCATAAAATTTGCAGTGTTGAAAAACTTAAAATTAATAGGTCCATCTGGTGAAACATCTCGACTTATTCACCAGACCTCTGCCACCAGCGTCATCGCTAGACACCCAAAGCCCCTGCCACACATAGAGGGCACCCGATCAATAAATCAGGATGTGGAACAGCACAACAAGTTGGCTGCAGCATCGTTGCAAACAACAAGTTTGCAGACTGTCTAGCCTAAAGCTGCCAAGATACAGAAGCCGTGCAGCTTCAGCTCTCGGATCACTGACTTCTGTTGCAAGGGAGCAGGCGCTCAGCTCGCGGAGCGGTCGGGTTTGACATTTGCCGACCCTTTGCGAAGCCGCTTGTTTACGACGGAATCACTGCAGCGCAGTGCTCCCTGGCACGGATCCACATGAATGCTACATTGGTAGCGTTTTTTACAGTTATGTCTGCATGGAATGAAGACAGAGGATGGAATAGTGAAAATGGGTCATTAGCCCTGGTTCCTGCCCCAGAACACTCCCCTGACCTTTGCACGGGGAGAGGCTGAAGGCTGGTTACGGAATTATACGGTCTAATCCAACTGGACAAACGAAGACAGACTCTTGTGTTTGTGTGGGGTTTTTGATTGTTTGTTCGTAGGGTAAACGTTTTGTCATCGCGTACGTACAATTGTTGGAATGAAAGTCTTGAGCCCTGAGGCAAGACAGCCTCGGTGAGGACAAGAGAGTAGCTCTGGGTTATCTGATGGGTTATGCATCACTGGTGGTAGTGGTTCTTGGTCTGACCCCATTGCATGTGATTGGGGCCCGGTTTCGCTGTTGCGCCTGCGAACATCGCGATGAGGGCTCGGGATCGCTTCTCACTGGTTTTCTAAGAATTTCAGAAATAGTGATTACAGTGCATTATCTATCCAGGATGAGGTTTCATATTTCCACCTGAGCTTCACATGGAAACGGATCATTTTTGTATTTCCCACCCGTAAACTGCTCTTTGCACAAAATTGAAATATATATCTGCAGCAAACGTGAAATATTCGGATGAACTCACAAGTAATTTGTATTTGATTTGATTGAATTTGATTGATTTAATTTGATTGATTTGACTTTTTTAATTATTTGAGAAAAAGAAATTAGATTACCGGCATACTCAATTTCTTTTATCACTGATTTGTATTATACCAGTCAGTGCTTTTGCATTGAACCTGACATCTAAATGAGTATCTGACCTAACAAAAAAGAGAGTCACTAAATCAGATACCAAAACAGGGTTAGGTGGTAAACATACGTCTGGACATGGGAACGTGGTCACACCACCGTCCCATGGATGTAATTCCAGTGTGAACCCACCCATAAATATGCATGCAAATGAACCATAAGACCATAGTATAAAGCGCGCGGCAAAGTTTGTATTACAGAGTAACTGGGAAAGTAACTCAGTAAAAAACCGGAGACTTCCTGTCAGTATTTGACCGATAGGTTGAAGCTTACACAGGAAGGAGCCGTACCGGAGGAATACCTCAGCTAAACTGTCCGGGAACAGCTAAGTAGGCTCCCACGAGGCGCCCGTAGCTCGTGAGGAGGTCAACCCATGGCGTCGGACCGGAAGTGATGAGGTGGAGTGTGTGGCCTGAGGGCATTCGATGCGGCCACCTCAGCGGTCGCGGTGATGTCAGCTTCAATCCTGTTGGAGCGGTTGCAAGCCGCAAGCAGGCCACGTACAGGTACTGCTTGCTGCAGTTGTGGTACTACTGCAGGTGCTACTGACTGCTACGTACTACTTGCTGGCAGTTGCAAGCCTACCGGCACAAGCACACATCGCCACTAGCAAAGTTTGCAAACCAGGTACAATCCAGATAGTCCCATTAAAATGGCCAGTTCTTGCAGTTTGGAAACCGCGAGCTCTCTTTCCTGAGCGATGAGCGTGCGATGACAACCGTGCAAAAGTGGATTTTAGTGATTATAGAATGATGAAAGCACCGTCTTCACATAGTGGTTCACTGTCTTTGTTTCAGACCAGGTGTTTTTTGCATGCTAACTGTAAACACGGTTGAAGGTTTATATTTGTAGGGCTGCCCGTATACCGCCCGATGAAATGGCATAGTGCTGAGACATCCCTTAAATTTTAGTGTCTATAATTTTAAAGGCTTGAAATCGTCATTTTCAAGCAATTGTGCAGTTTCGTGACAAGGCTAAGACATGTTAATAGTTTGCTCTGTTTTTAATTATTAAGGATATTAGCATTGTTTCAAATTTGGCCACCGAATAGTTTAAAAGTAAATAGCTTCATAGTAAGTTTAAAACCCCACACCTCTGACTAGGAACCATTTTAGGGACCAGCTGGTTTCATTAGATCCCGGCCTTTGAATTATCCTTCTCTTGAGGCCGGTACCTTCTGGCCCACGACTGCACAACTGTTTCTTTCCGGATGAAGGTATTATGTCTCTTGCTGGTTGCCTAATGACACCGTGACTTGGCTCGTTGTGGTAGATATGAAACATAAATAACTGAAAGTAAGTCTTAGAATGGCCTTTCGGCGTTGAATCGTGTTTTAAATTCTTGGAGTATCCGTTTCCTTTCTTCGCACAACAAAATAAGTCGGAATAACACAAGCCTGGTTTTCAAGCGTTTAATTACTGGTCGGTTACGTACTAGCAGGTCGACATGCTCGGTGCGAGGGCTGGCTCCTTTGGGAACGGACAAGCTGTAAAATCGAGCCACAGGACAAATAGCTGGTGGTTTCTTCTTGACTCAGCTTCCATTTTGTTCAGAACACCAAATCGGATGTTGCCATCAAACCCCATTCGTCACAGTGCTGAACGCACCCTTGCTTCGTCTTTGTCGAAGCCAAACGTGCGTCAAACAATGACACATGTGGGATAGAAAGTGACACTCGCTTTAGGGCTCTAAAAAGATGAAAGTTGGGTCCAGAAGAAAGCAACGGCTGTTCATGCTGTAGCCCAATCATACAGCTGGGCCCCAAAAAGTTAGCACTGACACCGCGCCTGTCTGTCGGCCAAGTGGCCGGGCAGTTAGTAAAACGCGTGCCAACAGGGCTCAAGTAAGATTGGGATAATCACTCCTTGAATTGTGTTCCCCGCATCGACGTATATGTTATGCCAAATTCATGGATAGCTTGTCTACCACCTTTCAGATGCCGAATCATGTTAGACAGAAATGGTAACTATAAAGCTCAAACCTATAGCTGAAAAAATTGCAGAGCAGTCCAATGATTATAGAAGTCCCAAAAAGACAACGGGTAAACGGATTGAAAAGAACTACTGCAAAATGGTGATGAGATCAATGGAACGAGACCCGAACGAAACAATGGACCTGAAAGTAAAACAAAATCAATAATAATCGAATATTTTTCATACATATATGTAAGTAGCAACGACTTCCATTTACCTTTAGCTCCCGGTAAGCACAATACGAATGAATTAACAGTAACCACCCCCTCTTTAATTTAAACAGTGATGGACATCCCACCACTGTTGTATCAAAAGCAATCTAACGAGGCCCATTCATCACTCGGGTGTCCTGGGCGTCAGTCAGACCCGGGGATGCGTCGTGAGCGCCTCCACACGTCTCCAGCGCGCCGTTATTAGTAGCATGTGCGTCAGTCTAAGCACCCACTGAACCGCTGCCTCAAGCGTAACGGA
Organism: Lepas anatifera; assembly: GCA_034440635.1. Taxonomy (NCBI): domain Eukaryota; kingdom Metazoa; phylum Arthropoda; class Thecostraca; family Lepadidae; genus Lepas; species Lepas anatifera. The sequence goes on along the minus strand of JAOTON010000094.1, from coordinate 452,455 downwards.
GAGTCGGTCGGATCGACCCACTGGAGAAGCGCGCTCGGTAGAAGGGCGAGTGACAGTGGACGTACCAGTGGAGTCTGTCACCGCCAAACGAAATCTCAGTCAATCGTTACGCTTACGTTGCCAGCTTTGCCGCAATGCTATGCCCCAACTAATAATTTTAATCCAAGACAACGCCCTTGGCTGCAAGGGCAGATTCAGGGGAGGGCATATGGGGCCACCCGGAGCTGAGAGTATGTGCACCGGTGTGGCTGCGCTGCCTCGCCCTGGGTGTTCCTTATCCTAAAATTCGCCTCACACTCAACCATCCTTATCCTACACCATCTCCTTCCATAGCATTCTGGTTATCATCCTCATAGCGAACGACATTGGAAGATGCCACTGCAATTAAGTGGAAATCTTGCTCGATAAATAACAATTACTCCTGCCCACCGATTGACACTCTGGTGCCCCCTGAAAGGCCGATGGCGTCCCACCTTAAATTTCGCTTCCCACCCCCTCCCTTAGGATGCGATAATCCGCGCCCCGGCGAAAAGATTTGGTGGCCACCTGATAGGCTTTGGCACCCTCCCCTGGTTTGGATGGCGCTTGCTTCCATAATGCACTATCCCCTATTGGGTTTCCTGGATCCGCCTATGCGTGACAGACAATCGCATTAATCATAAGAGCGATCACTGTGTGCCCAAGCGACGTTGTAGGAATGGCAGGACTGAGTGATGATCCGTTGTTTCGTGAGAGTTCCGGTTTATGTCGGTCAAAGTGAGTGGTGTGCTGCCACTTTTATCGTACAAATTCTGGCACATGTACGGTAGTGTAGTGGCCAACAGGCTTTCTGCACAACTGACGTGGGCTCAACTTTCGGAACAATATCCCGCTTAAAGTGTGATATGAACCCGGAATACCTTACAACAAGGCAGTGGCGGATCCAGGAAAACATTTGGGGCGGGGGGGGTGCTAGAGGGCTCGAGCCTCACCCACCATTGCCTCGTATCAGCGTCCGCCTATGCATTGACTATAGGAACTCAAAAATTTGGGGAGGGGGCTTGAGCCCCCTAGCTCCCCCATTGTATTCGTCTCTGCAGCACGTTAAGGGTCGATGACTGCGTAGGAGCTCAGCATTTGGAGAATCGTTGAGTTTCACAAATATGCACTGCTGCACAACGCCACGTCAGGTCCACTTTAGTATGGTAGCGTGACCTGGGCTGGTGCGGCTAAAACCTTTGTCGAACGGGACAATTGGGTACAGCTCAAGTACTGTATCTGACAGAATTACGATTCATTTCGACCGTGAAGTTATTTGGCTGACACTTCACTTCCAGAAAATGCTCGAGTCGGTTTCCTCAACTTCACTTCAGAAAATGCTCGAGTCGGTTTCCTCACTGCATGCAGAGTTCAGTTCCATCCCCTATTTGTAAGAACATCCAGTCTTTTTCAATATACTATGAAATATTGCAAAATTATTTCGGACTTTACTTGCCACTGCAGTCTGCCCGAAACCTGTTTTTTTCCGCTGAGCTCTGGGGTCACGGTGATACCTCCGATCACCGCAGGGCTTCTGTGTCAGATACACCGAATCACAGATAGGTTTCTGGTGACGTCAGGATTCGTTTTCTGAAAACCCCAACGCCGTTTTTTTAAAAGAGTGCTTTGACTTTTGTCAGGACCCCGAGAGCCGCTTGCAGTCTCTGAAGAGTCTGTCGCCTTCTAGTCATTATAATGACTGATAATGAAAACAAGATAGGGTTGTAAGACAGAATAATAAGATCCGACACAGTAATGCATTAGTGTGTCAGGTCTTATTATTTTGTATTGTAACCGTATCTTGTTTTTCATGAAAATTTATCGTGAAACATGTGCAATGTTTGTTATTGTTGTATTATGACCTCATCTGTGACCGAATATTTTCTGCTCGTGATAAAACTTTATAGAAATAAATAATTAAATGCCAGCCTCCAGTTACTCCACTGACACCATGAAGTAGCCTAACGGCGTTCCAGACCTGGTGCCCCGCTGCTCCAGTGCTGGACGAGCCAGCAGATCATACTAGCGGTATCTGGAAATGTTCCAGACCCCAAGACCGGTTGACTAGCGGGTTCGCGCCATCTCTCACGCATCTGTCCCTAATGGCGGCGCTTTGTGTGGCGCTAAGTGGGAGTGGCATCTGTCTGGTGTAGTATATCACGGCCAAGGGAGTTCAAATCCAGTCCGGTTCACGCCGGGAAATTTCCTCAGCTAATGCAGATAAATTCATAAAACTGTGTACTCCGTGATTATAAGCCCAAGTCAAACATGTATTTAAAAACTACAAATAAGTCGGTAAAATCTGAATCTAGATGATCCATGGCGTTCCCTGGACAGGTTATTCCAATCCACCAATGGATTGGGTTGGATTAAATATATGATATGTGACATGCCCCTAATGTTTAGTAGTAACGGACCTTTCACAGCTGGAATATGGCCTAATTTTGTGTGGTGGTTTGCGGTGCTGAGTGTAGTAGAGAAACATCTGTCATCGGTAAAGACTATGATTCTGTGGCGAGAACTTTCCACAAATTGGGTCACTGGAGAATGTCGCGTGGATTACGGCCAAAGTTGCGCATGCTCCTGATAGTGGAATGTAGCCGCGTTTCCACGAGTGGAAATATTTCTCAACCAAGGGCTTGTTAACATGGACGATTCCAGGGTTGACTTTTTGGGGGTAATCTAGAAGATGGGGTCACAGCTCGATTACCTGTTGTTTCCTTTTATACTTAATTTCTATCATTTTAACGCACCAAACAAGTGTTGGTTTAAACCTCGTTCATCATGTTGCTGGGTGTGCGTTTGCTTTGTCAAGCGCACCAAGCGCGTGTCAACCAACAGGGCAGGTAGGGGCTAAAGGCAACACTTACTTTAAAGGGAATGTGGCACCTTGGTCGAATCCTGGAATTTAGTGTAATTAAGCGTACTTTTAGCCCAAAATAATGAAACCACTCATGATTTTCCTGAAAATGTACAATAAGCTCAATATTTTGATTTTTAAAATACTCCTCTAGGAAAAGAAATAGATATCTGCCTGTGGATGATGTCGTGATCTGGCAACCACTACCATACTCGAAACGCATCAAGGGCTTCGATTGACTGATGCTCATCGCGACGGCAGCATATGTCGTCACACCAACAGCTCACAACTATGGCCGCCTGGCGAGAGGTATGTGAGAGGTACATCTCGGGGAAGTTTTAACTTTTTCTTACGGAAATACCGAGTTCCAAGACAAATTATATATAGAGTACCGGGTTTTCCGACTCGCTTTACAACTTGGCCATCTCAGTTAAAATCACGTTACAAAGGTGCCACCTTCCCTTTATAAGGCAGCACTGCATTTATATGTGCGGGTGTAGCCCCGATGAGGGCAATCATCCGGCGACTGCCCAGAGGTTCTCAATTGAAGTGGCAGAAACTGGAGGCACTGATTACTAAATGGGATATTTTGAGCATATTTAAGCTACTTCATGATGAATCGTCGTCTGAACACCTCAGAAGCCTCCTGGTGCACCTTGAGAGAGTTTCCGCCTACCGAACGCGCACCGTTGATGTCCTTCAGCTGCCTCAAGTGCGCTCAGAGAGTGCGAGACGTTTCTTCACTTCAGAGGTATCGCACATTGCAACGGTGCGCCGCGGGCAGCGAGGGACGCTGGGAGCGCCGGAATGTGTCGACGTGAACTGTGGTCTCTGTCATAACCCAGCTTGAATTGTAATCGTTTTCGTACGCTGCAGTAGCTTTTTCTTGTAGTTTAGCGGTATCTTTATATCTTGTTTACTGCTGTTTTTACCCATCACTATTATGCTCATGTTACATGATTGACCTCAAAAGCTTTTATGTAGGAAGTATATGTCATTGTGTCGAACAGCTGACTTCCGTACCTTGATGACCATGTACAATTGACTCTATGACGTAACAGCCAACTTGTGGAAGTCATCACAATGCAAACAAATAAATTGTATGCAGTATAAAGATGAAAGTAGAATTCAGAGGGAAACAACAGCCATTCGTGATGTAGCCCAGGCTTCCAACTTGCCCCAAAAAGTCAACCCCTGGCAACGTGCATTTCGGCGGACTTTTCGAGCGTGAAAATTGCTGTCAAAGCCATTGCGCGTGAACAGGCCTTCTGAAGTACAAGTTGGCCCTGTCGTCACTCAATAACCTCACCTTTCAATAAAAATATCTAGATATAAACCTGGTTGAAAATATTTAATATTGCAAGGCTACAGTAAAACTATTCAACGATATCTTAGCAATGTAACTCATGATTCCAAATTTGGTTTCCTTTACCTTTAGTCCGTGACTGTTTTTTCGATATACCTTGACCTTTGTCTTACGGACCGAAATGGGGCATTCTATTTGCGTTCTGCAGCCTGATCAGGAATGAGCACAGTTCGATCCGTGCCACTCTCTTAACCCGGCACCGCCTGGGCTCTTTCCGCACATACCACTGCCTGGGGGCTGCCTGACCGGACCCAGCCGCCTGCGATCTCGGAAACCAGAAGTGATATGGAGAAAGTTGAAGGGGTACTGGAGGGCCTTACGGCCTTCTTCTCGAGAGCCGGGTCCGTTGACCCACAACGTCACAGTGGGCTAACATGGGTTGAATTTAAACCTATTTAGAAAATCCCTTATAACTCGGGAACCATGACACCAACAACGAACTAAATAAATCAATGTTTCTGTCTTGTCCCAAGGGTTCAAATAACATGTGGAATTACCGTGTGAGGTCAAATCATGACTATTCAAGGTCATGCCGATTATCATTTGAATCCTTGGGCCATGCGCATTACAATGATACCAGATTTAAGACTGCATCTTGTTTCGTTCAGAGCTTTCGAGTGATGTTTAGAAACTTGACCGGACTCTTCCAGAAGCTGAGTTACACACTGGTTTTATCAGCCTCATTTTCGAAGACAGAATCGCCTTACATGTGCTTAGAACTGACGTCATAACCCGTTGACCTGACATGACCTAATGCCAGTTTTCGATCATAAGTTGTCAAATCCTTCCTTCCCTAGCCTTCCTCATGCATGCAGGTCACATATCAAGCAGTGTTCTCGGGATGAGAGCGGGAAACCGTATCATTTCTCTAATCAGACCATATTCTAACGTCGAAAATTTGGAAATCAAAGAAATTTGATATCAATACGTCTTTCTTCTGCCATTTATATGTCAAATTTATCACTAAAATGTTCTGCCTGATTGTCAGTAAGTAGAGCAAAAGACTGCTGCTAGAGCAACTCTGCGAATAAGTGATATTCACTTTGTAAAACAATGTTAATATAAATGCCCTTGGTGAGGTAGTCTCTAAAACACACTATTTCAAATCCATAACTTTTGGGACCCGAAGGGCGAGCCAATGAAATTATCTCAGATTAATTTTTTTAGGGTAAAAGCATATCCTTCAGTAACAGCTCTGGTAACACCATGCTGGTTCTCGAATCAAACAGTATCCAGCTCGGCCAAATCTTCCCGCTTTCGCTTCCCTATTTTTTTCACACCGGATACGTAGCAATTCCCGTTACAGTACCGGAACACACTCCGAGTAACACGTGCGTGATTTTACCGGCATCTGATCGGAAATATCGCACACGTTGCGCTCTCGGTGCCTCTAATTGCCCCATTGATCGCAGATTAAGACACTGATACTGTGGAAGCCGGAAGCAGGGAGGAAATGATGGAAGATCTGATGAGAAATTCCGTACTGTTTCTGTGGTGTCAAGAACTCGACACTGAAGCTCACTGGGGTGCAGTAGCTATGAGGAGGTAGAAGACATTGTTTGTGCTTTGTTTATGAATTTGGCAGGTATATACTTTGTTGGAAATTTCTCAAAGAAACATAATACTGAGCACACGCGAGGTTTTGGTGATTTTCTTGTGTGACCTTGGAAGCTTGGTGTTAAAGTGAATACGTTCAGGTGAACATTGTTACTGAGGAGTGGAGACAAATATTTGGCGTTTGCACTCCTCACGACAACGCTGCGTTATATAAACGATCGATCGGATACGTAAAACATCAATCTCTCTCTCTCTCCCTCTCTCTCTCTCTCTTTCTCTCTTTCTTTCTCTCTGTCCCTGTCCCCTCTCCCTGTCTCTGTCTCTGTCCCTCTCTCTCTCTCTCTCCCTTCTCTTTAGACTCTTTACCTACGCTCTTTACTCTACACTCAACTCCACTCATATGAAGCTCCAATGAAGACTTCTAGACAACTCTGCACGCTGTAGTGAGCTTATGCCTTTCTTGAGGACACACTATTATTACTGCACATTTGACCGTGAAACAAGCTTGAAACCGCGGAAACTCCCACACCAAAGGAAGCGACAACCGTAAAAATACATGACATATCTGACAGCTAAGAGAAGATCTCGGGCATTAGAAGCTGATTCGAACTGAAGATAGACATGTGGTTCTGACAAGAGGCTCGATGAGACGATTTGTAATAAGACAACAGGAACACACGTAGCCGATGCTAAAATTTGTAGATGTTTCATTATAAATTTAAGCTCTGGCTACACAATAATATAGCGTCTAGCACATTGTATTTTTATTGCGGAGTGGTAATGAAAAGTTCAAGCAAAAACAAAAAAACATCATAGTGATAGCCATTTTATATCCGACAGCTCTTTGTAACGTTCAAAACTTGTTAGACTGTAGTATAGGGGCTATATCCATTCATGATAGGTCTACATATATACTAATGGATAAGGGAATTTGAAAAAAACCACCCATAGTAAAGAATGTGGCTGCACGGCTATATTTATTTAAGCGGCTATATGGGCACATCCAATCGACTGCCCGTCTATATCAGGCTGTTAGCTGCAAGAGTGGCATGGGCGCCGAAAGTGGGGGGGGGCGGGGGACGTGTCCCCCTGTTGGCCAACCAGGGGGGACGTCCCCCCAAAATTTTGGGATCAATGGTCATTAATGCTGCCAGGTACCGAATATGCTCAAAATTCGCCTCTCCGGTCAGCACCAACCCGGGTCCGTCCCCCCTGCGAAAATTCCGTGGCAGTGCCCCTGGTGATGTGTGTTGGGATTTTGGGCATCTTCAGCGACCTAGCTCAATTGCAGTTGCAGAAGTGGGTTTAATAAAAGATCATCTACTTCATTGTCATACTTCTATATCCTTTGATCCCCAACCAACTGCGTACGTCATTTAAATAAACCACATACATTTCGGGCTTCAGGGCGCGCCAACATCAAGATCAAGGTCATATGACTACTGAGACGATCAGCCGCCAATATAGTTGATATCTAAGGATCAGATCAAGATGATTGAGGTCCTTTCAAGACCATCACGATCATAAACAAGGCTGCCACGGAGGTGTGGCAGTTTTATCACATTCAAACACCTATTCTTGCTCCAGAATATACACTTTGGTGTGAGCTGGCATACCGCCGTGTAACTGAGCACCGCTCAGAGCCAACGGAGTTAGTTCTTATGACATTTTTTCTGGCCAGGTGGCGCGCTTACCAGCTGCCTGATTGCAGGGTACCTACAGAGGCTACAGCGGCACTGGGTTCTGAAGCATCGTCACCACGCATTCCTGTATCTGCGCAGCTTTTCAAAAGAAACGGAGCCTAGAAGTCTACTGCCTGCTGAGATCGTAAAAGAAACGGAGGCAGGTATATTAAGGAAATGGGGATAAAGAAAAAGTCGATGGAGGTTTATTGGGCTCAGAGTTTGGGGTTTATTAGTGCTAGCGTCGGGTTTATGAGGAAACAATGGGTTAAATAGAGCACTGAATCATCCTCTGACTCATCACATATCAGCCTAAATTGTAACCATCATATCTTAAAGCTCATAGATGTCTTGAATATGAATTAATTATACTATTTTGACACTCGTACTGATCGTACTGTCTTACTACCCCTGTCGAGTTATTGTCTACATAAGAGATTACGCGAGCTATGAAGTCAGACCCTGTAGAGATACCATAGATGTTCCCAAGTGCATTGGTGGGCGTTGTCCAGACGTTGGAGCAAGACAACTCCTTCCGCTTCTCGTTGAAAGAAAAAAGGCTTGTTTCGTGACCGGAAGCCGCCACTTCCTGCATCCGTGAGACAATTCCCATGGTTTTACTTCTCCTGAGAGCCTGTGGTTCTTCGTCTCAATGGGATGGGATATATAAAATTTGTGCAGTAAACAATGTAAACACTGTGGTTGGTGCTATAGATGGAGGTAAAGCAGTTCAGAACTGCTAAAAACGCCTCTGATGTCCGTTGGCTCATTTCACATCTCAGAGAAAACAAGTCATTTAGATGGGAAATGACCAAAGATAATACCAAGGCTTTCATTGTCTGGATATTATATTCTGGTGGCATACTTTGCCAACAAGGTTTTTCTATCGATTGTTAATTTTCGTCAATGCATAACCTCGCTAGATGTGGAACACCCTGGTAGGTCAACTGATAGACAATGGCTATTGTCCAGTGTTTCCGTTGCCAAGGGAATTCATTAAGCTTCTAGCTTGACCAGTGGACCTTGAGATCAGGTTTCCTGGAAAAAGACAGGAAGCTGGAGCTTTGACTTGCGAGAAAGGTAGGTGGCCCCCCAGCGGTCTTTTCCAAGTCCCACGTTTTCACACCAATAAAATACACCACAAAGACAAATTTTTCGCCAAAAGCGTTTACCCCAAGCAAAACCCCAAGCCCCGGATAAAAGCCCAAAAACCCCACAAACTCACGAAAAAGTAAACATTAACACGTGAAGACAATAGACAAAGTGAGGAGCACTTACACCAAGAGTACAATCAACTTAAAGGCTGTTTAGCGACAAAACAACAAATTCAAAAACCGGGTTACGGCCCAATCACCCAGGACGGCAAAGGCCACCAAAAAAACACAGAGCACATCACACAGCCGACAAGGAGGCGCCCCAGGGGCCGACCCCACCACCCTAACTAACCTGACTGACAAAGTGTAAACGTCTTCTCAACGAAGAGCTCGGTACTTTTGGTTTGTTTCGGTACTCATCATTTGTTTGTGGGCATAAACCGTGTGATGTTTCATTATATAGTGAAAAATAAAATCGCCTTCTCAAGCCCAAGGGCTCTGATATTGCTTCTCAACCCTTCCTACTCTAAGAGAAGGAGCAGGAACTTATAAAGACCTAGCATAATAATACACCGAAAATAGGCTCGAAGTTAACTTGAACGAAGTGCCAATCTTTTGCATGTATTTTTGTCATTTTTGAACCCCAAACATCTACACGTTTTCACTTTTTATCGTTTGATACAAAAAATGGCTCAATTTCATTGCGTAACCAGCTGCAATCTGCTTTAGATAGTATAATTAAAAGGTGTGGACGATATAAATGAAATATCCTCTCTGCCTCTGTCTCTGTCTCTGTATCTCTCTCTCTCTCTCTCTCTCTCTCATTTCACTGTACGTGCTAACTGACATTTTTATGAGCCATGCGCATGGCATTATCGATTTTCTCATGGTGGGCGGCGAAGCTCAGGCAGCCGTTGTCTAAACAGTTCTGGTCACGTGACTCCGACCTAAGCAAAAGGTGATGGAACTTCTCGAATTTCACGGCAGGTGGTCCAACCAGAGGTCACGCCACTTCCGCCGGAGACCGTACGTGGGATCCCACCAGCTCAGTAATAGTCAGCTGACAGCGCCATATGTTCCTACTCCCGGGACGAGAATGAATAGTGTGTACCGCAGAGTTGACAGGGTAAGCTATTTGCATCTGGCGATGTTTGGGGGCGATCATTTTACAGGGGTATTATGCTCGAAAAGCTCAGTCTAACATCTGTAAGAATTTCAGTGAAACGCAGTTTCAGAAATCGAGAAGCCTGTTCAACATCGTGGAGGTATGTTTTATCCATACGCGTCGGAATAAGGGGGGGCTAGCCGAGGGCGTCTGGCTCTCCATTTTTCGTCAAACATGTCCTGGCTTAAGTTAAGTTGCTGAAAAATTAGAGCGTATTACAACACGTAAGTGTAAACCACTATAACAGCATCCTCACCGCCACACAAATAGCCCTTATATCCCTTCCTGCGAACCCCACTCGTCTTTAACTCAGCATCAGCGGTGGTCAGCGTGACCTTTCACCTTTGTGCCTGCGGCAGTGTCCGCCGGCGAATGGCGGCCGCTGATTCGTGGAGACGCGTTCGCTTGGATTACGAGAAATTCAGCGGAAGTGTCTTCATGAAAATGATCAAACCTTAAAGCAGGCATCAGGAAATGTATCTAAAGTTACATTTTCAGGACTTCCTAGTCATATTGTGTCCTCTATCGGCCTGGTTATCTGTTCTATTATCAAAAGCTGTTTTTTGGTACAGGCGAGACGACGGTGGAGTCGGCACAGGCAAGCCGGCGGCCGAGTTCGCTGAAGTCAGGAGCGTTGAAATAGGTTTCTGCTTAGTGGAGAGAAACGGACCCCAGCCCAAAGGAAGCTGAGGGAGAGGGGTTTTGTTTACGCCAAAATTTATAGCCGTCTGATAAGTTAATATTGACGATTAGTGGGGATCACTAGCGAAGTACTACCAGATGATATATCCAAAAGAGTGGATGAGGTGCTAGATTGTTCCGTGTTGAATAGGCGGCACGACACCAAACTTCAATCGGAAGCCAAAACCAGTGGTAAAAAAACTAATATTGCCGGCATAGTTGGGGAACATAACGGGAAACCAGATAATTCATATTTATTTTCATACGAGTTGGAATACGAGTGTGGAAGTAGGGCCTAAATTCCCTCTTTCCATATTTTTTCTACAGATTTCAGCCAAACTGGGAATGAATCAAAGAGTTTTGCAAATAGTTAGTGCGAACGGTTATAGCGGGCCCAATCCGATAAGGTTTTGGTTCTACACAAGAAGAAAGTGTCTTTTCAGCAGCATGTTGAAGGTTGACTAGCCCTAAAATAAACCACATAACCCTAGTTGGTGTACAAGGTCCCCCCGTCAGCCTTCACTTGTTTACCTCCGGCGTCGCTCATGTCCGTTTTCTTCAAAACTGAGACTGGTACCCCCTGAGGTGTGAACATACTATTTAATATACCATAGGATCAATATATCGCACCCAAGCATCCAATTCTGCGCTTTGGGAAACCCATTTGCTCTCTTGCTGGTCTCCACAAGCCATTTTCTTCAGGTGAACCATGCTTTGTTTCGGAGAAAAAATTGGTCTGCATCTGAGAAAAATAACTTTGTAACCTCCGCCGGAAACAATGTCGATATCTTAGTACACTTCACACTGTTGTCGCTATCCCACGAACATTATAAGCTGTGTGACGAGTCCCAAAGTCCTGCGCCGCGGAATGTTTTCCGTCTATGGAGGACACTCAATAGGTCCATCATGTCAGATGAAGAAGTAAAAATACTACTGGACGGAGGCGTAACCACGGATCTTTTGTTGGGGGAGGGGGTGACTTCAACCTGGCGACTATCGGGTTGGGAATGGGGTAAGGACGCCGAGCCAAGGCCCAATAATAGCCCGGGTGAGTTCTACCGAAGTAGTTCACCTAAAACAAACAGTGCAGCATCTGAGTAAGTCTGCGTTAATAAACCTAAAAATACGATGAAATGGATTCGTTACCCTAAATTGATTACCAAAAGAGACTCCCTACCAATATTGTGAGACTAAATTGACGCAGTGGTTTCTACCTGTCTCTCTTTGGTACCAGTGCACCAGCGTACCGGTTTCCACTCTGTTTGGCGAACTGCCTTTGGAGATATCTTCAAGACGGCCGTTATCCAATTCGGGTTTTGCCTCCCACCACCTCCCTTTCCAATCTCTCGTCAGATCTGAGTTTGCCCCCTCCCCTCCCCGTCCCGAGAAAACTAACATGTGGTGACACTTCGGGTTCAGCGTCTAGACCAGTCGTTGCCTGCAAACATTACCAGTTTTATGGGATATTTTCCCTATTTCAAACTCTTTCCCCTGGTGAAAAAATGGCATAGTTCGGAGAAACAGCCCTACGCTTTTTCAAAGTTCTACACACCTAAGAACAATGCTTAAAATCGGGTTTCCGCGTTCACTCTAACCATATGCGCTGCTCCGCAGAAGTCAGGTGGACCATGCCATCCACTTTTGGTTAAAACAACATTCCGATCTCAGCCAAACTCAAAAAGAGAATAGTCGCGAGAATGAACAAAGGTAGAAAAAGCCCTCGAACCTTCTGGTTTGGGTGTGACAAACTTTCTGTCAGTGAGAGGTCAGTTATTGACTTTCTGATTCATTTTCTGACCGGTAATAACGTGGCTAACCTTTACCCCGTCTGTGGTGTTTGTTGGTGTAGGTCGCCTTCTCCTAATGCCCAAACTGGATGCATAGTTGCACGGATTAATTTGATAACAGGTCTGGTCCACTTTTTATGTTCCATGACATGTTATCACTTTCTCTTCCGAAAGAAAAACTGTTCAGTACAGCACAGCAATTAACGTCAGTGATAATGCGAGCCGCACATCCGGAGAAAGTTTGGCACGCAAGCTATGTCTTGTAGTTCCATGGGCGAACCCAGCACTGAATTTGGAAGGTGGGATGAATGGGGGGAGGTGTCGAATTGTAGCTTTCGATGACAGCGCTCGTTTTGCGGTGGATGCCACTACTATTTTTAATGTGACTTTTTCTCTGATTATAAGGGTTTTCTAGTCAGCCTCCCGATCAATAATTGTTCTCAACATCACGATAAAACAGTAAACGCTTGGATACAGAAGATTTGGTTGGGGAGAATGCTTTCCCCTGGCTGAAATAGGCCCATTTAGATCCGTGCTCAGATTCAGCTGGTTCTTTTCATACGGACTGTGTTAAAATACTGCATGTCTGGATGCGACATGCAGCTCTTCCGTTTTTGGTATGGCTTAATTGCTTGACATGTTTTAAAGAACATACGTGGATTAATCTCACTGATTATATAACCTGCCTGGCGCAGAGTCATTAAGGAATAGATTGAACAAATTGTATCATCTGGTATGGATGAACTGTTGAGCGACTGCCTTTACTGCACGCAAAGGCCCTAAAACTGAACAATTTCAAACAATTATAATTGTCATATATGACACCCCCCAATTGTGCAATGGGCGTTGAAATGATGGGCATGTGTGGACATAAATGTCAGTGGAAGAGAGGGGATGTGTCATTAAGAATTACTCCATGAGCCCAATATCTCGTAGCTGACATAACTGGAAGCGAAAATAAATTATGTAGTTTGTAATTCGGGCAATATTTCGGTCTGGTTGATGACTGGAAGCGCCACTACCTCGCGTAGGTTGTTATTTGAGCTTGGGGGGGGTGAATATAGCTAGTCATATAACACCCACGTGTATCCATGTATGTATGCATGCATGTTTATTAGCTACAGGAATTTCAGGAAAGTCTGCAAGGAAAAAAGCACAAAACAAAAAAAATTCTACATAACTGTATAAACAAACAACTAACAATAAAAAACCGGTATCTGCGAAACACATTGTAGGCTTCTCCTAAACAAGTCATTAGTATCTCCGAAAGAAATCCTAGGTATCTCTTAAAGACCAAGCAAAAAGAACGAAAATGTACTGTGCCTGTCCTATTTGAGCAGGTGGACACTGACTGCCACCTCGTCTCCCAAATATTTACGTCCATGGCGCACACTTCCACCAGATGAGACCATCGTGTGATCATCCCGTTATCCCAACCAAGGCTCCGTCTGAGGCGCGTGACCCCGCTGACCTCTGCCGCCTCATACGAAGCCTCTGATGTCAACAGTGGCGGGTCCGGGGTGGAGGTGGACAGGGTCGGATTGAGACCAACGATGGGGGGGGAGGAACGGCAACGGGGCCGAAAATAGTGATTTTTTAAAAGAAAATTGAAAAAATTAGGATTTGGGGGAAATTGCGCGGTTTACCCCCTCCCTCACCCCTTGGCCCGCCAGTGGAGGGGGAGATATCTACCGTCAGACGTTCCGAGTTTTGTAAATAGTTTTTCACCATGTGTTTCACGATTTCGGTCCCTTTGCGTCCTTCCCCAAACCACTTCAAATTACGTTGCCTGGATCCACCACTGGACGACAGAGTAGACTCGGAGCAGAGGACGCATAGCATGGATTAAGGCAAATGAAGGCCGCTTCACTCCTTGAAGGATCTGCCGCATACCAGTATTCTTATAGTCAATCTTCACACGTAGTATTGTGACTTCGGCGGGAAAAATATGGTACTAAGTCTGCGCTGATTCTGCTAGGTGTAAATGAACATTAAAGTAAAGTTAAAGAACATATTTCGATTAACCTCCGCCCCGGTGGGTCCCTAATCCAACTTCGCGCTGGTGGGGAGGGGGGTGCGTTAAAACCCTCTATTTTGGCTCCTATGCAGGATAGCGAACAAACACGAACAGTGATAGATATCCTATAAGAAATGGTGACGGAACTATATCAGTCACTTTTTGGGTCAGATCACTATTGAGGTCATGACAAGTCAAAGACAATGACATGTCAGAGGATTCCTTTTGACTCGTGCATGAATGGGTTGTCAAAGCTACATTGTAGGCATCACTTGATTCCTCTCGTTAGGGAAAATTCTTACGATGTGTAGTATGACGATACCTACTAGGCCAAATTGAAAAAAATTTCACCTCACGCCATGTCAAGGTCACCGTCTGACTTAATTTGGAAAATATGACTATCAACCTATTTGCAATGACGATTAAAATTTAAAGATATCAAAGTGAAACTTGGATCTTAATTTTCACCAAAGCTATTTGCTCATGTAAATAACTTCCCAAGCCTGCTTAAGCAGTCCAAAATGACCTCTTAGAGGTCACAGGTCAAAATTGACAACACTATAGTGTCCCAAGATGCCATGATTTGAAAAATTCGAATTTGTGCTGAGATGTGTCCACATAAATAAAGGCATCTTTTGCATCCTACTTCCCCCATGCATTTCCAATGCAGAGGTCATGACCCGTATCTGACCTTAGGTCTTTGCAGGGGTCTAAAAACTTGCCGATCTACCTACGCCGTCGGCGACCCTATCATCTTTTGGTTGGCGACCCAGCAACCGTCTCAAACTCTGATTCCATCTGTTTTCCTATGATTTTAGCTTCCACCATCCGCTCCTGCTTCTAAATATGCTTACCCTCTCCACTGTCTCCACCCGTCATCGTAATACATACAGAGCCCATCAAAATCTATTGGATGAAGTCTGCCAGTTCCTTTGGCCAAGAATGGGCAGAATCTACTTCGACAAAGAGCCAAGTTAGCCCTCGTTTCCGGCTTGTTTGGCGTTTCTGAAAGACAGCTTGGCTACAACGGGGCATCTTTGGCCGATTACATCTGGTATCATCACCGCCCTTAGTTGCTGCTAGTCTATGCTAGTTATGTTTCTTCTTACTACAATTTTTGGTTCCAATTTTATGAAAAACGACTGAAATGACCTGGTACTTTAGATGATGCCATCTCCCTGTACCGTATTTATGTACTATTTCTAAGTTCAAACTAGAATGTACTAGAATCTGTCACGGGTCGGTACCAAGTCGGTGATTTTCATTTTTTCTATAGGCGACCAATGGGTGACCAGGTCGGCCGAAACCGCCGACTTGCAGTGGTCGCCTGGTCGCCGGTGGTCGCCCTGGTACATTTTCGGTGTCTGCGGCCTTCAGAACGAGCGCGGCGCGGGCTGCCGCTAATATTTTTGTATTCTTGTTGGGAGCAGTGAGCGCCGTTTTTGACGACTGGTGTTCAATTTGTTTAATCCAAGGGGCTAAATCAAGATGTGCGTTTATCATAGACAGTCCGTGCAATCTAGGTGGGTTTTGGAGTCTACTTGCAATGATGTTTCCTTGTTTTGCTTTATCGCGAAAAGTCTCAGAAGGAAAAAAACTTGAATACAAGTGGTGCATGTTTAAACCCTTTCCAACCACAATCACACTAAAACGTCATCGTAAACATTGTTGTATAGTCACACATTCCCAAGGGGTGGATTTCCAAATGATTTTGAGGTGCCTAATTATGAGACTATCCATAACAAGTATACTGTTTTTGATACCACCATGTTCTTTCCTTATACCAGTGTGCAAAGTACGACATTTTTGACGAGATCTCGTCGGTGTGAGTGCCCTTGGAGACAGGACCGACTGGTGCAAATTTTATCAACCTGGTGCGAACTTGCGAGGTTAGTGACACTTAAACTAAACAAATAATGGCTGAATGGCTATTAAGACACAGGAGGGGGTCTTATAAAAAATCCTTAACTAACTGACTAATGATTGAGGTAGCATTGCATTGTAGGGGTAGGAATGGGTGCATTTTTCCCTGGTATGTGCCAGATTAGTGCGAATTTTTGGAGGCTGGTGGTGCGAGAATTTTAGATGGCTGGTGCGACTCGTCTGGCATGCTGCCATACTTTGCAGACTGGGCCTTATAGCTGGACATATAACTGGGTGACCAAGTAGGCCTGTTATTTATAAATTTTAAAGTCCCTGAAATGAGAAATAGGAAAATTTTAAGGATGCTCTTAGTAGGCACAGAAAATAACTTGAGCTTTCATTTGGGGTGCCAAGCAGTGACGGGTGCAAGGGATCCCTGAACTCGAGTCCAGGACCCTTAAGTTTGAAAGGATTAAGGGCGGCCTGAGGAAAAGGGTACCCCAAAATTGATTAAACCAGGTCTGTGAGGCAAAAATACCTTGCTACTGCCCCCACCACTAGAATACAAATGATGGGGCTACAGATGGAGCTTTGAAGTTTAGAAGTTGTGAAAATGGCATTAAAGGTACTGAAAACAGGTTTTGTTGTGCTAGGTTGGCTCACGTCATGTTCTGATGGCCATGTGTCTTGGTCTGTATATATTATTATCTCAAGTGGCAATATAAATCAAATATTAAAAATCTTTTATTGTTTCACTAGGTATCTATTAATTTATTTTGTATATGACTAGGGGTTTTATTTACACAGATGCACCAAGACATGTGAATGATCATAATAAACATGTTGAGCTTCAATATTTGAAGCAGGGTATAAAGTTTGATTTCCTGTTTCTGCTTCAAAGATATATGTCCTCTAAAATTTTAAGAACAGAAATAAGCCAGGTAGAAAGAACAAAAGTTTGTTTCATGGCCTAAAATATTGTTCTGGAAAATGGTCTCATGCATTCCCATAATTGAGAATGGGTGTTCCCATCTATGGGTCAAACATTCCCATTTATGGCACTGTTACCATTTTTAAGTCACACCAACCACAGTTTCTCCCACTGATTGATGATGATAGCCACCCTTTGGGTGAAGTGTGCCATTTTGGTTGACAGCATGCAATCTCAGAGGGCTGCCTGCCCCTTACTAAAATCCTAGATTCATCTCTGTGCATTGGTACCCCATAAGGGATATAAATGTGCATTCCTGCACAGCACAAATATGTGATAAACCATTTCCAATTTGCCAGAAGACTCCACTGCAAGGACAATGGTCCAATCCAAGTCTGCCAAACATAGAATAAGCTGTGTCTTTTGCACAGATGGATGCACACTGGGTGATCAAGGTGTGTGTGTATGTTTTTAACTGACTGATTATATGCATCCAAGTTTCGATAATATCTTGTATTTTTTGTCACAAGAAAGTTGAATCGTTTTGTTTTCTCTAGTATGGATGAAATATGGAAGCACTGCCACAGAGGTACAGCAGAAATATCACAGAGAGATTGTGTCCACCACAAAAGAACAGGTTGCTGAAATGCAAATTGTTCTTCTCAGTACCCAATCCTGGTCCAAATAGGTCATCAGCAACTATTTTGGAAACTTTTTCAGTCCTGATTATTAATGCTAAAATGCATCAATTAAGAGCTTTGGAAATAGTTATCGGGGAATGATGTCATGGAAAGAAAACAAGGTTATTCCCAAGAGACAGCATTGCTATTGCTTTGAATAGAACCATGTTCAACAATGGAGGAAAATTGGGCCTCATCTTAGCAATGGTTGATATTTTCCACTGCACTTCGAGGAAATGTTGGCAATGAATAATGTTTGAATTATTTATTTGAAATGTTACAGGAATTTATCTGATTTCTGACGCCTCAAGGTGAAGAATCACAAGCATTTCACGACGCATGTATGTACATGAAAACATTTTTCTCTAGTTAAATGAAACATCGGAACTGTTTCTGAGGCTCTTTTTAAGGTGCTGCAAACCCTTTTATTTGTCTCTAAGATAAGGCCTAACAATTTTTCACATGGATGGACACAAAATAAAACCATTATTGATGAGAGAACAACAATGTTGCATCAATCATGGTTGTATCTTGCTTGGTATAGAAGTGATGGGCGAAAATGTTAATGCCTGGGGACGCTCCCACGGAATTTTTACAGGGGAACGGACCCGGGCTTGTGCTGACCGGGCAGGGAATTGTGAGCATATTTGGTACCTGACAGCATTAATACGAACCGAAAATTTTGGGAGACCTCCCCTGGTTGGCCAACAGGAGGATGCGTAGGTACCCCGTCCCACCGCTTTCGGCGCCCATTTAATTGCCCTTGTGTACGGGCAGTGTATCATCTTTGACCTCGATTGACCTCCAAACAGACTTAGCCTAAGATTAGTGGGCACTATCGACACGTATTCATGACTGCGTAGTGCGTATAAATGACTGATCACTATCCAACATTGGCTCTTAGGTCCGACATATCACGCCCAATGCGAGCGTTCTTCCTATTATAACTTGAAGCTACGTGATAACATCCCCAATATTCAGTGTCCTGTTGCGCCCTAGCTTTTGAACCGATATGAGAATGGATGTTGCCTTTGTGAAAGAGCTGGTCCGGCTCTGCCGAATAGCGTTGAAAAGTGGTTCCGGTTATTTTGCGTACGGAGATAAGCAAGGTTTTATAGAGCACTGCATTTGATACATTTCGACGTATATGAATTATCCCCCTCTGGTGACCACAGTATTGACCTTCCGCAAAAATTCCGGGAGTAACGCCGACTGCATTTCCGACGACCTTTCGATCGCTTTTTCCGCTTCTATCTTTCTTTGTTTCCGAGATCGAGGGTGTCATTTTTAACCCCCCCCACCAGAGGGGGTCATAGGTGATTCATGCTGGTCATCGGGGCTAGGGTTAAGGGCCAGCATTAGGGTGTTTCATTGTTCCAAAATGCAATATTTTGACGCATATCGACGTTCCCCTCAAACCTCATCTGCTTACAAGCTTCGGTGCAAGATTTCCATGTATTTCGATAATATTTAGAGGTCGCGCACTTTTGCAGTTTTTTATCAAATGTATTCAAATGTACACATAAGCGTAGGAACGTCCAGAATATTGGGGAGGCCAAGGTGCATTTGGAAGTCATTTCTTTCCAGTCAACGCCATAGGGTTAAGGGTTAAGAATCAAGAATATTGGGGGGCTATGGCCCCCTGCCCCCTGTTCCTACGCCTATGAATGTACACATTTCCACACTGATACTGGCGCTGGTTTTCTTTTGCTTGGTTTTCTATTTCACATCTGAAATATTCTTAAAATTAAATAAAACATTTATTACTGCACAAGACTAGCCTGAGCATAAAACCCGACCGATTTCGGGAGCATCCCGCCCCGTTTTCAAGGGAGATGAAGAAAACACTATGACATAAACCTAACTAAGCGAAAAACACGAAGACAGGGTAAACTTTGAAAGAACAATCTTAGCTATGAACATGACGAATCATTTTAGAATTATTAGCTCTAAACACGTATTATTTTTCAATTCAATCTCTTGTTTGGCTGGCGTTTTAAGAGGTCCAAAATCCAGAGAAGATGGTAACTTTGCCGATATTTATATCCATTTTGGTTCCGTGGTGGTTTGGATGTAAATTGCATCTTTTATTTCCCGCTGTTTTTGTCTTGAGTTGAAAGTTAAAGTCGTTGTGGTGTCCCATTTGATATAATGATCCTTTTCGAATGATTGTTTTGCTGTGGCCTCCGCTCTCTCGTCAATTGACTCTCGCATTAGTTTTTGTCGAGATTTTCGGTGTTCGTCTTGTCGGATTTCCATCATCCTTTTGCTTTCTCAAATGTATATTTTTGGACAGTCATTACATTCCATCTTGTATACTGGGCCTGGTTTTTCCGGTTGTCTATCCTGTCCTTTGGTTTGACCAGTAATTGTTTGATCGTTTGATGTTCCTTAAAATATGTTCTTACGTTGAATTTAGAACATATGCGTCGAATCTGTTGCGATACTCCTACATATGCGAAGGATCATTATATCAAATGGGACGCCACAATGACTTTAACTTTCGACTCAAGACAAAAACAGTGGAAAGGGAGATCGCCCTCATCAAGAGGTTCAACTGATTCGTCAAGGACGAGAAGCAGAAGTAGTACCTGCTCCGGGTGGTGGAACTCCATCGGAGGGCTCTACCCAAGCGCACCAAGAAAGAATGCGCCTCTTTCAAGTGTAATGGTTTTTGGTGATAAAAGTGCGCGACCTCTAAATGCCCTTTATTTTGCTTTTAAGGGTGTCAATCGATTCAGTTTTACGTCTAGAGCTGGGGAAAGTCGATATGACTTCGTTCCAAACAAACAAAATTTTACTATAGTGGGCTGAAACACCCTAGCCAGCATGTATAATTTTGTTGCTTTCAGATCATAACTTTGACTTTAATACTGAATTATAATCGCATGAAATCACTTAGGTAATGACTTGATTCTGGCTTAGGTTATCGATATCGAGAAACCCGATCTATATTTTATAGGTTTTTTATATCTATATTTTATCGGAACCTTCCTCCTTGCACTCGCCAGTGATTCCCTATAGCCATATTTATACCACTTTTAAGACCGATTTTGTAATACATGTAGTATTAGGTTCGGCGACCATCTAAGAAGCTTGGATTTTAGTCGGCGACCACAAGCTCACTTTTTAGACCCTGGGTCTTTGATATTAAAAACCCATTACCACAGCTTATGGTACTTGAAGAGCTTATTATCTGATATTGATTTCCGATCAATAGATTTGACGTATTCTCACTGGCGTCACCTGAAACACTTTTGGAGGTGAGGGCACTTGACAGGTGCCCCAAGCTTAGCGACATTTAGCGACATTCCGCACTACCGTCTCTGACTCCTTTGCAAAAAATTAGGGTGGTGGGTGCAAAAAAATCCCTCCTCACCCTTGGGATGATTAAGGAGGAGCCAGGGAGGAGGTATAAACAAAATACCTACTTTTTTGCGTTCCCCTTTCCCGGAAAATTTTGTGTTAGTAACTAGTCACATTCATACAACGCACTCACACTATGAACAGAGCGGAAGTTTCCATTTGCCGGCACCCTTACGGGACAGCGGCACCGCATTCTGCGGGCCATAGGCTGCTCCAGTCTCTCCAAGCCGCAGCGCTCGGCACAGGCCGAGCCCTCACATGAGGGCCGCGGGCGGGAGACCAGACCGGTGGATCACTTTAAAGGCCGACCAGGCCCGTGCACCCGCACAAACAGGGACGCCGGCTGGCACGGCGTTGATTCCACTGCTGCGGCGCGCACTCACCAGTGTACCGCTATCTCCTGGGTAGGAGGCGGCCGCGGAAAAGGCTGCCATAGGTCAGCCTTGATTCAGCGGCCTTCCACACCCAATAATGACGCCTTTGCCTGCTGCGCCATGGGGGCGGCAACAAAATACCTACTTGCTTACCTATTTTCAGACAGAGACCTTCTTTCTGTAAAATGATTCCCAAGATAAACGGCGTGTTGAACTAAACGAAGAGCTAGTAGAGCTAAGCAGTTTTGTTGATATTGAGGTGAAATCCGTGACCGATCAAAGCATGAGCAACTGTAAGATTAATGATAATGGTCAGCAATGAAAATCATGCATTTTGATGAAGCCAATCTCAGCTCCCGCCACAAAATTGTCCACCAATCTTGTCCTCATTTACCGCGTCGCCCATGGGAACTATGATGGGCCACGGAAACGCCATGTTCACGATGACCCAGCACTGTGAGCCGATTCCTCGACTTTCCTTCCAGCGGCAGTGGGAAACGCACGCAGGGCGCTGCACTGTCCGCGCATGCGCCGTTAGTCGCAGACGACGCTGCTGAGGCGATAGTGACGTCACTGGGATCGTGAACTAGGTCAGCTGGAGACAACGCCGCCGCGCTCCGGCGTGTGATGGCACAAAACATGGCGCGCGGCTTCTTTCAGAATGCACAAAACCACGCTTTAGACACGCTGCGTGATGTTGCACTGGATAGGTTAACGAAGCCCTCAGCGGTGAAGAAAGCCTTGCAGTGGTGAGAGGTGGGAGAAGTTGTCATGTTTTCTCCTCTGATATCTGACCTGCTGGGATGAAAGATGCCTTGGACGGCACCGGTTCGAAATTGTCGCCGTCACTGCCATCTGGTCAGGAGCGTGATCTTGCGTTAAGAAGAGAGACGCGTCTCCGCGTCGGGTTTCCTGCCGTCTCAGCCTTTCTGTTTGGCTTCTGCTCACCCAACCATGTAGAGGAGGAAGTGCGAGCAAGCCCGGCATTGTCCAAGTCGTTTCGTGAATTTGATGTTGGTTTATGGGGTGTCATTCTAGACCACCTCAAAAGGATGTTTGAAAGATGATCTCCAGCATATAACACCGTCTTCATTGATGAAGTTTTATATTGCAGTCAGATTTGTGACCAAATGTAAGATATTGAGTGTAGCATGCAAAAGCTCCCTGAAAGTGTAATTAATTAGAGGTAGCCTCGTATACTAGTAATTTTTATCCTCTTAATGCACCAATTTCACACCGAAGCCTACCCATTTCTGTCAGTTCGCTTTTGGAGGAAAACTTCATTGATAGGTACCTTTGTAAGGAAGTACAAAATAATGTTGTAATAATTTGGAAAGGACTAGGGAAGTTTGCGAGAAAAGTTGTAAGGTTCTTAATGCTCATCACTTCTTGCAAGATTCAGTCTGTCGAAATGTTCTCTCACATCATCCAAAGTCACACGTATCAAGCTACCTTGGCCACCCCAACAGGCTCTTTGAAACCCCAACATCTTCGCAGACATTTTCTTATGTGACAGGAAGATAATGCTAACGTTCATGGGAAAGAGACCTCTCTTCCGCGTTTTTTTACGGCGGATTCTTGCCTTGAGGTAGCTGAACCACTGACTCACGAAGCATGCACATAAACAAGCCAGGTGAGCCGGCGGTACAAGCAGATTTATAATTGTTTTAGTATTTCCAGCTCACCACTCTACAGTGCCTTCTGTTAATTTATTATGCCCGTAAATAGGAATATGAATATCAGAGAAGGCTTCGAGTCATCGGGGGGCTAAACAAATGTACTTACACCTCAGCTGGTCTCGAAACTGTGAGAGATTTTAAATTGTTTTGGGGAGGGGGAGGGGGAGCAGAGATAGATCTATCTGCATAGTCAACGTCTAATGCAGTTTATTTTCTTAAATGGCCTCGCAATGATTTGGAAAACATGTGAGTGCTGAAATTTCATTCTTGCACGAAATGAAACATTCATGATAGAACGGTAAATGGGCGCAGATATAAAATTTGTCTGCATAGCTGACGTCTGATATAATGTTTATTACATGGCATCGCAACAGTATCGAAGACACTTCAGTACTGAGGCTTCCTTACATTGTCTTGGTTTGTGCGCGAATTTACGACTCCACAATAAAATATGAATCTTCAATGACAGAAAAAGACTCACTTCTAAGACACGCAGGCATTGTTTTCCTTAAGTTGCCCTCATTTCGTGGCCTTCTGAACCCTATCGCACGCTCGGTCTGGAAGGTCAGCGACCTTTGGAGATGATGTATGGACGTTGCAGTCAGCGTGGAAGGTCTTCTCTGTTAACGGATGTAGGCCGTGCGGAGTGTGGTGCATCTATTTTTAGGAAAAATGGACAATCATCCCCTCCGACACTAACCTTTTATCGAAAGAATTCGCTCAAGATTGGGATTGTTTTCCCCTCCGTTAGCGTCTTATCTAGATCCGCCGCTGCCAGAATGCATCGTGACACGCTGCAATGCAAATTAAAACTGCTAGCCTGCTGCTAGGACGGTGTGGAAGTCTGGCTACCTGCCCGTTACAGCTGCGTGCGTTTTGCTTAGGGCACATTTCGACTAATTAATTTCCTGTTTTGTTCCTGAAAAGTGAAGCTTATTCGATTAATCGCCTATCAATATGAAATATCCCCCAGGACCGGAAACACTTTGAAATAATGCCTTGTACCGCGCCACTCTTGTTTTCTGTATTGCGATGTTTGCCAAATCATTTCCTTGCCTCTCACCAGACTCCCCTCTATCGGATAAATGCCAGATTGGATTGGTACATGAAATACATCAGTAAGCCAGTGAGTCTAAAATGTTTTTTTAAGTTCTTCACGATGGTGACACTCAGCTCTTGAAAGGCACGAGTGTCTTGAGATAAGAGTTCTTATATCATGCTCTCGCTCAGGAATTAGACCGAGGTAAAAAAGTATGAATTAAAAGTATGGCGAAGAAAGAGTATGGCGCAGGATTGATGTCTCTTGCCGTCACGTGGTTCTGGCGAAAGATGACGGATTTTGCGCTTTGTGTTGCTTGGAAAGCTAAAAAAGTCACAATGATGAATTGAGGTGCACATTTCAATTTCATATTGTTGGTATCAAATCATTCAGGCGGAGGGAGTTTGTGCTCGATGGCGGGAAGGCGAAATGCAAGCGAAAAACTGAGGCTCTCTCATCTTTGTTGTTCCTTGCATGCTTAACTGCCACAGATTAAGAAATGCTTCGTCCGTGGCGTACGTATGCATTATTATGGCTGGGTAGGGTGCATTTTCCTTTTTATCTTAGGTATGATGATTTGGAAAATGCATTCTCTTGGAAATGGTACGTGCCTCAAATATTAAGAAGGAAATGAATCGTGCTATTATATCGCATACAGTTCTACGATTGGAAGTATCTTACATTTTATCCATCAACAAATTTACATTATGATTTTTACATACAAAGCCACTTAGATCTACATCCAAAGTTAAATATAAAAAACACGTTTCACACAATCAGTAGAAAACCAATCGGTTTTCAATATGCCATGCAATATTACCAATGAAAGTATGTTATATTTTGTTTAAACCATTCAGAGTCCTGCTGGAATAGCATTCGGTGGTCTGCAAGATGGTTATCGGCAGTAAAGCTGTCGGATTTATCGCCGCTGACCATCGTAAACTACCTGGAAATCATTTTCTCTTCATTTTACGATCATGGCCTTTGTTGCCGTTCATTGCTGATATAACGACTCACGGAACAGCATGGTTTAATGCTGACACATGGCTTACTGCCCTGGCGCACCCTGATTCGGGTCAATCTGACTTGCACTTTCCACAGACGCTTTGCACAATAGGACTTCGGCTGAGGCTGGATCTGTGGCCGTCTGGGCAGAGGGTGGTGTTTTCACTGGCCCCGAATCCGACCCGCGTTTGGTTCTGCTTGGTGCGCTTGACGCATTGTGTCGTGAATTGTTTCACACGTGACCTCGATGGCTCCAGTTTCCCTGCAGTGGCCCGAAAAGTCACGGGAAAGCAGCCTCGACTGGGGTATTTGACACAGGAGTGTGGATTCTTACGGGGTCGGAGTCTGCAGAGTCTGCAAACGGATGCAGATACCGTGCATTAAACTGCATTGTTTGATGGTCAGCGTGGCTCAGTGAATCCTATTCATTTGCTTCCACTTTTATGAACATAATTCCGGAAAGTATGATACAAATCAACAAAGATTTTCTTTGCCGGCAAGGTGGAGATACAGACCAGAAAGTTTAAAAAATAAATGAACGAAAAGCTGCTAACGTAAACCTCTTGATGCAAGTCATGCAAGGTGTCTGGTTCGCCATGACAACGTACATCACGGAAAGTTCCAGACCAAATAGCCATGAAGAATGGACGTAGCCACTCTGAGGGCCTGCGATCCCCTGAAATTTTGGGAGACTCTCCATTCAGCTCAGGAGGTCCCTTCGATGCCGGTAGACTGAGATAACCTCATGAATTTGGTAGAATATAAATCCATCACCAAGGATATATAATTACATATTTGACTTTTGAAACCCCTTGACCGACAAAATAAGTCTTTGAACAAATCAGGAAGACCTCATTAGTGATAAATAATGTAGGACACCACATAATCATCAGTTGATTGTTATAGTATATACAACAAATAATTAATATATGGCCTGCCTCACTGCAGAGGCCACGCTCCGTGTCAGGGATAGAAAGTCAGAATCTGGTCCCCATAGAAAGAAAAGGCGACGCCTCTGCCGTCTGGTGCCTTAGCTGTCTGTACTTTTTGCTGTTACTATCTCCCGTCACGCAAGCCTTAACTACGATGACCGCTGCAAGAGGCAAGCCTTGCAACTTGAGTAGTTATTGGTCTGACCTTCAATGTTTCGGTTGAATGCGGTTGAACTCTGCTGTAAGAAGATGGAATAATAAGATATATAAATGACTGAAGGTAACTAAAATTGATAAGTGATATATAACTAGGATGTGACCAAAACTTGAAATTTCCATTGGTGACTAATTTCTGTCTTACAGGATTAATTCAAATTTTCGTGCCAGATAAATTCACGGTATAGAAACGGAAAATAGCTTGTATGATATCGATAAATAGTATCACTTATCATGTTTGGAGTTAAATTATACATAGATAAATGATGTTTAATATATATCTGAATTAATCGCATTTTCCTTTCCCACTCCTGAGTAAGGAATGGTCTTAAGGACACCAAAAACGTAGCTGATTGCATACACCCGCAATAACTATAGCAATATTGCGCTACTTCATATCCTTGTATCACGCCTCTGATAATAAGCCTTCCACCTCAAACTCCCAACCTCCAACCTAGAACTTCCCCCAAGATTCACCGTTCAACCAACAGGGTGAAAGGCGAAAGGCGAACCTACCTTTCAGTCAAGACTGCACACGATGCGGTGTGAGCTTCTTGTCACCTCTTCTCAGCCCAATCCCCGACATACCAGCGGTCACCTCTTCTTCCGTCGGGTTGGTCTGCACGCTTTCTGGCGGTGGCTTCAGAGTTCAGCAGACGGGTCAGTGCCCTTAGCCACCGCCCACTCCTCTGGACTGCGTGGGCAACTCTGCTCCAAGCATGCACGCGCGCCTCCTCACCCACTGTCTGTGGTGGTCTCGGTCGAAAGAGACCGAATTCCAAAGGCAAGCTCGGTGCTTACGAGGTAAAAGAAGTTTCGACGGCACGTTGTTCCGTAGTGGGTGGTATTGAGGCAACACGACCAGGTTTGATGCGATAGATAGCTTCAGGCGACGTGGAGCTAGCGGCAATTTCAGAGACGTCGATATAGCACAGGAAAGTATCTGTGAATAAAAATCTTCAACGCTGAGTGTGAGACCATCCCGGAAACCTGCTTGAACTCGCCGAGTTCAGCTAACTCTGACCCACGTCACTTATTCTTCGTTTCTTTTGCGAGCTGGAAGGTATCACACAGATGAGTAAGCTCTTGATCTCCGAGTACTGCCACCAGCGGTACTGGCGCGAGCCGCACAGTTGTTGACGCCACGAGCGCCGACTTTGAACTGCGACGAGGCCGCGGCGGCGGCGGCGGCGACCTAGTGGGAACTCAGCCTTAATACGGAAGTTTGTGTAACCAGAATTCCACAGCGGCGTGCAGCCTACTCGAGTCTGGAAGAAAGCTGAGTGTAGCTTGGAACAGGTTGAGAAACGCACGACTGGTGGCTGAATACGCGATAGATTACTTTAACTATTAAATCACTATTTAGGTCAATGTTAAGCTTTTATAATCTCATCACGAGTTCAAGCATGGAAAATTTAATGAAAATAAAATTGAAGTGCAACTAAAAACACACAGAAGACAGGCAAATCACACATCTTATCACAGCACACGCCGAATACAGACTAGGCTATGAAACAAAACGCATTCCAAGACGACATTTAGTCATATAATCGTGTATGTATACGCCCTTTTGTGTCGATTTGTATTATGTTATTTGCCAATCCTCAGTTCTTTTTCCAATGCATCCTGCTCCCCTACCAATCCCTCCGGGTTATGCAGGGGTGGAAAAACCCCCCAACTCGCCAACCAGGGATTGCGACAGACCTTGGGTACTGAAGTAATTAAGTGCGACAGAAATCCTGTACGAAATCGGAATTCAGGCAGCCGCAGAGAAAAGAACAAAGCTCCTGGAGAACCGAGACTTTCCTCAGCTAAAAGCATCGATACATAGGCGGATCTAGGGGGCAAGGGGGCATTTAACACCCACCCCTATCAACCCTCGCCTTCCCCTGAAATGGTCACGGGAAATTTACCGAAACTTCAGGGCCCTGAACTGTCGATGGTGGCACCTGAAATTTCGTCTCCCACTCTTCCCTCAGGATGCCCCCACAAAAGGTTTCACCGCCCAAAAAGGCATGCCCGTGGCCGTGGTCCGGATGGCGCCCCTGCCTATATGCACCCTTTTCCACGCGAACGGAGATCCTGTATCCGCCTATGCCTCGATAGAAAGTTTTATTATGGGTTTTTTATTGAAAAGTTGAATTTTGTGCCAGATTGTATTGCCACGAACTTGCAATGCTTCATTACTCTGTTGCGACGTTGGCGGCATCGGATGAGCTTCTTTGGCATTCGCTGTCTGGATTGATTTTTGATTGGTTATTTTACTGGAGATACTAGTATAATGAAGAAGCCGCTTACTTTGTCATATGTAAGGATGTTAAAATGTGCAACAACTTTATCGTAATTGCTGCGATATCTGTTCCATTGGTTACAGGGCGGTTGGGCCTTGGAGACCACTTGGTAACAGGCCAGTCTACTGCAAGTGTAGAACAGCCAGAACATCGGGGGGGATACGTTCTGGGGGTGTGATAATGGAGCACAGAAAGAATTTTTACAAGGTACAAGCTTAAAATTGTGTTTCTACAAGTTTTACCATTGCAGAACAATAGTTAAACAGTAGTTCAGTTACCGAAGTGAAACAACCCTGGTTACGTCACTAGCATAAAGCAGTGCAATTTCTAGAGAATGACAACCTTGCATTGTGCCACAATAGTGCGCGCTTCGTTCATACCTGGTTCATACCTTGCTTGCGCACCAGCGCTGTACTGACTGAATACTAGGCGTTGTAGTGGCATTGTAAGTAGCTGGTAGGTAAAGCTAGGGCGTTGTTACACCCTTGCTCGGCCATTGTCGTTTGACTATGGTTTCAAATACCTGCTCGGTACGGTCGCCCAGGGCAGTTGAATAACGGTAAGCAAGACGGTCGCCATCTTGCTTTCTGTTTACCCGTGGCAATACACAGTGGCCTGGCACGCATACCGTGTAGGTTAGAATAAATGTGACTTATTTTAATCAATCGTGGAACTTTGGAAGCTGTCTGGAATATTTGTCAGTTATCTGCGAGTGGAATGTATTGTTCTCTGTTCCAATAGTTGAAAAGTGAGGCATTTTGGAATGGTCAATCCAGGTCCAGGTAAGTAGGTATGTGGTTACTTCAGGCATGTATGCCATATTGGTATTAAGGCTCATATTTTCGTGTCAAACGAGCACAGACTATTTGATCATATCACAGAAAGAAATTTTTACAAGGGCAAACCTTGTCAGACCCTTGTTTACATGGAAAATTACTAGGGTAAAACGCAAAGCTTGTACTTTCAAAATCCGTGCCACGAAAACAAGGAAATACAAGGAAAACCATGTAGAACAATGGTAGAACCATAGTACGACAATGGTTGCTAGAAGACGTTGTACAAACCTTGTAACTTAACTATGGTTAACCTACATGGCAAAGACAATGGCTGACAACGTCCCCACAAGCCATCTACTAGGTCATGATTACCCCATAACAAGGGTAGAACAAAGTCTTGTGTCCGCCTTGTACGCAACGGCAGCCTTCCTACAAGAGCTTGACGAGATTAGAACCTTGCTTGCACAACCGCTTTACCAGTGCGTAACGGGAGGAACAAGGGTGTTGCAAGGCTTATTATAAGGGTAAAACGAGACTCGGATTACGTCTTTACAACAGTGGCAGATCCAGGACTTCATTTCGGGGGAAGCTTGGGTTCGCGCCTCCCCAGCCATAGTGTCTAGACAGCATCCGACTACGCATTTACTTTAGGCACTCTGACATTTCATGATGTGGAAGGGGCTTGAGCCCTCTTAGCCCCTCCCCTTGTACCTACCCTGCCTCAAAAAGAACTTTTCAGTCTCTATGCAAAGCTAAAGCGTTTTCTGGCCCCAAATGCAACCGGAAGACTATCGGTAGAAAAAGGGTAAGCATTGAGCCACCTCTCAAGCAAGAAAATAACCCGCACGTTGTCTTACCCATGTCGGTAAAACACAGCATCACTCATCAGGCGCCGATCCATCTGAAGACACCAACAAGATCATATTGGAACTCAACTCACCCTATTTTTCAAACGGGCCCATAAGGCAAACACAATTAGGTTCTACCCACTGCAGGTACCTAAGCCATATGATCAATTAGTCTGTGCTCCTTTGACACGAAAATATGAGCCTTAATACCAATATGGCATACATGCCTGACGTAACCACATCCCTACTTACCTGGACCTGGATTGACCATTCCAAAATGCCTCACTTTTCAACTATTGGAACAGAGAACAATTCTTTCCACTCGCAGATCACTGACAAATATTCCAGACAGCTTCCAAAGTTCCACGATTGATTAAAATAAGTCACATTTATTCTAACCTACACGGCATGCGCCAGGCCACTGTGTATCGCGACTGGTAAACAGAAAGCAAGATGGCGACCGTAACCCGAGCAGGTATTTGAAACCATAGTCAAACGACAATGCCCGAGCAAGGGTGCAACAACGCCCTAGCTTTACCTACCAGCTATTTACAATACCACTACAACGCCTAGTATTCAGTTAGTGCAGCGCTGGTGCGCAAGCAAGGTATGAACCAGGTATGAACGAGGCGCGCACTATTGTGGCACAAGGCAAGGTTGTCATTCCGTAGTAATTGCATTGCTTTATGCTAGTGACTTAACCAGGGTTGTTTTACTTCGGTAATTGAACTACGGTGCAACTATTGTTTTGCAATGGTAAAACTTGTAGAAACACAATTTTAAGCTTGTACCTTGTAATAAATTCTTTCTGTGTGGCTTAGGTACCTGCAGTGAGTAGAACCTAAATGTGTTTGCCTTATGGGCCCGTTTGAAAAATAGGGTGAGTTGACTTCCAATATGATCTTGTTGGTGTCTTCAGATGGATCGGCGCCTGATGAGTGATGCTGCGTTTTACCGATATGGGTGCAACGCGCGGGTTATTTTCTTGCTTGAGAGGTGGCTCAATACTTACCCTTTTTCTACCGATCGTCTTCCGGTTGCATTTGGGGCCAGAAAACGCTTTAGTTTTCGCATAGAGACTGAAAAGTTCTTGAAGCAGAGGTAGGTACAAGGGGAGGGGCTAAGAGGGCTCAAGCCCCTTCCACACCATGAAATTTCAAAGTGCCTAAAGTAAATGCGTAGTCGGATACTGTCCAGACACTATGGCGGGAGGCGCGAGCGACCAAGGTTCCCCCTCCCCGAAATTAAGTCCTGGATCAGCCGCTGTTGTAAAGACGTAATTCGAGTCTCGTTTTACCCTTGTACAAAGCCTTGCAACACCCTTGTTCCCTCCCGTTACGCACTGGTAAAGCGGTTGTGTAAGCAAGGTTCTAATCTCATCACGCTCTTGTAGGAAGACTGCGGTTGCGTACAAGGCGGACTCAAGGCTTTGTTCTACCCTTGTTATGGGGTAATCATGACCTAGTAGAGGGCTTATGGGGACGTTGTCAGCCATTGTCTTTGCCATGTAGGTTAACCATAGTTAAGTTGCAAGGTTTGTACAACGTCTTCTAGCAACCATTGTCGTACTATGGTTCTACCATTGTTCTACATGGTTTTTCGTTGTATTTCCCTTTGTTTTCGTGGCACGGATTTTGAACGTACAAGCTTTGCGTTTTACCCTAGTAATTTTCCATGTAAACAAGGGTCTGACAAGGTTTGCCCTTGTAAAAATTTCTTTCTGTGAGCACAGATATTGTCAGCCCGTTTTGATCTTGCGCCTAAGTTTCACCTCAGCATTGTGTAGGCCTTTCTACGCTGCTAAGTATAACGACATCGGCTCTAGAGAGCATTTATTTGCGTCAGTCTGATTTTTACACTCAGTATGGTTTGTGCTGTTTGTTTAGATCACTTTTTTCTGGTGAACAACGTCTCTCACAAGAAATAGCGTTGCGAAGAAAAGAACTGAGAATCAGCATTTGTATAACAGGCCTCAACGCGTATTTTGGTTTCCTGGTGTCTTGGGTCTTAATTAATGTTATTCTTACAGCTTTTGGACATACCTGTGATGCCTAATTCTGCCGATATTTATTATAAATTCCAGTTATCCCTTTTTAGTGAGCTTTTAAAAGTAATTGTGTTGGTGAGGGCCATTGCCGTTAATGCTGTCAGTTACCAAATATCTTCAAAATATACCTCCCCTCCGGTCAGCACCAGCCCGGGTCCGTCCCCCCTGTAAAAATTCTGTGGTGGCGCCCCTGGCTGACACCCCACCCTCGACGCAGCCGACAATATTATCAATTTCCGTGCCTGACGGTCTTGTACTGTAGCTAGTGTTGGATCCAGGATTTCATTTTGAGGGGGCTAGGGGGCTCGGGCCTCCCTCGCCTTTGCCTCGGAACAGCCTCCGGCTATGCATTTACTATGGGCACTCTGACATTTCGGGAGGGGGGGGCTTGAGCCCTCCTAGCCCCCTTGTATTCGTCACTGACGGGAGCCACCAGGCCTCGAAATGCACTCATTGTACAGCGGGACCTGCCTCCGCCTGTGCGCCTGTCCCACCTGGGTCAGCTGAGGCAGCGGCGGGTTCAGCCGGCCAAGGAGGGGGGGCGGATACTGTCAGGCAATGCTCGAACACGGACGTGTCATCCCGGACACTCCAGCGCCGGGGGAGATGACTGGTAAAGTCAAGTGCCGGGCGCCGAGCTCCACCGCACTCAAAACCTCGCATCGCCCCTGGCCCTGCCTCTGCATTGACACCGGATGGTCGTCAGTCAGCTGATGTGGCGCGTCAGTTTTATCGCAGGTGCGGAGTTGAGTGGGGTGGGTGGCTCTGCGTCTCAGGGAAGTGAGGTCAAGGTGATGTTAAATGTTACTTTGTATTGCAATTTTCTCTAAACCGTGGTTGACGCACTACAATTCTATTTTTGGTAGGACGTATTTCAAAGCCAAGGCAGACATACTTTTCTATGGTGCGAAAGTGTATTAAAGAAGCGAATTGTGCGTGCTGTTCTTGCTTATTTATTTCCTTTACCAATTTGTTTACCAATCTTGAATACCGAATGGTTTCGTGATTTCATACAAAAGTGCTCCACAGTCATAATTCTTAAAGGCCCTGTTACACACCCGCTTAAAAAGGGCAAAGGGCTATAGTTCTAGACTGTTTGCTCCATAATATGAATATAAATGACTTAGACTTCGGTTCCACGGCCAAAATGCGATCCAGATCGGATCACTGATCCGTTACACCATGGAGTCATCGAGGTGACCTGTATATACTGTGACCTCTGATGTTCTGCAGCCTGGGTGACCTGTGTGTATTGTGACCTCTGATACCCTTTGGTTCAGGTGACCTGTGTGTATTGTGACTTCTGATGCCCTTTGGTTCTGGTGACCTGTGTGTATTGTGACCTCTGATACCTTTGGTTCTGGTGACCTGTGTGTATTGTGACCTCTGATACCTTTTGGTTCAGGTGACCTGTGTGTATTGTGACCTCTGATACCTTTTGGTTCAGGTGACCTGCGTGTATTGTGACCTCTGATGCCCTTTGGTTCAGGTGACCTGCGTATATTGTGACATCTGATGCTCTGCAGCCCTAGCGACCTGAGAGTATTGTGATCTTTGGTGCCTGCAGCGTGGCTGACCCCTGTGTGTTGTTACCTCTTATCTTGTGCAGTGCGGGTAATCTAGCTTTTTTAGCCGGTCACTTCCCTCAGCCTGTTATGACCCAATATTTACCTTTACCTGTCTAGTGAGCAATATCATGCTTGAATAATTTCTTGCAGGCCTTCTTCCATCATTGTGATTCTCTATGTCTCTAATAAAAGTTAAGAATAATGCGGTTGGGGGGGGGGGTTAGAAAACTCGTCACAGGGTGGAGGTGAGCTGGGTAACCACTTCCAATAGGGGTTAGACTTTATGTAGCTGTCTGCTAATTTTGGCTGTGGGAACCCACATCCAATCGAATCGTTTGCTCATGCTTGTTTGATGTTCTTATTTGGCTCCTTTGTGTTGATGCACATGCCGATTACCAATAGGAACGCTGTGAATGCACGGGCCAAAGCGGGGGACGGGGGACGCTTCCCTGTTGGCCAACCAGGGGATGTCCCCCAAAAGAATGTTTGGGTCGATCGTTATTAATGCTGTCAGGTGACGAATATACTCAAATTCGCCTCCCCGGTCAGCACTAGCCCGGGTCCGTCCCCCCTGCGAAAATTCCGTGGCGGCGCCTCTGTGTGAATGCATAGGAAGTCTACCGTGCCTCTGACCTCCCGTTTACGTTCCTGCCTTGCAGACGGAGCCTCCCGCTGCCTCAGACCAGCTGTGGCTGGTTAGTCTTCAGCCGCACATAGAACGCCGCTCTGCCCCGACCATCCTCTCTTCTGCCGCTCCTGCCGGCACCGGCACGGGGAAGAGCGTGCAGTTCGACGCCGTCGCCTCTGAGGACAGGTCCAGTCGCGGCCGCTCACTCCTGGACCACCTCGTTACCATCAGCCGCAAGCGATGGCGTCGGAACCGACAGTTGGACTCCCAGTCAGGTGTTGGACGGTGCTTGGGCAGGAAGGAGTCTGGTTTAGCTCCTCAGTGGACAACGGTCTTCCACCATGCGGTGCATTGGAGAGCGTGCGTCATTCGACAACAGCGGCATCTATATTGAATGTTAGTGGATTACTACCGACATCTATAGCGGACTAGTACTAAGACTGTACACTAGCGAAATCTAAGCAGAAGATCAGAATAGCGCCCGCACGGCGGAGCAGTGGACCTGAGGAACTACGGCTGGTATTTTAGTGGTTAAGTCCGGCAGGATAGAAGTGCCGTGACAGGATAGACATCTGGTAGCGAGGAAAATGGCTTATATGGTGGGTATATCTTAAAAACCATTGTTTGATCTTTAATCGGCAAACTTTCGACATTAGTTTAATACCGTGTTTGGGATATTAGCCTTTGTACCAGACAGCATCTCACAAGGAAAGTGACGAGACTTGCGTTAAGGTATCTAATAGTAGGGCTTCCCACTTAACGAAAAGAAGTTAAAGTGGCCACTTTGGGACTTCTAAATCTCGTTCCTGGGTTCATCAGCATCAGCTGACTCAATTAATACATTCTCGACCGGTAAAATATATTTGCCCCGGGTTCTTCAGCCAAATGCCATTTTATTTGTGTTTTTGCCCATATTTTAGCAAATATTTTGGTCTCTTGGAACGCAATGGTGTTTTCTACTCCTGTCTTAGTAAAATCCTCCATGGCCTGGTAGAATTTCGGAATATATTTATGCCACCTAGTTTGTCACTACCACATGCCCCAAATGAAGATTTTCCGGCATTCACTCTCTCCATTTACTCGGCCATTGAAGCTTTGCTGCGTGTTTTATTCTAAAAGACGGCGGGTTGCAGATTGCGATAAGTTATCAGAGGTGGGAACCGCTGCCAAATGTTTGAAATCACTATTTCTGCTGCCTTGGCTTTTCCTGTTTTATTGCTAGTTTGTATTAAAAAGTGCGAGCTCAAAATACTTTATTCACTGTTCTCTAAGAAATTCAAAGATATCTACTGATACCCTGTATATTACGTTAGAAAGTAAGACATTTATAATACGATATGCAAACAAAATTGCACAACACGAATATTCGTTTGCGCTCTTCTGTTTTACTGACTGAGTCAACCTTCCCTCTCTCTCACCCTCTCGCGCAATTTAATTGACTGGCGGTCCCCTAACAACCTGTCGGTTGTGGTAGGGTTTATTAATTATTTTGCTTCCACTACCCGCCACTCTGCTATTTTTGGCTACAAAAACCATGATTTCGCTATCATTTTGAGGGTTTTCGGAGAGCGGAGAAGCGGAATAGAGAACTTAAATATGAGATCGTCTGGGTCTGTAAAATATGCAGCCGCGGCTGCAAAGGAAATAAGTCACTGTTTTTTCAGCGTTACCTGGGTACAGAAGCAGCGGTCGAGATGTAAGATTTTTAGGTGATGCTTTATATATTGTTGATGTGATTTGTTGCCATCCTATCCCACAATTATTCTGACACGAAAACAACTACACCCCTTCCGTAAGAAAGTGGGCAAAATCAATAAGTGACTGTTTTGCTTGGTCTGGACCTGAAGTTACAACTGATTAGACGTTTTCC
Source organism: Lepas anatifera (assembly GCA_034440635.1). Lineage (NCBI taxonomy): Eukaryota > Metazoa > Arthropoda > Thecostraca > Lepadidae > Lepas > Lepas anatifera. The sequence goes on along the minus strand of JAOTON010000094.1, from coordinate 416,115 downwards.
AGTATTATATAGAAATGCTTCACTCTCTGGAAATGCCGGCTCTGTTCACAAACCTTGACGATTTCTTCATTCCTTGGAATAACACCAATTTACCCGGAGGCAAGCACGTTAGTGCTTACTCTTTTCAGCGAGGGCAAAACCCGAGAAGAACGAAAAAAGGTGGCAGCATGCCAAGAAAAACATAACTCTCCGTGAAGCTCTAAAACCAAACAAATTTTACAATCAAAGGGCATTCCCTTCCTACCCGGCTCCTTCAAATCGAGATGTTTAAGACTTCAGAATCCTGTCCAGAAAGGACAGTCTGAGCCGGCTATAATCACGGGATGTAATTTTTGTAGTGTAGCAGGTATCACTGGTGGTGCTGATAGGGGAATTGGACTTCTGCTGTAGCTCATGGTCAAATTTAGCTATAAAAACAGCTCTGAAGATTATTCTTTGCCCGCCCACCACTGATACTTAGATGCTCCATATGAAATATTCATACGAGGGAAAGAGCTGCGTATAATAGCCACTGGATGAACAAAAAGCGGATAAAATAATTATTTATGTCATTTTCAGCCGTAACAACTCGCATATATTACTTACTAAGAACTGCGACCCAGCATCTTTCTGCACGAAAAACAGCCCAAATTTTCAATTTCCAAGCAGAAGGAAAGCCCTTCACTGGGACTTTTGATCACTTGACACTGAATTTTTGTACTTTTCCCACTCACAAAATATTTACTGATTCCTAAAAGAGAACGGAAAGACAATAGTCTCCCAAGAGATTGAAATCTGTGCATGTGTTTTGACACAGACACAAAGAAAATCACATTTTCTAAGGCACTGATCAGCTGCATTATAAGTGACTCCAAAATTAAGCCCAAGCCTAAAAAACAGTGGCGAAGAGAGACTATCGGTCTTAAAACGCTTAAGATAGGGCCAGATAAAGCTGGTGGACTAAGAAACAAGCTACAGAACTCCCCACGCACTTACCTAAAGCTTTGAGCAAAGTAGGACGCACTAGCATAAACGTCTAAATATAGGCCTATTCAGCATTTTGATCACACAATTTTTCACTGGCATTGCCTGATTGCAAACTTCAAAGCCCATGCAGAAACGTGCCAGAAAGTTGTCTCTCTGCCCTCCTGATCACGCTTTTGCTCACATACGGGGATTCCATAAACGTTAGAAATTCAGTGCCACCAGCGTAATCCTGTTTGTTTTGATCCAAACAAATAATGACGATCGGCGCTATATGACGGCACTGGGTTGGCGTAACCCTAAAGCCAAATAACAAACAAACACATATTGACGAAAACATTAAGGCATTGTTATAGTTAATCAAATTTCGGACTCAAGCTGCTGGCGCAATTTTCACAGAAGCCTTCACGGTACTGCGATAAATCCTGAAGTATTTAATAAATTACCTAATTGTTGATAAATTAATCGCTATTAGTTCTTAATGGTTTCATTCCGATGATCGCTATCCGCAAAAGAGGGCACAGTGTTTAAAGTCCTAAATGTCCGTAAAAATAATGTCACCCTTAAACGAATTAGACATTGGTTAGCACAACTCAGGGCACATCTCTTAAAACTGTTTACCGGTGTAGGATCTGTGGGGGATGCATCTTTATCACCTTTAAAGTTGAGACCATTCTACTAAAGTAGCGACCTGAAATAGGACGAAATTATTATTTTTAACATTACCTTGAATTGGATTCTGAGATCCATACCTTGTTTTTGTTTTTCTTTTGCTGCGTTTCAGGGTAATTTGTAACTATCACCGTAATGGCAAAATGACAATTGCACGGAGACACCACAGAAAATGACAAAGGCCTTATTTTTCAAAAAAAGACAAAACATAATCATTGTTCGACGGCGTATGACGGTTTAATTCTACCATTCTAATAGCCGACGTCATGACGCACCACAGTTAATAGTCGCTGACTGTTGATGCTGGATGCGTCTTCTAGACGTTCCAAATGCAAGGGTTATGTGGCTGAATGCATCTATGGCATGCTTCCAAGTCTCAATCACTGAACACCGCCAGGAGCTAGTGTGCTTGTAACTCTCGTTTCGTCGGGAGATGAGTTTAACCGGCAGGGATTTAACGCTCTGGGCGAAATCCATAACACAACAAAACCGTAGACGATGTGCTGGCACGCAATTCCACCTACCCGGACCACCTGGTATATGTCACCAGCATCATACGGTGCTGTGGCGACCATGGCAACCACCTGAACCATAGGAAGCTCAGGTTTGCACAACAGAAGGTCAACTACTGCGGGTACACGATCACGTCTGACAACTTAACTTCTAACTGTGAAATGTTCAAGGCCATCGCAGATTTCCTTCAGCCCGAGAACATCACTGATCTGCACTCATTCATGGGCCTGGTGAACCAGCTCGGAGGACTGACGTCAGAGCTGGCTCAGGCAGCGCAGCCCTTCAGAGACTTGCTGAAGGCGCGTTATATCTGCTGTCGGTCCGCTCGGAAATCAGCAGCGTTCCGGCGCGTCAAAGGCAACCTATCGTGTCCACCAGTGATGGCGTACTTCGACCCGCAGCTCCCGACGATGCAGCAGACAGACGCAGCCCGGACAAGAGGTGGCCTGGGCTTCGCTCTGCTTCAGAAACACGGCCACACCTGGCGACTAGTGCAGTGTGGCTCGAGGTTTCTGACCGACACAGAGTCCCGGTACGCGGCGATCGAGCTGGAGATGGCAGCCTGCCTGTGGGCGTGCAGGAAGTGCCAAGAAGTGGTTTGTCCCACCTCGACCTGCTCGTCGATAATCGCCGCCCAATGGTGCCGATCCTGAACGACAAAAGGCTGAACCAGATCGAGAACCCGTGACTACAGCGTATGAAGGAGAAGCTAGAAGCCTGCAGGCTTCACCACCAGCTAACAGCGAAGCTCAGAGCACTGCATCCCAGACGCGCCGTCTTTGCGATCTTGCTGATGATCCAGCCGAGAGTGACGCCCTAGAAGAAGTCAATGACGACCTCCTTCACGCTGCTGTGGTTGCAGCTCACTGAACAGGTAGCAGTCGACTGACACCGAAGTTACTGACGGCACCGCGGTGGACCCTACCTGCAGAGAATCGCCCCGCTGCCGAGAGCGACACTGACCACAAGGCCTAAGCGACATCATCACAGACGGACTGCTACTTCATTGCACGAGTCGAAGCTGGAGATTGATAGAAACCATTGACGCGACCGGCCGCATGTGCCCCGGTCCGATAATGCCTGTGACGCCAAAAACATCGTCTCATCTGCTCACAGTACAAACAGCAGGCATGCAGTCACACCAACGTCCCTCTGTGGCGAGAAGACTACCACCCGACCGTGTAGTCAGTCAGTGTCCAGCGTTCTCCCTGAAGCGCAAAATACCACCGACATCCGGGACTCCAAAGTCGCTGAGACCACGCGACGCCACGACGCCTCCGCACTGCCGCTGTCGCAGCATGATCCCGGCAGTCGAGTCGACCTCCAGGACGTGGTCACAGCCCGTTGGAACCGTGTCGAAGCTGTGGAAACCGGCCATCGTCACTCTAACCTGATCAAGGGGGCGAGCGGCCGACTCTACTGGCGGAATCACCACCTTCCGGTCGTTTCTCATGGACCTGGTGACTCCTCCTGACGTCCACCCTCCGCCATCTCCTAGCGCCGGTCAGCCGCCGCCCGTCTCGGTGGAAACGTGAGAGGTTTCGGCAGTGCCTGCTGCACCTCGTCGCAGCCGACGTCTGCGTTCACCGCCTCAGAGTCTTCAGGTGCGCTGGGTGATAGCTCGTATGGTTGTAGTTATGTGTCTTCAAGTCTAGCTATGCTTTATTTTATTATCTAGAGCTACTATTGACATCTAATCTCCTTTTCATAGGCATGATAAACCATACATCAATATTGTGAATGATCTGGCTCCATTGTGTATAGCAATGAGCAGTCTACGTAGTAGTAAATATACAAATCATTCGCCGAATGAAGGATAAGCTGCCGTTTAGAAATGCATCTTGTGAGAGTTAGTTTGGAACTTAAGTAATTATTTTTATGTTTAGAATGAATTTACTACAGCATGCATTACAACAAATGCATGAAAAATCAAAATTTCCACTAACAGGAAATAATTGATTAAATCATACGTAATCCATGTCTCTAGTAACTTTCATTATTGTTCGGAGTACGTTTTTTAGCCATTATTCAATATGTCTGAAAGGGTAAAATTCTGTGTTTTGTGTTGATATTTACCCGGGGTTATTCCCGGCAGGTACAGACCGTTCGACAAGGCTGCACGGTATCTACACAGGACTGTATCTGGCGAGAAACCGCCTCTCCGAGGTCTTCAGATGTGATTTTAAACTCTGTAAAATGGCTGTAGGCCACTCGATACGTCATTGTCGCCGAAACGCCCTAAATCCAGTTCACATACAAGATGTCTCAAGGTTTTGGGCGTAGCAAGGATTGAAACAAGTAGTGTGAATTGTATTCATTTGTGTTAGTTGTGTATGAATATTAAATAAATGAAGGAAAATGTTTTCGCATGTTTTTTTCGTTCATGATGGCGAAGGTTTTTATGTTGGCGGTCGGCACAATAATCCGCCTGAAGAGAGAAAGGATATCACAAAAGCCACCCCGATATAAGAACTAAACGCACAAAAGTAGTACCTATGCTGAAATAAGGCAAACTAGCGCCACGAGGGACTTCCCCCCGATTTTTAATGAACTCGTCCACTGCTGACCTGGTGGGCCTCCCCTTCAAGTGGACTCGTCCACCCGATTTGACCTTGACCCACTTCTTTTATGAATGTGGCACCGAACTGCGTTTTTCTGCGTGACCTACTTTCCCTTTCACCTTGGTTTGACCTTGAAAAGCAATGAGGCACCTGGGCTGCATCTTTTCCATTTGACGCACTTTCACTTTCGTTTGACCTTGAGAAGCGATGTGGCGCCGAGCTTCGTTGCTTTGACACGCAACCTACTTTCACTTTCACCTTGGCTTGACCTTGACAAGCGGTAACCTCCCCTGCGTCCTTAAATGGACTCGTCCACTGATGACGTCATGGACCACCCCTTCAAGTGGACTCGTCCATCGTGAGAGCTGCCGCAGAAGGCCTCGATTTGACCTTGAACTTGTGCGATTTGACCTTGACCCAGTGACCCAATTATAAAATGAAACTGGCGCCTGGGCTGTCGTTGTTTTCCACTTGACCTACTTTTCAAGGTCAGTTGAAGGTCACCTTGGTCGTCCTTGACAAATACTGTGCCGCTACGAGTAACCTCCCCTTGCATTTTTAATGGACTCGCCCACTGTGACCGCTGTCTTACTTTCGACCTGACCTGTTGTGCCTCCCCTTGAAATGGACTCGTCCACCGGGAAAGCTGTTGGTGATGCTCATTTTCGATATGTTTGGAATCAATCGGTGACGGAATCGAACAGAACACGCATGACATAAAAGTGCAATATGTATTTGAAGATAGGCACCAGATCCAACGTCCCATACAACCGACGAGTTTCTTTTACACAGCGACAGAGGCAATGTCCTATTTTATCTCTGCATAGGAGCTGCAAAAATCATTCCCTACGTCATCATTTGTAAGCTTGCTCATACAAATAGTCAACAAACATCAACACGAAAATCCACGGGTTTACATTTTATAGCGGTCATCTGATGAAGTCGAGATTCGAACGTGCCCCGAACACAAAACCTTCGGCTTCATTACGGTAGAAGCAGGCCCAGCTAAACATTCATCTTTATGCGCCAGCCTAATCACTCCGTGGAGCCAGTTCAAAAAGGTCGGTGTCCGTTTCGAATGGTAGGATACTGCATATACTGAAACGGAACACGCTTAGTACGACTTTGTTCACACAGGATGGAACTTAATGTTTAGTGAAATCTTGGAAATAAAGCAGAAAGTCTTAAAAAGAACCATCATTCTACGAAGGAACTAAAAGGGGACATCCAACAGTCAATTACAATGACGTGTGACATGGCGAAAAACTGGCGCATTAACCCAGCTTCTTCTGTCAGTTTTGTTCAAGCTGCTACAAACACAGCACTCGGGGTCGGAGTGTCGCTAAAACTCCCAGGGAACTGGTCCAAAAAACCCGCACCCACCATCCGCTCGAGCAGTTCCTGCAATAACAGAGGTTTGAAAGCCACTGATTAATCCCAGAAAGCGTAGGAACATAGCACTAACGTGTCTGATGTCGTTAAAAAAGTAGACTACCACACACGACACAACACTAAACAAAGCACGTCCAGGTTTCCTTCGCAACAAGGATTAGATACATTCCCAGCGTCAAGTTGGAAACGGTAACAAATGGGACATTTGAAACTCCACACAGCTTGCATCGTGTCATGAGATTTGCCGTTTCAGCACAGTTAACATATCCACCAGCTGAGCTTCAGCTTTTACAGCAGTACATATTGGCCGTTTGATAGTTGTCTTCACAAAATTGCACTTGCCGCTTATGGTTCTCTTTGCACAGGATTATGGCACTGGCTGTTTTTAGTTGTCTTTCCACAAAATTACGACACTGGCCGCTTAGAGTTCTCTTTCCACAAAATTACGGCACTGGCTTTTAAGGGTTGTCTTTCCACAAAATTACAACACTTGCTGTTTATAGTTGTATTTCCACAATATTACGGCATTGACTGCTTATAGTGGCCTGTCCACAAAATTAGGGCACTGACCATTCAGTTTTCTTTCCACAGAATTACGGCACTGGCTATTTATAGTGGTCTTTTCACGAAACTACGGCGCTGGCCGCTTAGAGTCTTTCCACACTATTACGACACAGGCCGCTTAGAATCTTTCCACAAAATTACGGCACTGGCCGCTTACAGTTGCCGTTTCCACAAGATTATGGCACTGGCCGCTTAGAGTTGCCGTTTCCACACGAACACGGTGCCGGCGGCCACCACAGTAGACAGAAGGCTTTCGTCCGTGTTGAAGCAAACATCGGAGAAAAACGGTCGGGTGGTCCTGTTGTTTGTTCACGCAGTGGTTCAGGCCCTGATCCACGCCGAAGAGGTAGACGTTGCAGTCCTCACGGCTTTGACCTGGAACAGGAGGATTGTGAGTCAAGGTCTGTTCTAGCCCAAGTTTCTGGAGTGTCATCATCATCATTTACGGGAGTTAGGGAAACACTGACATCCTTGTCTGTATGGCACACACAACTGTTTCTAGCAGATATCCCTCAAGAGCACACAGTCGAAGTATGCACCGCAGTATGTCTCCCAAGAGACCCAAACTACGCAGCACACGGGGGATGACGTCCTTCTTCAATCTGAAAAGAGAAAGCAAGATCTCCAAAAGAGCCCTGCGGTCTCCTTTTCCAGTTAAAATCGTATAAAATATTTGAAAGCGCCACAAGCCACCGTTTTCTAAATAAAGCCAGAATGGGGACATTCTTTTTAACCGTCGCCCCACCGGAGAGGGGGGGTAAATCAATAGCTTCCTTTCTAAGCCGATCGATCTACACTTGATTACCCCTCCAGGGTCTAAAAAACGCACATCCGGGATTTTTCGATTTTTTTATCTTAGATCAGGTCATACGGTGACCTTTTCAATAAAAAGGCACGGGAAAAGCTGCCATATGATCTAAAAGTCACAAAAATCATTTAAAATGCTAAGATTTCTTAGAAAAGCAGTCTTGGCCAGTCTTTCATGGAATTCAGGGGCGATATTTGCCCTTTGACCTACCTGAGGTCATCACAGGTCACCAGGGGTAAAAAATGTTTTGACGATAACTTTTGATCTAATCAGGCTAGAACATTGTATCAACCACCTTCGTGTGTGTCTCGTCACTGGCTTTCATTTCATACACGGTAAAACCACTTTCTGACCTTTCATGACCTCAGGTCATGATAGGTCCGGAGGTGCCCTTTGGAGGTTGAACCACTGGCGGGAGGTCCTTATGTTCCACAAGAGCCCTGGCAGAGGAAAATAATGTCGGAGAAAGCCCTGAAATTTTCCTACCAAATGTACTTTACCAAATCTCAATAGCTGTAATGGCATGAGAGTTTGGACCTGTGTAGATCAGCAAAAACCGAGATATTACGTAATAAGGGACAGAAACTTGATGATTTGACATGCCTCTGGCCTTTCAAGTTCCAAGAGATTCGCCAGACCCCACTCATCCCTGGTGTGTTCCATCAGTAGTTTTATTATTAATCCGTCAGTAGTTTGTTTTATTAATCAGGCTTTAACATGGCGAATATCTCGTCAAAGACTGTTGCACCCTTTTAGAGACTTAGCTTTTCTCTAGCGGCCAGTCGGGCCGGACCGGATCTGACCGTGTCACTCATACGTGAAATTGTATCCGTATGCAAGAAGAGATCATTTACTCCAAAGATTAAGCATTGCATATTTTAGTTGAAATAGTCTATCTTGATCCAACTCACGAATTCACACGAGTGTCCAATGCATTTTGCAGATTTTCGCTAGACCCCATATTTTCGGAGTTAGAGGGAGACCATTGATGGCCGGGGGGGGGTTGGGTGAAGGTGGAGGCGGACTCCCGGTGGGACGTGGGTTAAAGCACTTAATATGATGAGCTTCATGGGCCCTTTCGTAATATTTTACATGATATCGAGAGCAAACCATGAAAAATGGTAATTTGCTTAATTAGCGAAAAGATTACTGTACGTAACACATTGCCAAAGTCAATATATGAAACTATTCTAAAAAAACTTATTACCGAGGGCATGTACAGCGCCGCAAGGTCTCTCCCTGCATACGGATACAATTTCGTTGATGAGCGACCCAGCCCGGCCCGGCCCGACCCGAACGGGCGCTAGGGAAAAGCTCAATCTCCCAAAGGGTGCAATATACCTTGACGGGGTCTTCACCATGGAATAGCATGCTCAATCTAATAACTGACTGAACACATCAGGGCTGGGTGGGGTCCGGCGAAGCTTGTGGCACTTGAAAAGCAGGGGCATGTCAAATCAAAAAATATATTCAGATACTTCGTAATTACTCGGTTTTTGCTGATCTGCACAGGTCCAAACATAGTGTGCAGGGGCCTGCAGGAAGCAACAATATTGTAAATTATGAGGTGCAGGTCAATTTCATCCTAAGTCAAAACGATCGCGCACAGGTGTGGGAGTTCCTCTATATTAGTCTCAGGGACAACGGTCTCAATGACAAATACAAGTCATCATGGCTTTTCATGATCGTTTTAGGAGGCTCTGGTGTAATCGCTACATCGCTTCTTGTTTCTTTCAGTTTTCAAAGTGTTTTCCTGGCTTTATTTTTTTCAATTTATAAATGCACCAAAAATTGTTTTCTTTTCATCCTCAAATCATCTATACCTACCTCTCATTAAAATTTGTCTGAAAATTTAAGAATCCAAAGATAGGCTACGGGGCGTTTCTTGGGGAAAATATTTATCTTCTCCCCCTCTAAAAAAATAGAATCAAATATACAATATCCATGCCACACTGACCCTCAATCTAAGCCAACAAGTTTTTTTAATGCACCTTGCTTAAATCGCGTCCCGCCGGAGTCCCTTGCATGGCACGCCCCGCTGGGGGCGTGTTCCCCCTCCGCCTCCCATTCCTCGGAAAAATAAAGCAGAATTACGGGCAGCCTTCGAGATCTCTTCAAAAAACGGAGCGAAATTGTGAGCACTTTTTTAGGTCTGGTAAATATTGAGGTCACCAGAGGCAAAAATATTTAGGTCACCAAAGCAGGTACCATAGGGCTCCAACAGAACATTGTAAATTTTGCCTGATAAGTTTTCACTAAGTGCCAATTAAGTTTTCACTGAGTAGAGCTAGAGAGATTCTTTAGGCACACTTAGAGTCATCTTATCGTAGTGAATCAAATGATCTATTATATGGTCATGATGGGGCAAATGGTGCATTGGTCTGACCTCGAGCCAGGTCAGGGTCACATGGTGACCTGTTATGGTCATATTGCACATCAATCGACTGCCCGTAACAAGATGAGCACAATGAAAGCACAAAAATAAAATATTGATATAAATTCAGTGCGAAGTTTTTGGCAAAATAATCACAGTCTACTCAGGTGGCCTACCATGAATTTTGCGAGGTCAGATCCTAAGTAAATTCAACTTGATGGTCGAGAACGTGGCGCAAGGGCGGATCCGAAGGGGTGGGGCGATGGGGCGATCACCCCCACCTTGGGCCGACCTTAAGCACTGGAATGAAACGCCCCTCGCCGGGCCCCTGCGGGGGCCCGGTAGCTGCTAGATTTACCTCGGGGCCCCCAAACAGCTGTTCTTGGAGTCCACACTAATTTGGCATAAATGGCCCCCAGAGTTGTTCTCCGGCCCCTGCCTCGGAGGTCCCACGAGCCCCGCGGCCGGGCCCCTAGCTATCGTCTCGGGGGCCCGGGCCCCTAGGGTTCAACAGAGCCTCTTGTGGCTCTCTGGACCCCCTGACATGCTTCCGGGCCCCTTGTAGTCCACTTGGAAGCTCTGAGTCTGCGACTGGGGCCACTCAGAATTATCCGGGCCCTTGCGGGCGAGCCGGGCCCCTATTGTCAGCAGTTGCAGAAGATTTCCCTGTATTCCACCCGGGTCCTCTGTGACCCCAGCCGTGCCCCCTGCGGACCACATCCTGTGGCTATCCAGACCCCCTCAAATGCTTCTGGGGCCACTGTGGTCCACTTGGGACCTCTGTGTACTCGACCAGGCCCCTCACGATAACCTGAGACATATTGTCGCTAAGTAAGTCCCCATACTTCTAGCATTCATGCCCCCTGCCCCCCGTGATCAACTTGGGCCTTTGGTGAACACAGTTGGCCCCCTGCCTTGCTTGCAAGACTCCTTTGGTCTCAGCCCTCAACATCCGTCCCTGCTTGGGAGTAGTAGTTATAATATCTTAACCCGCGCCCCACCGGGGGTCCGGTGCCACCTTCTCCCCACGGGGGGGCATCGATGGCCCCCGTCTAACTCCGAAAATATTTTCGGATATATGGGGGTTAGCGCAAATTTGCAAAGTGAAATAGAAGGCTCGCGCGAGTTCAGTAAGAAATTACTTCACATGTTAAGCTCTCAGGTCAATGGTTTGACCTCCAGAGGTCAATTTAGGTCACGATAGGCTATTTTCACTCAAATATGCAATGCTTAAGAAAACTGGGCATAACTCTTATGTCATTAGTGCTATTGAAATCTGATCAAGCAAATTTCGTAGGAAATTGGCAGATCTTTTTCGCTATGTGGAATGTAATGACCTGCCGCCAGTGGTTTGACCTCCAGAGGTCACCTCATGACCTAATATGACCTGAGATTACGAAAGGTCAGAAAGTGATCTTGCCGTATATCAAATGAAAGCCAATGACAAGACAAACACGATGGTGTTTGATTCATTGCTCTAGCTTAATTAGGTCAAAATTTATTGTAAAAATACAGTTTTTGACTCCTGATGACATTGTATGCCCTTGGAGAGATCAAAGGGAAAATATGGCTAATGGGATCCGTAAAAGGGTGTCCAAGAACACTTTTATGAGCAGGCTGAGCATTTTAAATCGTTTTTTGTGACTTTTAGATCATAAGAGAGCTTCTCCCATGCTTTTTCAATGGAAGAGGTCGCCTTGTGACCTGACCTCAGGTCACGAAATCGAAAAATCCCGGATATACACCTTGTAGACCCTGGAAGGGTCATGAAGTGTATGAAGTTTCAAATCGACCGACTAAGAAATGTAGCTCGTATGGAGCTCAAAAGTTGAAGTGAGGTGACATTGATGAACCTCGCCTGGTGACCTGACCTTGGGTGACCCGGGAAAAAATTTCGGGAATGGTGGGAAATTGATGAGGGAGAAGGTGAAGGTTAAACTTTTCATTCAATCAGGCCAGGGAATATTTTATGCAGCCTGAGATGGTCCCGACCAGTGATCTTAGCCGAAATTCGGATGATTACTAGATTTGAGGAGATCCAATCCAAGGTTGAGCGGACCTCAGCGGCTTCAGGGCAATTTCATATTTTTGTGGGCTACTGGAGGTCTTGCAATTCCCCCAAAACAGAGGATAACATTTTCTTTCTTTCTTTTTGCTTGCTTGCTGACACATTTTTATGTGTACCTACGTTTCTTTCTAAACATCTATACTTTGCACGGTCGGGCCCCCAAAGCTATTCTGGGCCCCTTCGAGGAGGCTGCCCCCCCTGTCAGGGTTTGTCCCCCCTTGAGCAATTCCTGGATCCACCCCTGACGTGGTGTGGAATACATGATATGATGACTTTCAAGCTGACTTATCGAATACTTACTGAAAAATAACTTTGCACTTTTCGCCGTAGACTTATAACGAGGGGATCAAAAAATTGAACCTATGTTAGGTCAACAATATGAAAATTCCGAAGCAGCATATTTATAGACCCTTATAAATTTATCTTATCACGATAGTTTGGAGCTGATCGGTGGCCACATCTTCCTTAAGTGCCGCTCAAACTCGTGATTTTGGGTTTTGAGTTTGGGTCGTTTGACCAAAAACAAGTAATTGACCTGGCATGGCCTAGGCTAAACAATTTGGTCACACGCATGACAACAATCAGAAATAAGGTACTGCAAGTTTTGTTGTTCTGCATGCCTTTGCTTTTGGATTATTTAGGAACGCAACAGAAAGGGGTGACGAATTTGGCCCGCCTTCACAGCTGGGTGCGTCCAAATGTTTCTTTACTTTTTTAAAGCAGCTCCGTGGCTTGTTTTAGTTTTGGTTAAGAATCTCCAGCACAAAATTATGCATCTTTTCAGTATCAATCCACCTATTCCACAGTAACGTAGCTGTTAATGTAGATTGGGAATAAAGAAATTTGGAAAGTATTTTTCACAACCTGAAAAACAAGCGAGGGTGGATAAAATGCCGAAGAAAGTTTGCCAAGTTGTGACCTTTGAACAAAGTTCGGTTTTAGTTACATGTATGAAACTCTGAGGGCCACAAACGGGCAAGGCACTAGTGATTTAAACCTACCACCCTCGTTAACACGCGCATTGACGAGGGTCTGAGCCACCTTCGTCTCGAGAGGGTACCCACTCCCTAAGATCTCGAGAACCACGGTAGGTAGCGAAAAACGTTAAACGGCCTTGGATAGCCCATCTACATCTCCATCGAAAATATTTGAACCATTTTTTTTAGGTCACATTTAAGGTTATTAGAGGTCAAAATATGCCGTAATAGGGATAACATGTAAATGAAGTTTTTCAGCCATTAAATCTGAACAAGTAAAGATAGAGAAAATACTTCAAACTATATGAATCCTTGCATCAAGCCGAATCGAATGATATATAACATGACCTTGCTATGTCAAATTAAGGATTTGACCTGACCCGAGGTCAGGTCAAGATCAAATTGGGCAAAGTGCATATCATTAGAACCGCAATGACGAGGCAAATCTAATGCATTTAAAATAAACGCTCAATCTCTATTCATTACTAAGTTACTAAGTTAAAACCATTTTTCCCATGTATTTCCAATGGAGAAGTCATGCCTTGTATCTGATCTTAGGTCATCGATATCAAAGATACCGGAACACATTTTAGAGAACTCGGTGGTGCCATTACGTGATATGAGTTTCAATCGGATACGTTTACCCGGTTCCGACTTATGCTATCTTAAACATTTTTGAGGTCAGGTCACTTGACCTGTACTGGTGACCTGACCTGAGATGACCCAACCTTAAAATTAAAAAAAGTTGTAAAAATAAGAAGGGAAAAGATATGCCAAGTACGGCGTCGCTACGCGCCGCTGTTTTTATGGTATCTCTGAAAAACCCGAGGGGTGGGGGCGGATACCCGCCTCCCGTCAATGCTAGTGTTAAAAATGCGGCAACACATTTTGAACCCAAGAAAGCCCCAAATCTGCATCCGTAGAGTGTAATTGAGACTGGTAGAAAACCTAAATAAGTTCATTGTATGAATATACGTACCCGAGGATCCATCGGGTGAAGAATGCTGCCCGGACCAATCCTGAAGGTTCAGCATGTCCACGGATGTCGCTGCAGTTGTCCACAGTTAGTGATGACGTCAGGCCTGACTACGACAGGGTCTGCCCATCGATCTGTCGGTAGGAGGTCCCGTAAAACAGGTCAACATAGCAAATGTAATTTTGTAAGTGTTTTGCAATTTGTTAACCACGAATGATTTACATATCGGGGGCTGTTCTTGAATGCATCACTTGCCCAGGGAGAGGGAGGCGCTGGTCGAAAAGTGACGCGCCATGACGTGGTCCCGGGGATGATGGCTGAAATGCGACGTGCGATGACACTGGTGGGCTTTGGGTGCCGGTGATTGTTTGTTGTTGGTTTAGTCTTGAGTCGTTGTTTGGTTTAACGGGGAAGGTGGGCTGCCTAGAACTAGGACTGATGCCAAACATAAGCAAAACGTAAACGTAAACATCTTGAAATCAAAACGAACGTAAACATATTTGGCACCGTTGCACACTACCAACGTCAGAGCAAGCGGAGAGGAATTCCTTTAATGGGAGGCATGAACGCCCTGACATTGAGGGTCCGCCAAGAAAGACGATATAACGTGGCGGGTTCGCTCGAAGGTGACGTCATGACGTGGGGAGGGGAGAGTTGAAAACCCATCCATAAAGTATCGTCATTTATGAACAGCCCTCTAGGAAAACCATCAATAGAGATACGGCTCACAAACTCAATGAGACGTATGCCTCCCACACAAAGCTGAAATAATAATTTATACTGAATACTATTTCCAATAGCAATGTCATCACCTGTCTCTTACTTTTGCAACGGACAAGGTTCAAGCACCAAGCCATTACCGCATGCAAGTAGTAAACTGTGTTTCATTTTAGATCATGTTTATGTTTTGGAAGGAAAATTTCCAATTATGGATCATTGTTTCAGTATTGGGATCATAACTATTATGGCAACTCGACTGGAGTTTCCCCCAATACATGCATTTCCTTTGAAGAAGTTTCCATTTTGGAAGGAGTGTTCCCAATTATGGTATATTTCCCCATGATTAAATGTGGCAATTATGAAAATTATTATTGGGAACTAATCTATAAATGGGAGCGCACACCCACACACAATGGAACCCTGATCACAGCTTCCCCCCACCCCCCACTGAACTTCTATCTCACATATCAAGAAAAGACAAAATGTCAATGTCAACATAGGATTTGGATCTACCTAAAATGTGTTGGTAAAGTGGACCTTAGGTAGCATTTTATAGCCAGATCAAATGCTTAAGATTTACCCCAACACCTGATTACACCTGCCTGGTCGCCTCCTGCAGTAAAAACCGAGGCAACTACCCTGCATAGATGTAAAATTATGTCGATTGGCCTAATAGGTACAGAGGTATGAAGTCTCATATCAAAAAAGATCCAGTGTATAAGCAAAATCCTGTTTTAACTCCAGGCAGTTCAGGTCCTGTGTGTGCTTACACCACTGGTAGTAAGCAACACACCCCAACCAGCATTTTCAAAGTCTCTTTCTTCTGAGATTTTCT
Organism: Lepas anatifera; assembly: GCA_034440635.1. Taxonomy (NCBI): domain Eukaryota; kingdom Metazoa; phylum Arthropoda; class Thecostraca; family Lepadidae; genus Lepas; species Lepas anatifera. The sequence continues at coordinate 400,692 of JAOTON010000094.1, read as the reverse complement.
GTGATTTTCTGAGATGAGAAGGGGGTCCACTAGGCCCCTCTCTAGTGCATGTTAGTGCCAGGCCCCTCCAGTGTGTGTTTTAACACTTTGGAGGACTGCATTGGCACACATTTGCTATCTGTACAATATTGACATGATAATTTGATCATGAAATCTCACCTGAATTACTGTTGTTGCCAGTCTGTTGCTGGCGCCAACCCTCCCAACTTCCTCCAGCTCCAAATCTACCTAACCAATCTGATCTAGGCACAAATAAGGTGAGGCACAAGCAAGCTAAGGAAAAAACCAAGTTTGATGTGAAAGTGCATCAGTATCAAAGTAGCCTACATTCATCTTAGATTAGCCATGGGCAGCACTATTTATTCCAGCTAGTTTTAGCCTGCACTTATCTCAGACATACCTAATAAATATGCCCTCAACAAAGTAGCTTCCCACTTGTTCAAATTTTTGGCAGGCTCTACATCACACAAACATTGCCAACTTGTCTTGTCGCTGTTGCGTAGTTTAGGTAGAATTGCTGCCAAGCTATGTTTATTTCTTTCACTCATTTAGTACTTTTCCTAGTAGCTTTAGGCGTACTTGATACTAAATTCAAAAAATAGGGACCCTAAATCGAAGATACCAAACTTTAAATATTATTTAACCTGACAAAATGGACAGAGAAGTACTGATAACGTCCCTGCGTTATCTTTAATACCTTAAATATGCCCACAATCATGTATTTCTGAAAAATGACTCACATTTCGGGCATCTAGGCGACAACTTTCGGCAACTACTAACAATCAGCACCATTGGGCCATGTAAAATCGGCAACTGTGACAGCGGTTTCCGGGTTTTCGCAGCGGGGTCCCTCGTTTTAGTAGAAACGAACACAGTACCAATATTGTAGCACTGATGGTACGCTGTCAATGAAGGACAGAGTGCTAAATTAAAATATTCGCTACACGCTTCATTCTGTATTTCGAAAATGTGTGGTTTGATTTGAACCATACTGTCAGGATCGCTATTTTGTCACACTTATGCACATCGACTATCATAAATGTGTCACAAACCCAGTAGCCGAGTTGGCAAGTTTCGCACCTCCGAAAACCATCTTAACTTCAAAGTTTCATAAAAACGAAATGAAACGATTTTTGGCATCTGTAAATAAGTTAAGCAGATAAACTGAACCATTTGAGAGCTGAGCATGACGTCATCAACATGATGTTTCACAGTGCGAGGTTATACCACGCCATCAAGTGCCATGCCCGCTGTTACTGGAGTTTGAACTGGTACAGTGAATACATTTTTACAGCAGCCAATCCTAAGCAATGACCCAAAAAAGCGGAAAAGACCTTCAGTTTTCTTTCTCTCCTGGGAAAATTCATTTAACGTTCCAAGAAGTACCCTCCAAACGGACAAAAACGTTTAGATATATTTTTGTCAGAATATAAATTATGAAATACTTTTTTCATTTGGAGTCGGGCAATTTGTGCTTTAGTGCCCCCTGGATATGACCCTGATCGTAGCAGACGAAGATGTTGCATGAACACCCTCAACATTACTGACAAGTTGAGCAATCCCATTATCAACAAATTTATCACAATTACAATGACTTGGTATGTGCTGTTGCGAGCAGAAAAGGTTTGACCCAAACATTCCCACACGGATCTTAAATTTTGACTAATTTCAGAAAAGTTCAGAAAAGGATATATAGATATGTAATCGGAAGACAATTACATGGCCAAATAAAAATGAAAATGTCAAGGAAGGGATCAGAATCAAATTAAAAAATGAATAACTACGTGTGCATTTATATCCTCTGCGCTGGAAAAACGTGCAGGAATGTGCAACCGAAAATATTGGCAAAAAATTTACCCAATTTTTCTATGAAATTGTTTGGATCTTAAGGTAAGGCCATGTAGTCCTCTCATTTCTAAAAATAGCTCATCATGCGGTGAGGGCTGAGAACCACTTCATTAGACAGTACGAAATAATTACGCTTCAGAACGCATCCTTGAGGATAATTTAATTGAAAAAAATTCCAGATAAAACCAAATCATTCTGAAGTACAACGTTCCGACGGCAGGCACCACCACCCATTACCATTACCAGTACCAGACGATGGGGTCGTCCTCCGTGGCGCAGGACAAGCAGCACCTGGACCGTCTTCTACTCGACGGTGACTGGCGGAGAGCCGGTGGCGCGGTCGGTGACTGTGCCAGAGCCAGTCCTCCCGCCTCGCTCTGTCCCGGCGCCGGTGGAGGAGTGACCCATTCCGTCACTGCCGACTCCACAGCAGAGACTGGGGAAGCTTTCGCTGCCTATCCACCATCTGTTCGTCGTCACCACGCCACTCTAGACACACAACTCCCTCCTGAGGACGCCACCACTGCACTAGGGACCGAGAACGACGGCCTTCCAGAACCTTCTGCGGCTCTTCGTCTGCCACGCTGACGTTTATGCCACTTTCCTTTCCTTTCGATTCCACGATGAGGCTCATCTGATAAAAATTGAAACTACCACAGAAATCCAAAGTCTGCACTGAGAAACACCTGATATAATGCATTGTTTATAGGGCTCAAACACTCGTTGATGAGCAGGAACGCAGCCTGGGGTGTATCTTCTGCACTGCTCCAACGTCGGCCCCTGCACCTAGAGGTCTCAGTGACAGGGTTGACAGGTGGGGCCGCTTCTGGATCTTCAGTGGTAAAAATCCATCATTCGTCACAGTCCGTTTGAAATGTCATTGCAAATTTTACAGTTGTAGCAGACCGCATGTCACTGTCTCGTCTAAAAATCGTCACTGCTTAGTCGATGCGAGTTCCAACTTACCACCTACAAACCACAGCACCTGTTTTTGCACACTTGCTCCTAGAGCACAGCCACTCGTTCAATATCCCCCGCCCCTGCTGCGCTCTCCCGCTGCGCCGTTACAGCGGTCTGGCCACCGACTGACCCGTACAGCGCCTGAGGCAAAGGGCGGCCGCCCACGTGATCGGACAGCAGAGCTCTTCCCGGAACAGCATTTCATCATCCATATCCTTCGTTTCAACTTCATCATAACCGTACCATTCCATCCTGAATATCACGTCTAATACGTGGTTCCGTCCCATCCTATTTTGTTCCCTCCTGACATTGATAAAAACCTCCGTGCATCCCATTATGGATGAATCTTGGAAAATTTAATTCAGTCCCATGAAGACCTCTACCGGACAACGTCGGGCAACACGGATCAGAGTACATCGTGGACTATATATCTAAACGGATATCTGATTGAATTCATGGATCTAATCCATGGATTGTTTCAGATAGAATTTGTCAAATAATTATTAATGTATTTTGTTTCTGCTTAGGGCACATGGATTTGGATCACGATTTTTTGATTTAGTAGTATTTTTCGGATATGGATTGAATTTAAACTGATAATCTTGTACTAATGGATAGGTCAGAATTTTGGGGAAAACTTCGAATATGCATTGGATTTGATAACAATTTGCGTGGCCATGTATATCAGGGCTAAAAAAATCGGGATATATGTTTTATAATTTAGAGGACAGCTCTCATCCCAATATTTGATCCATTAAAAGTTCGATGGTGGCCCCCAAATATTTTGTTCCCACCCACCCCCTCCAACCCCCAGGATGCGAGTACCGGCACCCCTGCGATAAGATTTGGTGCCCACTTGATAGGTTTTGCCGCCCAAGAATGGCGCCCCCTTGGTCTGGCTGGCATCCCCGACCATATGCCCCTCCCCTGATCGGAAATCCTGGATCCGCCTATGGTACGCATAGGTTGCTATGATCAAATGTGGTTGGAATTGAGCTCACGGCAGAAACGTTGAAACATAGAATATATGTAATATTCAATTATCTCAGTACCAACATGGACAGACAACCAATGGTGATAAACACACTGATGTTTTTACTCGCTTAGTGTCGGTCCAAGTATTATTTTGAAAGCTGTGTGAAGTTTCCCCATAAACACAGGTGCTTTCTGAAAATTTTTCAATAAAAAGTTACTCCGATGATACGGAACGTGGTGCAGACAACCAGAAAAAGGGATCTTCCCGGACGCAAGTACAAAAGCTTAAAAATAAACCTCGTAATGTTAGAGCGATGTAAATACGATCCGTTCTCATGTTTCCACATGCATGCGTGCTACTTACCGAATGCACCATTTTTTCGAATACGGCTTTTCGCGAATAAATACACCCTCTGAGCGAATCGAGTGCCCTGATCCAAGCTGGTTGTTCGCAGGTAGTCACAAGGCGCCGGCTATAATGCAGCAATTGATATAATAGTTACAACGATCGTAGTGATGTAACGTTAGGTAAAATGTAGCAATCGGTGTAATGTAACGATCGGCATAATGTAGCAATCAGTATAATGTAACGATCTGTAAAATGCGGTCATTGGTGTAATGTAACGATCGGCATAATGTAGTAATTGGTGTAGTGTAACGATTGGCATAATGAAGCGATCAGTATAATGTAACGATCGGTAAAATGCAGCATGGTTAACGTAACGATCGGCATAATGTAGTAATCGGTGTAATGTAACGATCTGTAAAATGGCAGTCATTGGTATAATGTAACGATGGGTATAATGTAGCCATCGGTGTAATGTAGCAATCGGTGCAATGTGACGATTGATGCAATGTAGCCATCGGTATTTCAGAATTCTTGCGAGATCTATACAGTCTAAATAGCAGTGCGTATATGAATACGTAAAGGCACATACTTTGCAAAATAGGTATGGCTGTTTTTAAGTGCTGCTGATACGAATAACCGTAGAAGTGTAAAGCGATAACGTTCCTTAGTTGACAGATGACTAGCCACCACCAATAGAAGGCGGTAAAAGGGCAACGAGCTGTAAAGTTGACCCACGAACATTGCTAGGTTTACAAACCTCAATCTTCTTTCACAATCGTTTATTCAATACGACGGCCATGCTGTAAGAAAAAAGAGCTGAAATACAAATCGTCGGAAAAGTTATAGGAAATTGTTTCCGATTATCAGACAAATTCGCAAGAAAGCGGCAAGCACCAGAACTGAAACACTGTCATAATTTAACCGTTCCAAAGCTTCAGCCGGATGATTAAATGAAGCTGAAAAATTGGATATAAGAAATTTGGCCCTAAATATATAATCTATAAGTTCAAAGCATACGCATCTACAGTTTGAACTTTTAGCAGACGTCAAACGCTTAGTTTGAAGGTTTTATGAGCGAAAGAGTCGGCGACAAGAGAGACTACAGCTACAGTTTTCACAGAGTTTCACAACAGTGTAGCAAACAATAAGGCATCTTTATAAATGGTCCGTCGGCGGGCTTTGGCTGGCTTGAATTTACATTATTTTCTAGCTCTGAACGCTTTACTTGCAACACAGTGGATGACATGAAAAAGGGAAACCTTGCTGACATACCACAAAACACGTTCAATCTTCTATCCGCACATTCAATGGTGAGCCAAAGTTGAGTATAGCGCAGATCTTTAACACGTCGGACAAATGCATGCATGCTATAGGACGGCAAACAAAACAATTGGAGTATGGACATAAATGTGACCAAATCATTGCCAGAAACGACAATGATAAACAACGAAACGAATACGTAGGGGGGAGCGATAACATAGATGTTGACGACAAAGGTTTGCGCATAAGAGCTACACTTAATTAAACAGGGCCTCTATTTAACTGTATTAGTGTAATGTGACATGACTCCATCATTTATGGATCTGCCCAATAACCCGAGTAAAACTCTACACACAAATGTGACTTCCAAAGACAGGCTTAAAGGGGTAAATCCGGTAGAACGTCGCAAGAAATCAAGCTACTCACATTGGTGGGAAACGTTCTTTAAAAAAATCAATATTCGCACCTCCTGAAGATAGAAATTACCCTTTCTGCATCCATTTTGCGCCTGTTATTTTCACAGGTATCTTTTTGCGACATTATTAAAAAAGCAAGATAAACACTCCACAAAAAAACTTTACCCAAGGTCCTTTGCCCTCAAATGTTCCTGGACTGTTAAAAAATCAGCGACTGATTCATACCGCTCCTCATATCACTTACTTTTCCTTACAATAATATAACAAAATAGTTATCGTCTTCCTCCATGAGAAAGCCGACTCTTTTTATGATTATAGAAACACAGCGACTTTTCACAACGCCAGAGTCGGTCACATCCAGACCACACATCATATAACAAAAACAAACCTTGAAACGTGGGGAGCTGGCCGTTAATGTCTTACCTCAAATTATTTATTTAAACCTATGCAGCGGGTTGGAACCAGCGACATACAATTACACATTGCTACGCTGCTCTAGAAATGCGACCAAAGTATCCAGCACTGAGTTTCTATACCTACCAAAAGGTAAAAAAAGCTACGTTGAAAGTCACGAGATTGACTCTCGATAATCAATTTCTAGAGTCACACTTTGCAAATGACAATAAATGCTGTTTCGAATAAAAGTAAGATCAGGTCACCAGGTGGCATGACAACCGATTATAGGTGGCAGGACAATCAAACTTGTCTTGAGAAGACACGCCATGTGCAGCTTAGGCAGTTGAAAAAACTGGAAAAACCTAGCTTACATAACTCAAAACCATGGATGGAGAAGAGGCGACAGGAAATTCTGGTTTTTAAACACCCCATTGGGTCTACTGAGACTTTGCATTACCTTGACAATCTTAAACCATCCTGAATCTCTGTTGGATCGATATGTCTCCCGCCCTGCCCAAAATACATAGCTCCAGTGAAAGCAGCGTATTTTCTCAAACATCGATAGGTTCACCCACGAATTCGGGCAGCTTCAGCCCCTAAGTAGTTAAGATGACATGACATGGGTAGATTACAATGGGCAGCAGAAAAAAACACGAGAAGACAGGGTGCAGGCCAAAAATACTTTTCCCTGCAGCATCCGATATCGTTTACCGAGACTTGTTCCCCAAAAATGCCTCCCAAGTAAAAGGATCAGACGATGCAAACCAATGTAAATAACTAAGACAAGTCAGGTGCAACAGAGTAGAACTTTACTGAGACAGTTAAGGTTATATTGTAAGGTAATCCATTAGGACTGCTTATGGTGAGCTGACCGATACATTCGATTTATTGGCTCCCTTAAATTCACAAAATATGCTGGCGAGTTTGGATATTCCCCAAATTCTGAGGCAGAGCAGATATAAGACTGTTTATATCAATGATTCCCAGCAGTTAAAAAACAAAACAAGAACAAAACCAGGACCACCTGGGTATTATAACAGTGGAAACCGATTTTCACTTGTTCTACAATACTTTCCCCTTGACAACCCATGAGTAGAACAGCAGAAATCTTCCGTAAGAACAGACAAAGGGATTGTTTAATGCCGGCCTGTTATAAACACCAGGCTATGCAACAAGTAGCAACACTCAGCTTCCCAACGAAAATGCAAGCCCTTCTAATATGAAGTCCACTATCCTCCGTCACGACAACAACTCAAGAGAACAAGAACATCTTTCACCTGGTAATTCCTCAAGGTTTCAGAAACAATCTGGCAGATGCTTTATATATCAGACGAACAGCTTAAGTCAGAAGTGTACATTAAGCTTATAATCAGGCGACAATAAGTCCTTTGAACCCGCTTTGAACCAGAAGAATAGCAACACAGTCTACACCTCGATACCTTCGGAGAAAGATCTGATAGAGCACGAGACAGGAAGTAGGACGTTCAGCTGGTCGGTTGACTGGCCGGTGGCTAGGCCACGCTACCGCTCAGTTGCGAATATAGGCATCAGATGCGCTTTGTTTCTGTCTCCAGGCCCATTTTCCGTCCAGGGTATAACACAACTCCACAGCCAACCAGTTCACCTTGCTTCTCTCCTCCGACCTTTACCATCTAATGATAGAACCTCTTCACTTTCTCATTTTCCTCTGAGCTTCATTCAGTGGTTCCAAGGATGGTAGCTCTCGACTGGGCCTTGTTCGCCTGAGCTTCACTCCGACAGAACCCCCGTCAGCTTGCTGTAAACCAGCAGCAGAATCAGCGTCAGAAGAGGTAGCATGGTCTCGTTCAAAGACGGACCGGTGGCTCCGCTTCTTCTCGCAGGAGGAGGAGGGAAGAGCAGCTTGGTCACCTGCTGGCAGTTCCACTGGAACACCCGGATGTTGTCGACCGAGACTCTATCTCCACGGTCCTTCACCAGTGCCTCGAACGTCAGCTTGTTGCCGCCAGGTGGCAGGGTCAGCGTCGCCGTGGTCCAGTCGGTGAGGGCCTGCGTCCTCCAGAGGGTGACCTCGTCGTCATCCATGATGGCGAGGGTGACGTTCTGGTCGGAGCTCGGTTTGGCTTGCGATTCAATTTTGACGTCGACCGCGACACAGCCTTCGCTTGGGACGAACATGCAAGGTGTCTTCAGAAGAGCAACCTGCTGCGCACCAGTTTCTCCAGATGGGATTTCGGCCGTTGCCACTGTTCCTCGGCCCTCATTAGAAGACCCGTTTGAACTCGCTCTTCGCTGCCAGCCTAAAGTGCGTCCAGTCAGCGTCAGGGACGGGGCGTAGCGATAGTTACACCAGTCCTTGTCAAAGTCGCAGTGATGTATGTAGGCAGCAGTGATGTTCACTTTTCGTGTGATTGGCTCACACTTGGGGACGTTCTTCCACGTAGCACCGTCGCAGATGGCGAAAGCGTTGGCCTTCTTATCCGCCTTGGAGTCTGCATTCTTGATGTGGTAGCCGACGTCACAGCGGTAGAAAGCCTTTCCGTGAGGAGACAGGTCGCTGGTGAAGAGAAGGTGTCCGTTAGCGATGCTGGGCGGGGCAGAGCACTCGCGGATCTGGGCACAGTTGGGACTGACACTGTCAAAGTTACACCTGCAGTAGTAGGAAGAGTTGGCTGAAGGGTCCGGGAAGCAGGTACCTCCGTTCTTACAGGGATTATCCGCACACGGGTCTCCCTCAGTGACTCTGGGAATTGAATTACATTCCACCTTCATGTCAGGTGCATCGGCCTCTAGATTGTTGACATCGAAGGTCTTCCAGGCCTGGACGTACTCCAGGCGCTCTGCTGGCGTGCTGGAGACAATACCACTGCTGTTTTGTCCTTCAAATCTTCCGGTAACCCGCCACCGACCGTCTTTCCCAGCAGAAACCCTCAACGTGACAGACTCGTACTCTTGCCGTCCATTCGAATATTTCAGAGAAGGACTCACACTACCCGTCAACAGAGCGCTCTTCCCGTTGGAGGAGATCTTCCAGCTGTTGGTTGCACACTGTCCAAAAGTCTTAGGAACACAGCTCACCGCCAGCCCGTTCATGGCCGATCTTCCACCATCGCAGTCTCTCACCCTCCAGGAGCCGTCTGGGGCGGACCAGGGGTCGCCTTCGAACGTGCCAGACGCGATGATGTTGCCAGACTCGGGCCAGGCCTCATACGCATGCTTCACTGCCTTGGGTTTCTTATCATCCGGAAGGGTGGCTATGACCCAAATCTTCTTCGGCGATTCGGTGGGTTCCCGGATCAGAAACTGGTCCGGTCTTCCCAAGTGTTTGTAGGCGATGAGGGAGACGTTGTTGTCCTCCCTGGCGTACGCTCCCAGTGCAGAGATGACCTGAAGTTGAAACGGCTGTACCGAGGAGGGGTCTAGGTGGCCGAAGAGGACGGTATCAGTGTCGCACGTGCCTGCAAAGGAGATGCGGCAGGTCAGAAGCCGCCGACAAAGTACAACTGCTTCTAATTGGACATTGTTATACTTACTAAAAATTCGTTAGAAATGCTGCTCTGAAAATTAATTTATACAGATCAAACGGAGAACTGGAGCTTGTTGAAAGCCAACTTTATTCTTATGGGTGTATTGACGTTGTTACTAATTCCTATGACCAGAAAGCCCAACGACAGTGCTTAAGTGGACCTCATTGGAACTAGGTGATTGGAACAAGCAATTGCGGTGCTATAACATAGACATCTGGTCAGTACGTCCTTACAAAAGTCATGTATCGAATTGGTCACATAATTAAGCATAACATATGGGCTAAGCCTTTAAAATAGCTCAATGCATAGGTAATACATACTAATTCGCTCTGAGATAGGCTTTGTCGCCTTTTAAGGGTGGATAGTCGAATCTTGAATCATTTCTCAATCGGTAATTTGTAAGAACTTAAAAAAGAAACCTGTGTTTTCAATACATTATGTGCGGCTGGGACAGGGAAAATATTTGTGAGCTATATCCAACGCAGGCTACAAACACAAGAGGTGCAAATTTTCTGATGTATATCAATTAAACTCCAGAAGTTTTCGTTAAGTCTTCCATAATCCATCACAGATATTATAAGCTAGGTATTCACTTCAGTTACCAATATTTAAAATGTCAGTTTTTCATACCAATTAAAACCCCGGTGACCCAACACCCACTGGCGCAGAAGAGCCGCAGACAAAGTGCGAAAGCGAACCATATTCCTTTGCAATGTATCTCTTCATAAGCCTGTAAGCCAGTGTTATCATTCTTTTCTTGAAATAACTAATCGAGAGCGCACGGTCATTCCCGGATTCGAGCCGGGCATCCCGATCAAGAGACGAGCGCCAACCACTATACCAGTGCGCCACACCTGCACCTTCCCACACCCTACACCGTGACCCGTCAGGAGGTCACTGGCTGGTATCACTCAACCGAGGATAGTGCCGTGGCGTGGCGCCGGTGCGTGTTCGTATAGAAAAGACACGGCATAAAGCTGTTTCTAGAAGACGAACCAAACATTATGTTGGCCTGGAATTACTTGTATCGGCGACCCGGGGCCGTAACTAGCTTCGTGCCAAATTTCATCCACTTCCATTTATCTTAAGGATTTGAAACCATGGTGAGAAACAAAGATGGTCCAATAAATTTAGCAGCTTGTAATACATTTTCCGACTAATTACTCGAAAGCCGTTTGAGATAAGTGGGTAGTGTAAACGAGTGAAATGACTGCAATTAACTTTCCTATTCAATCATGTCAATTCTGAGCTTTTGAGTGACATGCGCTCAGAACCGAGAAGCTACAAATAAAGGGTTTTATACTAAAATTATATTTATACATATAAAATAATGAATTTCAATATCACGACATCCGTCTCCAAATATTATCAGGCACAACAATATACTATCATTATCTGAAATGAAAATTCAAATCCGCGCATTATATCGCGAGATATTAATATTGAATGAAAAGAGCAAAAATGCAGTCCTCCGGCAGAATGGCAGAAACTAGGTCGGAATCTTACGTTTTCCACTAGAAACTATGCCTAAGCACAATAAAATTAACCTAGCTGCCCCAGGTGGCTGTCTTTAAACTAACTGAAGCGTGCCTTCTGACATTTCGAGCTTATAAATCAGCCGTCAAATTTCAATAGCGTTTTGCTTGTATCAGAAATACTCCGTTTTGGCGTAATAGATATTGTCGGACCAGTTTGAAATTTTTGTCTTAGGTGGCCACTGTTGCTCATTCAAAAGGAGCAAAATTTCAAGTTCGTCGCTTAAGAAATACAAATGAGAAAAATGCAAAAGGAAAACATTTGTTCCAAAACCCTCAAATACTGTTTGAATTTAGATTTGGGGGCCTTTGTTTGGGCGTCTGGTGTAAAGGGCTATCACCCTATACAATTGCAGAGCCCTGGCATCAACTGTCAGAACCGCCAAGCCCAGAATAGAGCCTCTTGAGAAATCTCAATCCGCTTCGCTCCATGGATTTCGTCATGCGGCTCTGACATTTCACCAACGTCAGGGAGACAAAACCGACACTAGAGGCCACCAGTTGCTTACCCTAGCTCACAGTCATGCAGTCTAAAAATAACAATATTGGTCCCCACGCCACGGCCAAAGGGCGTCACCAGAGATTTTCGACGGTGGGGACTCAAACCTCCTGATAACCAGGAAGGAGGGGGGGTGAGGAAAGGAAGGCTAACCCAAAATTTAAGCTGCCTTGGAAAGAGCTACCAAAGTAGTTCACCAACACCAAGACAGCGAACGCATATGCAAGTTCACTGCCGGTCTTCGCGTCGGAAGAGGGGAGGCGGGTCCCTCACATATCATTGAAATTTCCCGATTTCAGCTAATTTGGGAAGAAATGGGAAACTTTTGTAATTAGCCAATGTCAAAGGAAGCAATGAGCTAAAATCCACCGATATATTGTTCTAGAAGAGAACATTTCCTGTCAGCAGCAGATTACGCATTGGCTGTCCCCCTCTCCCCACCCCGAATTTTTTCCACGGATAGTGCTTTTGCTAATGGTAGGAGAAAGAATGTGAAAAACATAACTAATGAACCTAAAATTTCCAATTTCCCCACCCATCCCCGTGCTGTCGACACCCATGGCCCCAGTTTACACAGGAGCCCTTCTCTCTCCTCTCCTGTCTTTGCCCTTGTAACAACCCTGAAAAGCTGCAAGTTGTCGTGGTCCGCGCCACGCGTTGGGTCTGGCGACGAGCCAGCAGCCGCCCGACGTTATCGGCAGAGGCGGATCCAGGCGGGGGTAAATAAAACCCTTCACCGAGTCAAAACCCCTGCGTGAAAAATACCATTTTCAGGATATCGGCGATTTTTACCATCCCCTCCTGAAACCTCCAAAAAAACGCCTGCCCTGGATCCGCCCCTGGCTGAAGGTTGCCTGTCTGGGCTCTGCGTGGTCTCCGTTAATGATGCAGGATGCTGTTGCTTGCAGTGTGACTGGTCATGGGCAGCGATCACAGGAGCTGTTTCCGCCCCGACAGGCCGGTGTGTCTAGCACAATTCTGCGGTCGCCATGGATGTTGTAACCCAGCAACATGATAAAACACCGCAACAATGACCGCGAGGTGAGTTTCTAGATTCCGCAGGCATCGAGCTATGGATGCCCGATACACCTGGATGGCGAAAACAGCCTGCGCAAAGCGTTCACTACCTCATAAATGGGATATCAGCGGCGGGCTATCGACCGCTTCAGACGATTGGCCTTGCCTGACAAGCTGCAATCTCGGACGCCACTCGCATGATCATGAATGGGTAGGACATAGGCGATGCCATGGACGCTATGGAAGGGTGTTTATAGCAGACACTGCATTTTACACAAAGTGTAATCCAGTCCTTGGCTTCTAATTGAACCTAGAGGCGACATTGTCTTGTTTGGAAAAGGTCAGCTGCCCGATTAACCAGACAACCAAGACGGCCACCTCTGCGATCCCAACGACCCCGTTACGTAAACTCAGGAACATCGGATGACCAAGTGGCGGCGGGTGTCGTTGGGAAAAAGGAAGGAAAATAAATATATGTTAAATTTTGTTAATCATTGGTGCAAGAGACCAAAAACACCAGGAAATAAAATTCACAACACCCCTAACGATCACTTACAAAAAACATCCAAGTTCGCTCCTACACTGAAAGTTCCTGCATCACATGTCAGGAACGGCGCAAGACAGGCACAAGTTATGGTTCTGACATTAAGTGATGTCAAATAAGAAGTGTCTACCGACACGAGGACGCAACAATATTCAGCATCTCTGTATGCCAGCATTAAACTTAAAATAAGAAATACAGCTTCCATGGTCTTAAGTTATAAAGCTCTAAACAGCGCCTTGATCTGATCAAATGACACAGAAAACTCCACAAATTCATCTGATCTTCCGGTGGGTTATGTTGCAGTCCCAAAATTGCGACTGACAGCTGTTCTCCCGTGTCCAAGGTCAGGAGTCGAGGACCGGACTCTAAAAATACTCCCGTGGACCAGCAGGAAGCCCTCCATAACGCAGCCACTTCAGGTAGCTCTGCCGGGGATTCCGCACCGTATGACTTCCAAGATTATGGGATGATTTAGGCTGGATACTTTTTTAACCCACTTCCCATTTAATAGGTAGGCAGGAGTGCCCTTCCTCACCCATACAGCCAGGTCAGAAAATCTGTCCATCAACTGCCAGATTATGTTCGTTTTTACTTATGTTAGCTGGCTGTACCGCTCCCGTTATTCTATTTTTTTATTTATGCATCCACCCAACTACCTATTGTTAGCAGTATTTTCTCCATGGCTCCACCAAACGAGCAGTCACCTAGCCCACACCTTCGTTCACAAACTGTTGTAGCAAGCGACTCAGAATCCCGTTTATTAAAAAAGCAGACAATTTGTTTTCGGGACATATATAGCCAAGACGCTTAAGTGCTTTAACACTCCAAGCAGAAAACGTTGCAAATAAAGGACGAGAGTGCTGGCGCGAAGTACGAAAAACCAAAAAAAACTAACACAATATCGCAAATATATAATGCATGAACTAATTAAATATCCAAGCTACGTTTTAGGGTTAGAAAATGAAATGAAACAATATTTTTGAGGATTGTAATCCATACTCATTTACAAGGGGATTATCATGTTCTATGTGGCAAAATATATTGTCTGAGGTGCAGCTATTCTCTTTGCTTTATACAACGAATATACCATTCCTGATAAAATACAGGAATGTGTAACTTTCCTGGCTACAAAGCGTTCAATGGGTAGATACAGCTTAAGGAATCATGATTTAGATGTTTAAATATGCCTACTCGCCTACAACGTTGGTGGCAAAAATATATTTAGGCACCTTCATGGTGTGTTCATCAAACCAGGATTTGTGCAAAGCGCACTAATTTCCACGAGATCGCTCACAAAAATACTACCTTCTTATTTATTCTGTTTAACACATATCAGATAATTTCTAATTAGTACTTGCCACTCTACAGCACCCGGTCCAATGCCAGCGATCATATCGACATCAGCAACATTGGAAAGCCGAGTTATGTTCCGCCCACTAAGTGATCAGATAATACGCTGTCGGAGGAATATCAGTTCCTTCACTAGCGCGGCACCAACAGCCGTTATTTCCCCTTTCCATTCATGCGTTACATCCATACAAGGGGACGCTTGTGGTTAGGTCCAGACACTCCCGGAAAAATCACAGTTTTTGGTACCAGATGTTTTGGCAGAACATAAAGGGGACGATTGAGGTCTAGTCCAGACCCTCTCGGAAAAACGAGAGAGTTTTTGGTGCCAGATGTTTTGTCAGAACTTACACGGGGACGATTGTGGTCTAGTCCAGACCCTTTGGAGTCCTCGGAAAAAATCCGACAGCTTTTGGTATCAGATGTTTTGTCAGAAAATACTAAAAGGCATTGAAAAATACATAAGATGAATGACGTAGAGAAATGTTACAAGTGCGCTATTGTTGTTAATACCTGATTATGACAATTATGACTAGCTTGTTACAGCGTCATTTATCTTGGGTTATTTTCGACGAATCACCAGGCATAAAAAACTCGAATTTTTCCGACAGGGTCACGACCAGACCTTCATACTTTTTTAGATTCAAAAGGTTTCAAAATGTCCAGCAGATAACCAATTATTTGGTTCCGAATGACACACTGTTTAGCACCACATATGTGGTTTGCAATCCCGTTGGCAACACTGATACTTCTTTTTGACCTCTGTCAAGACCATTGTATACGGTGTAAGGCAGTGCTGACTTCCAGGGTCATATGGCACCCATAACTATGATGCAGACGCACGCAGCGGGGAGGAGGCAAAAAATATGGCACACATTACCACCGGACACTGAACTGAAAAACTTTACGGAACAAAACCTCATACATCTTAAACAACATGATGTGTGTCTACCCCGTGCAGACGCAAAGCTCAAGGAATGCTGGGTTGCAAAAATGTGATTTATTTCAGCTCTGGGTGAGAAGCGGCGTGCCTGATCCAATTCAAACAATTTGGTCAGATGGTAGATAAGATAGCGAGATGTTAAGACGGGCGCCGTAACTTGATGGTAGATCTGTTGGACCGGAAACTACAGGCAACTAACTGAACTGAAAGAAAACCGCCCGCCCTACACATCCAACGAAGCCAAGCCAGCATAAAATTCTTCTGTTTTGCGATGAGTTTTTTTTTAAAGATGATGCTCAGCATGCCACTTTTCTTACGAAATCCCAAAACTTGACTAGTTCCCGCTAGTGGCTCGTCTATCAACGGTTCATGTTCTCACTTTCTCAGGGGTTTTCATTGATTTTTTCCTGGATACCCGATATCATAGGTATCATGCACCCAAATGTATGCACTGGCAAACATCTGATGCCATTGGAATCGCTATTTAGCTGCAACATACAAGTAGTCTCCTTCTCTCACGGATGGTGCTACATAGACTCGCACAATAACGCGTGCTAGGGTCAACGTTAATCTTGTCCACTGTTGTATCAAGCTGTCACAAATGGATTACAATAAAACACAAAAACACTTTTTAACAGCGTTTCAAATAAATACATGTGCTTTGCCACCGGTCAGGTGAAAGCTGCAGGTAGTGTGATTAAAATTATTGATATATCAACTATATGCATCAATATATCCATATCAATATCAATTATATCAATTTTATAATATTGATGTGCCGGACGCGATAATATTGATGTGATTGAAGAATAATGATACCGATAAATATTATTTAAAATAAAATGCGTTCTTGCCTTGGCGTCGACAACATAGGGCAACTCAATCAGGAGGGCTTAAAAGCAAAATCGTCATCATATCCACAAGAAAGACAAATCAGCAACTAAAACTACCTACGAATAGTGCACTGTAATCTACACAAAAGAGTGGACTGACGAAATCAAAGACGGAAGTCATAAGGACCCCGGCTGTGACGTCACTACCCAGTCACGGCTCCGTGACGCTAACCACAGATAAGTACAATGACGCACCATGATCGTCACAAAAGGCGACAAACATACACATTCCATCCGTCCAATAAGCCAACGAGGATGCAATCAAACATGGCCTGTTTACACGAGCTGTGCAGAAACGTAACGCCCATACGAGAATGTACCCAGCAGCGGATCCCTTCTAAGCCACTTTCTCTTGTTTTAGATGGACGGTGAAAAAAACATGTTTTAGCAGACCCAGTTTAGTACTTTATGGTATACATGTATTGGTAATTAATGTGACTGTTTGTATGTTTTTACTAGCTCACTTAACACATTTTTAATCCCACTGCAGTTTTGACCTGTGGCTTCACCTACCAGTGCGTTCTAAACCCGTTGGTGAAGAATTTAAATAAGTAAATAAGCACAGCAATGTTAAAGATAGAATCATTTTTATGTTCTGCCAGAACTATTTCATGTTGAGAGAGAGAGAGAGAGAGAGACAGAGAGAGAGAGAGAGAGAGAGAGAGAGAGAGAGAGAGAGAAAGAGAGAGAGAGAGAGAGAGAGAGAGAGAGAGAGAGAGAGAGAGAGAGAGAGAGAGAGAGAGAGAGAGAGAGAGAGAGAGAGAGAGAGAGAGAGAGAGAGAGAGAGAGAGAGAGAGAGAGAGAGAGAGAGAGAGAGAGAGAGAGAGAGAGAGAGAGAGAGAGAGAGAGAGAGAGAGAGAGAGAGAGAGAGAGAGAGAGAGAGAGAGAGAGAGAGAGAGAGAGAGAGAGAGAGAGAGAGAGAGAGAGAGAGAGAGAGAGAGAGAGAGAGAGAGAGAGAGAGAGAGAGAGAGAGAGAGAGAGAGAGAGAGAGAGAGAGAGAGAGAGAGAGAGAGAGAGAGAGAGAGAGAGAGAGAGAGAGAGAGAGAGAGAGAGAGAGAGAGAGAGAGAGACCTTAAATATATACAATATACATAGACTGTGACGAATATAGACTTTCTGATCACAGAGACTCCGATTGGATTAGTGAAAGAAAAACCATCGCAAAAATCAGCACAACAGTGTTAAACATTTTCCAATGCTTCCAAAACGGGCATAACTTTGGGGGATCAAACAGTACTTCGCATATAGCGTGTAACGAAAATCTATTGGGCAGTTGATTCAAAATTAAGAACTGAGACACGCTGGGCGCATTTGCTGCCAGTGAAAGCACCTTCAATTCTCGGCTTGTTCGTGATCAGTAAAACATCAGATACGAAACAAAATTCGGCATCAGGCCCCAATGAGTCCGGAAAGCAGTCTATAATGACACAAATGTGTTGCAAAGGAGACTGCGGCAGGATAAAAGTTTCTGAATAATACTCCAAAAGTTTAAGTATGTCCGACCGATTACAGAATTGGTGGTGGTTCTTTCATTAGTGGTGGTTACCAGTATTAGCAGTGGCACTGCACCGATTCCCGCCCTGATTTTGACAGCCCACTATCCTTAAACACAATGCTTTATCGGTTGGGAAAAGGTCACACAAAGCTCATCAAGCGTTTACTTCAGCCATGCGCTCAGTGGACTGAAACGATCCACTCTCTCAGATTACATTTTGTTGACGGTTAACAAATGCAACCGCGCGTCGCCATGTACGCGCGTCGCCTTTGGGTACGCCACACCAACGCGTAAGCTATATCTAACGGAATTGAACACAATTAGGTAAGCTTTCACTCCATAACATCTATAGACTACTTGAAATTCAGATTTCGGTGCAGATATCGCCCGCTAGCCAAACATATGCACAGTACCTTTTGAGAGCAATGAATTCGTATTAGGCATACAGCCACACCAAGTTTAATACATTTTTACCCAAGTAAGAAACGAGTACTAGATACTCAAGTACTAGAGAACACCATGCCATGAACTATCTCGAAGTTAAAATCCCAAATAGGACCTTCATCGGTTAACGACTCCACGGGCAGACTCGAACCCGTGACCTTCAGCACCGTGATTTAACACCATTACATAACGTAAGCCTGTTGTTACCAGGCGTTGCCGGCCACCGTGTATTGAGCGGCCCGAGGCAGTCACCCAGCGTCCGGTCTTGGATTCGTTTCTGAATTCCAGGTAACTGGACCCTCACCTGCATGGCCGCCATGCTGCACGTACATACATCATCGCGCTTTCATTAGGAAAAGTACCACCCACGCTCAGAGGTATCGCTACCGAAGTTTTCACTGGGAGGGAGCATGCAAATTTTTAACATATTGATTGTATTTAAAAACATTAATAATATTGCATTTCACCAACACATTTACGGGGGTTCTCGCAGGAGGAGGGATAAAATGGAAAAACCTACGTCGAGTCTAAAGTTTTGGGGGAACTTCTCCCTGATTTGCAGTTTGGGGGACCCGTGCCGTCCCCCGCCCACTTCCTTTGACACCCATGTCCATACTAAGCGGAAGTGTGACTGAGGAGTACTGAGTTTGCTGGGGCTTGTCTTCATAAAGTCATAAGCAAAGTTTAGATGCATGAATAATGAACAGATTTGGAAGGTAATATGAAATGAAGCAGATATTGCCATAGATCACGCCATCGGAGACCAAGTAAAGACACTGTGTCCCGCTAGGGTTGTTCAAAAACATTTTTTTATTTTTCAGATTTGAACCCACTTTTCCCATTATATATTCCATTCGGATTTCAATGAGCCACATTCCAAGCATCTACATCAACGGGAAAGATGACCTCAAAACGGTTAAAGATTTCATGTTTCAGGCGCGATTGGGCCCGGCGTTGCAGTCTCCCCTTGGTAAATTGGGATGAAAGGGGTGCACAACCTACCAGCGAAGACAGCGTGGCATGTGCGTGCGTATAAGAGCGGTAGATGGGATTTAACATGCAGTCATTTACTTGTCAGATGTATTTGCAGCGCAATAAAAATACATGTTATTCCACAAAAGACCTGAAATTAAATGGTTCAGCAGTCTAGTACTCCAAATCCCGACACAACAGGAATGCCTTCCGGAGGCGAACATTTTTCCGATAACATTCGTTGGAGAACGTCGTTGGAGCAGGTGCTTCTCCCTCATCTCCTGCGAACTATTTAAGAGCTCTGGTACTGCTAGAAGAAGACCCCGCTGCATTTTTTACCCTTTGGATGGCTCACGAAATCTTCCACCAGCTTCACACCACGCTGTGGGATCGTTCACCACATTAAGTTCTGGAATACCTTGAAACAGGAGAAGCTATACCAGTCACCAGCTTCTCAACGGAGCCATTTCATGTCAGAATCTTTCAGATTCAGGCGCTCGAATACCAGCCAGCTTTCAGGAATGACAAATTGGCAGAGGCTTGGTACCGAGCCGAGCTCTAAATAGCCTCTGTCGGAAACTTTAGCCTACCCAACTGAAAAGTGGCTGATTTTGCTGTTTAGGCCAGGTACGGTGTCACTGGCTTTTTACCTCCAGCAGTGAGATTCCTATATGCGAGGCAGATTATAACTTTCTGGTCACAAATAGCAGTTGCGTTTGCTCATTGACTTCAGTGCCTCTACACAATGCCAGATAATTTTTATTGGAAGACCTATCAGGGAACGTTCCTGGATTATCAGGCCCGGCTAATGCTTTGGTTCTGGAAGACATGCCAGCTCTGTTTTCCTTGAGAATATAATCACGAATTGCGCTAGCTGGTTTACGTGCGGCTGTCAGGAGAGGTTGTCTCCAACAAATGTCTGTTTAGAAGACCCAGAGCCCACCAGCGAGCCATATTCATGGAATATAGGACATTTATGGCATGAAGTGCGAGCTACTACTGAGTCAGATTCCGTTCATCATTCCAGAAGATACTTAATACTTAACATTATAATTTTTGGAGTTTAACAACGCATAGCTGCTCAGGTCATATGGCATCAGTGGCGAGAGGGAAAGAATTAGCTTGGGTTAGAGCAGTGTGCCAGATTCTGCCTCTGGGTGGGCTCGAACCCATGACACCCAGCACATAATGAATGCCATTGGCAGAGCCGAGCGCTAGCGCTAACCGACTGAGCCACTCAGACCCCGAAAGAGTTAGCGGATTTCCTTGTAAGTGGTTCTAAACAATGCATTTGGGTTCCTCCGTCGCGGATAGTCAGCTTTAGAGCCTTCTATGAGCCTCAAAGCTATCCATGAAATGCAGTACAGTGCTTTCATTAAGTTAATATAGAAATCGCCCTGAATGTCCTGAAGTCAATTTGCCATCAACTGTGGTATCTGTGCACAGAGAGTTATATTCTGTCCCGCTGGTGAGAACCACCATCTTGGAGGTAAGGAGCCAGTCGCACAACAATTGGCCAAAACAGCAAAAATTCACATTTGACTAGGGCAAGCTAAAGTTTCCGATAGAGGCTATGAAGAGCTCGGTGAATGCTCGGTACTAAGCCTCAGCCAGCTTGTCGCTCCTGACAGCTGGCTGGTATTCGATTGCCTGAATCTGAAATATTCTGACCAGAAATGGCTCCGTTGAGAAGCTGGTATAGCTTCCCCTGTTTCAAGGTATTCCAGAACTTACTGTCGTGAACGGTCCCACAGAACGTGGTGTAAAGCTGGTGGAAGATTTCGTGAGCCACCTAAAGGATAAAAATATGAAACAGGATCTTCTTTTATCAGTACCAGAGCTCTTAAATAGTTCGCAGGAGATGAGGGAGAAGCACCTGCCCCAACGACGTTCTCCAACGAATGTTATCGGAAGAATGTTCGCCTCCGGAAGGCATTCCTGTTCTGTCGGGA
Source organism: Lepas anatifera (assembly GCA_034440635.1). Lineage (NCBI taxonomy): Eukaryota > Metazoa > Arthropoda > Thecostraca > Lepadidae > Lepas > Lepas anatifera. Next base: position 379,341 of record JAOTON010000094.1, on the reverse strand, counting down.
TTTGGAGTACTAGGGTGCTGAACCATTTAATTTCAGGTCTTTTATGGAATAACATGTATTTGTATTGCGCTGCAAATACATCTGACAAGTAAATGCCGGCATGTTAAATACCATCTTCCGCTCCTATACGCACGCACATGCCACGCTGTCTTTACTGGTATGTTATGCACCCCTTTCATCACAATTTAACAAGGGGAGACTGCAACGCCGGGCGGCCAATCGCGCCTGAAACATGAAATATTTAACCGTTTTGAGGCCATCTTTCCCGTTGTCGTAGATGCTTGGAATGTGGCTCGTTGAAATCAGAATTGAATAAATAATGGGCAAAAAGTGGGTTCGAGTTTGAAAAGTAAAAACATGTTTTTTTGAACGACCCTAGTGTCCCACGCCATGGTCACTTTAACCCGCGCCCCACCGGGGTCGGCGCCACCTTCGCCCCACCGGGGGGCATCGATGGCCCCCTCAACTCCGAAAATATGGGCGTTAGCGCAAATCGCAAAGTGCAAAAGAAAGCTCGCGTGAATTCAGTAAGAAATTACTTCGCATGTTTTAGTGCTCAGGTCAATGGTTTGACCTCCAGAGGTCAAATTAGGTCAAGATCGGCTATTTTCACCAAATATGCAATGATTACAAACTGGGCATAACTCTTATGCCATTAGAGCTATTGAGACCTGGTAAAGTACATTTGATAGCAAATTGCCAGTACTTTTCCGCTATGTGGAAGGTAAAGACCTCCCGCCAGTGGTTTGACCGCCAGAGGTCACCTCGTGACCTAATATGACCTGAGGTCACGATAGGTCAAAAGTGACCTGCCGTATATCAAATAAAGCTAGTGACAAGACAAACACGATGGTGTTTGTTTCACCGCTTAGCTCAATTAGGTCAAAAGTTATTGTCAAAATACTGTTTTGACCTCGGTGACCTTGGATGACCTTAAAAGTCAAAGGGCAAAATGACCCCTGGGATCCGTGAAAGGGTGTCCAAAGACGTTGTTCTGAGCAGTCTGAGTATTTGCAATCATTTTTGTGGCTTTTATATCAGAAATAGCTTTTCCCCATGCTTTTCCAATTGGTGAGGTCGCCTCGTGACCGACCTCAGGCACAAAATCAAAAATCCCGGATATACACCTTGTAGACCCTGGAGGCATGAAGTGTAGGAGGTTTCAAATCGATCGACTTTGAAATGTAGCTCTTACAGAGCTCTAAAGTGAAGTGAGGTGACCTTGGTTGACCTCGTCTGGTGACCTGACCTTGGGTGACCCGGGGTAAAAAATGTCAGGGATGATGGGAAAATGATGCAGGAGAGGTAGAGCCCTTAACCGCGGTCTGCGCCTCGTCGTTTTTCTGCTATCCCGGAAAAACCTTAGGGGCCATCGATGGCCCCCGGTGGGGCGAGGGTTAAGAGATGGCCAACCGTGAGACAAAATGCGGCACCTTAATAATGTGATTTGAGCGAATACACCCTGGTGATAGAGCATACCGGTAAGCTCAGCTTTAGAATTTTATGCGACACGGAACTCAAAATTTGCGGGGAAGTAGTATGCTCTATGTACAAATTCTGTCCCCAGTGGTTCTGCGCTGGTCCTATTTACCAATACCACCGAGCAGAATTTGCGAGCAGCCGGGGGTAGTGGAGGAGAGGGGGGTGGAGAGCAGTGTGTTGGAAAGTACACTCACGGAGCACTGTTGCCCTGTAAAAGGTGAATTACGAGGCAAAATAAATATGCCATCAGGGGTTTACAGTGTGCTTTACAGGACTGCTAACTCAGTTTAAAACCTATGGAGATGCAAAATTTCTTTTGATTCACAGGACACACGTCTCTGAAATAGGCAGGAGTAAAAAAATTATATAAACAAAGTTCTGCCCACAAACGCACTTGATAGTTTCAGGTGAGTTAACTAATGCATTTCATAGATTGATCAGCTGCAATTCAATAAACATATATAATTATTTATCCATTCGAAATGGTTTTGACATCCATAAATACAATTTTCAATTATGTATCCATAAGAAACATGGGAAGTACAAATCCTTTTGCAGGAATATCGCACAGTACACCGAAATCCAACGTTGCTCATGACCACAATTATTTCCAGCCAAAATTTGCTGTTCAACTATTCTACGACTGATACCGAATTTCGGGGAGTCAGTCGCGAGGCCTACTAAATAAGTCTTTTGATGTTTCACAAATGATCCCCATTGACAAACAAAATGTGCAGTACAAGAAAAATAACAAAACGCCAGCAGCTGCTACAACTGGATACAAACTGCAAGCCTCGGCGCTTGCAAATACGACAATGCTCCTGATGTTCCCTAAATGGATTGGCCAAGACTACAAAAGCACACTGGAAGCAAAATGACCCCACCCAATTCGTGCCAAAGCAAACAGAAATGATGATGATATACATGTTATGACGTTAGCGAAGTGAGTTCAACCAAGAGGTGACTTGCAGTGGGACAATCATTCCACACTGAGCTGCCAGAACCGTCGGAGGGACTTCACAAGACCTGAACACAGAATTCGGACACCTCGTTACTGGGACCACCGGTATGGACTACATCCGTACCATGGAGGACCCAAGTTCATTGTTGAACTGCTTGACCCAAGTCCTGCTGCTTCTGCTGCTGACCAGTGTCTCACCAAGCACAGGATCCGCTTCTTTGAGCCTGCTCCCGATGACAATGCATCTCGCCAACTGGACCAGAAACACCATGCCTCCGCCTGAAGACGAGATAGCCAGCTTCACCGTGCAAGAACACTGCACGTGCCAGCAGGCGTGTCTGGCGCGGCCCAGCTGCCTATCGGTCACCGTCACCGAGCTCGTCAGCTCTGGATCTCTTCCAGCCGCAGTCACCTTCAGCACCACCTCCACCACCACCGGCCGATTCCAGTGCCTCCTCAGCTCCAGACGGGGACATCCAGACCGCAACCAGCCGCCTCCAGCTGGTAAGAACACCACTCTGTATGAGCGCGGTGTCTCGCTGCTGGACGACTACTGCTCGAAACACAGCGACTGCCTCACCGACGGTGGCGAGTGCAAGAACAGCACCTGCACCTGCGTGGCCGGTCTTGACGCGGACGAGAGATGCGCGTGCGGCGCGTCGTACGATCGGCCAACTCCTGGGAAACCGTGCTTCTTCCGCGACTGCGCCGACATCCGCGCTGCTGCCTCTGGCGACCCGCCACTGAGCGGCCGGTACAGCATCTTCCCCGAATCATCGCAGGATGCTCCATTCTTCGTGAGGTGCGACATGGACGTCGACGGCGGGGGCTGGACCGAGATCCAGGCTCGACACTATCGCAGCGACTTCTGGAAATCGTGGAGAAACTACACGGATGGGTTCCAGCTCCCAAATGGTAATCACTGGCTGGGCAACACAATCTTGAGTAAGCTGACGCAGACGGAACAGGTCCTGCGTATTCAGCTGAGATGGCGCGACCCGCAGAAGGATGAGAAGACCAGACGCGAGGGAAGTATCAGCCCCCAGGCTGCTTACGCTGTGTATGACAAGTTCCACGTGGCTCCCGCGTCTCAGTCGTTCTTGCTGACCATCGGTGGGTACCGCGCTGACCTCAGTACGGCTGAAGACGGGCTTAGCTACCTCGACGGCACCCAGTTTATCTTACCAGGCGAAAAATTAGACTGCAAAATGATCTGGTCGCCCATCTGCGACTCCAGCGGATGGTGGTTTCTGCCCGATCATCTGATCCTTCGGCGATTTCTGAAACACCCGCCAACAAACCTCAACGGCATGCGCGAATCCCCAGAAACGGCGTGGGTTTCTGAAACTGCTGCGGGACTTCTGGGACTTCAATCTGAACAATCACGACGACTGGTGCAGTACTCTCGCATGCTGGTCCGCTCTGCAGACTTCACTACAGGAGGTCAAGGAGGTGAAGATGAGGCAACGGTGAAGGCTACGAACACAGCAGCTCCAACCACGGCGAACCAAACGACGGCGACCACGACCAAAAAGATACCGACCACGACGATGACAGAGACGATGGAGAACGAGAGCGATTCTGCATGGACGGAATCGCTCTACCATGGAGATGAGGAACCTCTGGAACCGGTGGCACCTTAGACCCGTCTCTGATTTTCGGTTGCCATCTCCGAAATATCATCGAAATAGACTGAGTGAGCCGAACACTCCAAATTGACAGTCGTTCCACAGCACACTCAAGGCAAGGTGAGTTTCCGATAACTATTCACAATCACCAACATCATTCTCAAGGCATTTAAGCTACTTCTGGTTGCGTGATTTACATCACAAAAGAACGTTTTTCTCATCGTGTTGTATGCATTCCAGCACATTTCTATCATTTATTTGTCGAGATATTTCATATTGATTACAAATACGCTGGGACTGGGTTGAAGAGCCTCATTCAGGTTACCCGAAGATGCGCAAAAGAAGTTGAACTCCTCTTCGTATGCGAGAGGCGCGCTGTCTTGTGTCCTCGCTCGTCGGGTTCGAAGACGCATCTCTAGCATGCCTCTTTTAAGGTTGGTGATTGTTCTTATCCGGAGGACGCCGAGTCTATTCACGTAGGAAAATTATGAGTAGGGAACGTGAGGCAATCTTATCTAGTGTTTATCTGAGGTCCTGCCTATGTCTCTTTTGGAACACTGAACATCTGATTATGAAACAGTGTCGCTCACTCATGACCAAAATTCCCGTCTATTATCCAACTGATTTTGACTGACATTTTCACCGCCCCGCATACCAGCCACCAAAGTCTCGCCCGACCTTTGCACAAAGAGGTCACTTCAAGCATTCTGCGACGAAAACCTGCCTAACGCAATACTTTGTTTGAATATTTGTGACTAGCCTGGATTGATCATCTCGTTGGTAAAGTTCAAAGCTTTTGAGTGTTTCCGAACTTTTGCTGGCTGAGTCTAAGCTGTTCAGAGAACGAACCTACAGCTTAAACTGATATCTCTCTGAATCAATTATATGAAGCTACATGTTGAGCCGATACGCACAGCCACCTGCCATTCAATTCGCAAATGGAAAGTTTTTAGTTTTCAACAAATGCTGTCCTGTTGCTTTGAGCTATGTATAATCCTCCGTGGTCATCGAAAGAATACAGTTTTAGCACAGTTGGTCTTGAGTTTTTGTGCGTTACCATCGTACATTGCTGGTGAATATACTGTCTATTTTCAAATAAAGGTCGCAACCCCGCATTGGGTTATAGTAACCAGTTTTCCTCACGGACTCCACCAGGGGTATACTATCCACCTTTCCGTAGACCCGAACTGCCATAGTGAGGCAATGACAGAAACAATCACCATAGATCAGTAACCTGTGTACAGGCACCTACAACCTTTGTTCCTATGGGCGTGGGCAGCCGTGGTTTCGTCAGGACAGTCAACACCACAAACTACACCGGCTGGCTACGCCTTGGTGGCCATGCTGCCGAAAACTGCCTGTCAAAGGCTCGTCGGCTGGCGGTTACTTCTGATGTTGATGTGGCAGCTTCATGCTGTTACTGCCTCGCTCGATGCCAGAGTGTTCTCGAGTTGTTGATGGCAACCCGCTAAGCTATGTCGGGTGGTTTTTTCTACAATAAAATCATGGGAACCAAATAAGAAAATGGTAGCGTTTCCAGCTCCAAAGAACACATTTTTAGACTCAAAAGAACGATATTGTTTTCACCCATTGATTCTCGTCGTTTCTTGTTTGCTGCAGGCGACCTGGTTAGCGAGAATGATGGCCCCCAGAGAGCGAAACATCGCCCTTGCTTGATAGGGAAACATTTTCCTTTTTTGGACTCAAATACCATCTGTACCCATTGACAGGAATTCCGGAGAGTTGCGGACAGCTGATGGGGAGGGGAGCACGGGAACAGATGGGCTGAGGACAGATGGGGAGGGCTTCAGACCGATGGCAGGAGCTGGGGACGAGAATCGAGCCCGAGTTTCTATACATACATCCTCAGCTACCCCTGCCAGGAAGCAGACTCTCCCGGGTTCCGTACTACCAGCTGCTGCTGAACCTGCTGAGCCGGCTGCCGAATTCGCTCCTAGGCCGGTTGTCCTTGTAAGCCGAGACAAAGTCTCTAGGTATTCCGGTACTCCGGTCTCTAAGTTTTCGGTAAGCCGAAACCAAATCTCTATCATGAGATTAGTATAACTTCAAGGGCATAAACCTAACGGCGAACGTGACCACAGTATCACCAGAAGAAGGTATCACTTAGCTTTTGCTGCCAAATGTGCAATATATGGTCTCTGAGATATTCATGAGCTGCTTCATCACGATTCGGCTGGGAAAGGCCAATTTCATATTCCTGCATGTCACCAAACACGATTCATAAAGATGAGGCCGCGCAAATGAAACCGGTCTGATTCCACAGAGGTTGCAAGGTTTTGGGCGAGTGTGTTCTTTCTATCTGATATACAAATATCGTGACTTAAAACTTTTCCCTAGTCACGATTCCGGATTCAGACCATAAAATGTTTTCCTTACACTACCCCAGACCCAGTCCCAAAGATATATCTAAATCAGATAGGATTGCTGACTGAGTCCAGTGGAAATCCTGGTCGAATTGCTTGTAATCTGAATCCCTAGATGAACCAATAGTTTTTTGTGCGGGGCCCGCCGTAACCACTGTCGATTTTGGCCGCCTTTAGGGGTTTCCAGACCAAAGAACAAAATCGTCAAAACATAATATACTGACGAAACTAAGGAAGCCTGGGAGGCCCATGGCGCGATGGCCCTGCGGGATTCCAGTCGCTTCGTGTAAGGCTAGGCTGGGATACTTCCCTAGATGCTAAGAACCACCATACACCAGTCAACACGTGACAAGCTTAACAGAGATCCTCAGAGACCAAGTGATTCATGTGAAGAATTCGGACGACCTGTGGCCCAGCCATTAAGTGATTCATGCTGCGACTGTGGGACCATGGCTGGCACGCTGAAGACTCATGCATAATGGAAAACAGGGGAAAACCCGCACACTTTTCAATGCAGGTGATTTACCGGCAGGTGATTTTCAATGCAGGTTATTTACCGGCTAGTGATAGCTACATCAGCGTATGAATAAATTAGGGGGCTGTTCATAAATTGCACAAGGCATTTATCGTGATTTTTGACTAACCACTCCCAGGTAACGTCTTTTGCCGTTCCCGTAAAATGTTCCATAACGCTGCAGCTGACTGCCCCTCGTTGTGTTACGTAACATATGGATGTTGCCTTACGCGCAGAATGGCTAATGGAACATCCAGTAATGACGGTGTGAGGTGGGCTTTACTAATGGATTCAAATGTGCAGCAAAAGTTCTGTATTTTCCCTAGTAAGAGGATACGTTCACAACTTCAGCTGCAGGTTCATAATTTTTTTCAAGGTTTTTCAATTTGACTTTCATCCTGAGGAGGGCATAAGAGCTGCATAAGAGCAACATGATTGGTGATTCATGGAGAAAACGCTCAGCCATTATTAGCATGCGCAGACACGAGCGTCAATTTTCACATACTATGACTTTAAACGCTAGGATAACAGTCCAAGTACAATTGCTGCACGTTCAGGCCCAGCTAACACCCTGAACGACATTGGTTTTAGCGTTTTGCCAGGTGATTGCAGTGGCCAGCTGATTGCATTGATCGTGCTGAAGCAAACAGCAATAACCTGCAGGAAAACCCATCAACACAGGCGAAACGCTGCAGAGAAGTGGACCGGCCTCGGTTTTATATCCCAGCTGTAGGAAATTCTTGGTGGGTACAAACGCCTTGCAGGTTGATCATTTACCCGTACCAAGTCCCGTGAGTTTAAATCTACAAATCCTGAACAATGCGTAAAAATACACTGGAAGGTTTGTTGAAAAAATTCTGGCTGGGTTAGCAGCCAGCAGAATCTGGCACTTCCAACAGCTCGTCGCCCCATTTTAAACAAGAATATTTCTATCAACCTGTCATCCCCTTTCAGGTTGCAATGCCTCTACCACCATATACTTCTCCTGTAACCGAAACTGAACACACCCCCATAAGCGACCGCAGACCTGAAACGTGATTCATGGTGGTTCCCCGTTGTAGAGTGTGCAACACGGCATATCGCGATAAAGTTTCCAGACAGGCGCCAATGCAAATGCCTTTCCAGAGCGACGCCAAGGGCATCTAGCGATTACACACTGCAGCCACCAAACTTTGGCTCGCCGCCCAACAACTTTTCCGTTAACAGTGGAATAATTATATCGCTGTTTGATCACTGTGTTCATTTTATTCGAGAGTAAGTACTACATTTGTCTTATGGTGAACCTAGCAAACGTACCTTATCCCTGTAAAATACACTTTTCAATGTGTGATAAACATGACAGTATGGAGGTAACGGCTTATAAAAAGTTGTCATCGATTTGTAAAAAAAACGGTGCCTTTTATAACGTGATTTCAGTTATCCCGTCATTGAAAACTGAAAACTTTACCGTCGATAGCGACTTTGATAATTGCCATCCATGAAACCGATCGAAATTCCCAACACTGCCAATTTGCAAGTGCTTAAAGGGAAAGTGGCATCTTGGTCGTATCCAGGAATTTAGTGTAATTAAGGGTATTGTTAGCCGAAAATCAAGAAAACGTACATGATTTCTCTAAAAAATGTACAATGGGCTCAATATTTTGGTTTTTTTAAATGCTTCTCAAGGGGAAAAATAAACGTCTACCTGTGGATGACGTCATGATGTGGTAACTTCTAACATATTCAAAAGACTTCAATGACATCAATTGGCTGATTACTCACCGTGACGTCAGCGTTGTCGTCACACCAACAGCCAACAACTGTGGCTGCCTGGCTGGGGTACATTTGGGGTACATTTCAGGTAGGTTTTTACTTTTCTCCACGGAAATTTTGAGTTTCAAGACAAATTATATACTGAGTATGGGGTTTTCCGGCATGCTTTACAACTTGGCTATCACAGTTAAAATCACGTTATAAAGGTGTCCATTCCCTTTAAATGCAGCTCATTCCAACTAAAATTTTAATATTCTATACCTACCTATAACGCAACAACTATTTCGACGAACATTTAATGTGGATATTTTTGGCTATAGTGGAAACTGCACACCCATTTTTGCTCAAAACATTTTCATTTTTATTCGAAGAATAAATTATCACAAAAACTCATTCCCTCGTTTTTAAATCGACCCCAGTATAAGGTTCGTTAGTTCGTTCAGCTTACGGGTGTGCCAAGCATGATGCCAGTAAAAATCGAAACCTCAAACTTTCATCTAGTACGACACTTATTTACCAGATGTCATGGTTCTTATTGTCGTTATGAATTTCTTTAGAGCCGTCTATAATTAACATTTCAGCAGAACCTTGACCCCTTGTAAAGTTTTCTACGGGACTTGCACGCACATCCCATGCCTAATATTGCCCTGGAAAATCCCCAAGAAGCCATGCACAGCTTCTTTAAACGGTCACTACTTTTTACCTCTTCAAACGCTAACAATAATTACTCTTTTCCCGCCTTTGCAGTCCATCAGGCAAACATACTAGCTTGACATTTAATACGATGAACACTCGTGACTCAGGAAAGAGAGGAGGCGCCGGCCATGCGTTCGTCAGTGGCGCCAGCGGCATCGACCTGGTTCGTCTGCACAGGCTCAACAGCCGAGGCAATCGGTCGATAGAAGGCCAGAAAGCAAGCGATGAAGAGTCCCAGTCATGCAGCTCGCAGTCGATTGGTTGGCTCCATCCCAGACACGGGTCTCCGTCAGGAGGCTCGCAGCCTACTGGTTGGCCCCATCCCAGACACGGGTCTCCGTCAGGAGGCTCGGAGTCTACTGGTTGGCTCCCATCCCAGACACGGGTCTCCGTCAGGAGGCTCGGAGTCTACTGGTTGGCCCCATCCCAGACATGGGTCTCCGTCAGGAGGCTCGGAGTCTATTGGTTGGCCCCATCCCAGACATGGGTCTCCGTCAGGAGGCTCGGAGTCTACTGGTTGGCTCCATCCCAGACATGGGTCTCAGTCAGGAGGCTCGGAATCTACTGGTTGGCTCCATCCCAGACATGGGTCTCAGTCAGGAGGCTCGGAGCCTATTGGTTGGCCCCATCCCAGACACGGGTCTCCGTCAGGAGGCTCGGAGTCTACTGGTTGGCCCCCATCCCAGACACGGGTCTCCGTCAGGAGGCTCGGAGTCTACTGGTTGGCCCCATCCCAGACATGGGTCTCAGTCAGGAGGCTCGGAGTCTACTGGTTGGCTCCATCCCAGACATGGGTCTCAGTCAGGAGGCTCGGAATCTATTGGTTGGCTCCATCCCAGACATGGGTCTCCGTCAGGAGGCTCGGAATCTATTGGTTGGCTCCATCCCAGACATGGGTCTCCGTCAGGAGGCTCGGAATCTATTGGTTGGCTCCATCCCAGACATGGGTCTCAGTCAGGAGGCTCGGAGTCTACTGGTTGGCTCCATCCCAGACATGGGCCTCCGTCAGGAGGCTCGGAGTCTACTGGTTGGCCCCATCCCAGACACGGGTCTCCGTCAGGAGGCTCGGAGTCTACTGGTTGGCTCCATCCCAGACATGGGTCTCAGTCAGGAGGCTCGGAGTCTACTGGTTGGCCCCATCCCAGACATGGGTCTCCGTCAGGAGGCTCGGAGTCTACTGGTTGGCCCCATCCCAGACACGGGTCTCAGTCAGGAGGCTCGGAATCTATTGGTTGGCTCCATCCCAGACATGGGTCTCAGTCAGGAGGCTCGGAATCTACTGGTTGGCTCCATCCCAGACATGGGTCTCAGTCAGGAGGCTCGGAGTCTACTGGGAGGCCCCATCCCAGACATGGGTCTCCGTCAGGAGGCTCGGAGTCTACTGGTTGGCCCCCATCCCAGACACGGGTCTCAGTCAGGAGGCTCGGAGTCTACTGGTTGGCTCCATCCCAGACATGGGTCTCAGTCAGGAGGCTCGGAGTCTACTGGTTGGCTCCATCCCAGACATGGGTCTCCGTCAGGAGGCTCGGAATCTATTGGTTGGCTCCATTCCAGACATGGGTCTCCGTCAGGAGGCTCGGAGTCTACTGGTTGGCTCCATCCCAGACATGGGTCTCAGTCAGGAGGCTCGGAGTCTACTGGTTGGCCCCATCCCAGACATGGGTCTCAGTCAGGAGGCTCGGAGTCTACTGGTTGGCTCCATCCCAGACATGGGTCTCAGTCAGGAGGCTCGGAGTCTACTGGTTGGCTCCATCCCAGACATGGGTCTCAGTCAGGAGGCTCGAGTCTACTGGTTGGCCCCATCCCAGACATGGGTCTCAGTCAGGAGGCTCGGAGTCTACTGGTTGGCTCCATCCCAGACATGGGTCTCAGTCAGGAGGCTCGGAGTCTACTGGTTGGCTCCATCCCAGACATGGGTCTCAGTCAGGAGGCTCGGAGTCTACTGGTTGGCTCCATCCCAGACATGGGTCTCAGTCAGGAGGCTCGGAGTCTACTGGTTGGCTCCATCCCAGACATCAGTCTCAGTCAGGAGGCCCATCCCAGACGTGGCTAATTCACGTTGCAATCAACAGGTAGGAGATCACGAACACTACAGTAAAGAGGCAGTGGCTCAGATTCAAACGTGCTTTCAGAGGTGAGTGTAAAAAGGACAAGTTCGCTGGCGAAGGTTTACCAGCGTGATTAAACAAAGAGGAAGGGTTACCACGCGCACAATCCACCAGAGATGGGCACAGCTACCGAATTTTTTAAACGACAATTTAAAGAGATCTCAAGAAGCAAATGAGCTAACTAACACGCGCATTGACGAGATTCCGAGCCACCTTTGCTTTGACGGGTGGGGGTACCCGCCCCTTCTAAGGTCAAGAACCACGCTAGATAATGAAAAACGGTCAACGGTGTTGGATAGCCCATCCAAATGTCTATAGAAAACAATTCCACAGTTCATCAGGTCAAATTTAAGGTCACTAAAGGTCAAGGTATGTCAACCATACGATAACATGTAAATGTAGGTTTTGGTCATTTCATCTGAACTAGTAGAGATCGAGCACCCAAATACAGACCGTTGGAATCCTCGCGGCAAGCCGAATTTAATTATATATAATATGTCCTTCCTGGATAAAATCCAGGGTTTGACCTAACCTGGGGTCAAATCAAAGTCAAATCAGGTTGCAACACATATTAGAACTGCAAGGTTAGGGCAAACCCAATACCGTTAAATTAACGCTGTACAACCATCCATTACTAAGATATTCATTTTAAACCATTCGTACCGTGTATTTCCGATGGAGGTCATATGGCTATCACCTGACCTTAGGTCAACGATATTAAAAATCCCGGAATATATTTTCTGGTGCCCATCAAGCCCATTATACGACCTGAATTCAGGTCCAAAGATTAACCCTGTTCTTACTTATACTATCCTAAACATTGAGGTCACTTAACCTGCAATGGTGATCTGACCTGAGATGACCTGGACCCAAAATTTTGAGAAAAAGTTGTATGAGTGACCAGAAAAGGTGTACCCAGCACGACGGAGGGTAGCGCCGCTGTTTTATTATATCTTCGAAAAACCCGAGGGGGCGGCGGGTACCCACTCCGCCCCCGTAAAAGCGCGTGTTAAATAGCGAACCGCAGGGCTTACAATCCACTTCTGTACATAAGCAGTTATGGACACTTCGATAACGCTTATCGATAACGTTTATCGTTGATTTGCATACATTCCCAATTTGCGATAACCAATTCTCAATGTCACGTTGACGAAGTCACTGTTTTTTGCCAATCGATAACAGATTTTTGATAACTTTTCTTTCTCACGTTCTCTTACACGATAGAATACTTAACCCCCATTGAAGTGTCTGAGCGGCACAGTCGGTTAGCGCGCACTCGGCTCGGCCCACGGCATTGTGTTTGAGCAGAGGGTCGCGGGTTCGAGACCAGCTAGCGCTAAGATATTTGGCTCCCTGTCCTTTTCAGGGAATGTGGCACCGTGGTCGAATCCCAAAATTTAGTGTAATTAGGGGTATGTTTAGTAAAAAATCATGAAAACGTCGATGATTTCTCTGAAAAATGTACAAAAACCTCAGTATGTTTATTTTTAAAATACTCCTCTAGGGTTAGCAAAAAGCCTCTGCCTGTGGATGACGTCATTACCTGGAAACTTCTACCATATTCAATAGGCTTCAAAGGCTTCAATTGGCTGACTTCTCACCGTGACATCAGCATGTCGTCACGCCAACAGCTGATAACTGTGGCCGGCCGCTTGGGTACATTTGGGGTACATTTCAGGTAGGTTTTTAGTTTTTCTCTACGAAAATGAGTTCCAAGACAAATAATGTATTGAATACTGGGTTTTCCGGCATGCTTAACAACTTGGCTATCTCAGTTAAAGTCACGTGTTAAAGGTGCCACATTCTGTTTAAACCTAGCTTTCTCCATTTCCTCCCATGCAATTGCAAATTTCTGCCATAAGTACGTCGCTAACCGAACCCAACTTTTCAGGGAATATTTTAATACATTGGGACTGGTGGGTATTGGACTGAAAAGGGCACGAATTCCCACGAAAAGGGTACTCCTAGAGCGTCAAATGACTGCTGGCTGGTGGACACTGGGTCGTTAACTGGTGGACATAGCATGGGGGACTGGTGAGCAAAATTCCTACCACTTTTTAGCTTAAAATATGCCCTGTAACTTTTTCATTAGCAGACGGCTCTAGCTGTCACGCTGTACCCATTTGACCAGTTTCTTGCTGAGCTACTGACGCCTCCATTAACGCGAGTTCGAGCTTGCTCCTCACAGCCACCTCCGGTTAGAAACATTCGGAAGAATTCTCAGCTTTCATTTGTTTAACGTTCTCTGCAAAAACCATCACGAAGGCTATCACGCTGCCCCCAAACGCAATGCAACTAGCTCACCGTTGCGTTAGAGCACCCTCAATATCACGTGCTGAAACCGCCATTGTCACATTAAACTCACCTTGAACCGTCGTCAGCAGAAGTGCTGCACACACCGCCCTGCTCCACATGGCTCTCGGTTCAATGGCCTACTAGGAAAGCTCTCACTCGTCTTGCTTATGTGAGTACGCCCCACCCGTCCCAGTGTCACTCCATCACTGCCGACGCTTCCTATTCAACGATGGCAGAAACCCGCAGAAACCGTAGAGCAAAGCGTGGCGGCAGCGCAGGCGGAATGCCCGTGGTGGTGTAAAATTTACAGCTAGGTGAGAATATGTCAAAGTGAGCATATGTCTAGGTGAGAACGAGCCAAATCACCTGGCTGGATACATGGAAATGTGCATGTGAAGTTAAAAAATTTTGATCTAAAAAGCTCTCGAAACCCCAGAAGCACCATTGCCACAAACTAGGTAGCAGCGGGCTCGGCTGTCACTAGTTTTGCACCACTAGCGGATGGTCGACAGGGGGCGCTGCGACCGTCGTCACAGCCGGCTGCTGGGTGCTGGCGAGCGTGGATCGATGTGGGCGGGGCCGGCTGTGACGTCATAGCTCTCCACCAATGACGTCACTCGGTAACCGGTTACAGGGATCCCCCCTTTTTCCACTAAAAACTGTTGGCAGAACGTAAACGGAAGGTGGTAACGGAAATCATTTTCCGTTTTTGCAATTTGGGCCTCCATGTCAGCTTGTTTTTCAAGTTTCCACCCAAAATTCAGAGGTCGTCCACGAATTACATAACAAGTCTCAGGAAAAATCATAGGCGGTTCCAGGGTTACCGATCAGGGTCCGGGTTTGGGGGATGGGGACCAGGGAACGCCAGTTTTGGACGAAAAAACTATCATGAGGGCGCCAACTCCTATCGTGGGTGCACCGATGCTCGTTCCCTGGGGAGGGGAGCAACGGCAGAACGTCAGAATTTAAGAGGGGCACCATGGGCTTTTAAATCCATTTCTTTCCGGTCCACGTTAAAGGGTTAATGTTAAAATGTTTCAGGGGACGCCGAGGGCCGGTCGGAGAAAGCACGTGCCCCTTGCCTCTGGATTTGCCTATGTAACAAATGTAAGTTTTTTCTCTCATCTATCGATTCGTTAACCCTACTTAAAAGATCAAGCTGGTTACGGCTCTGAAAAAATGACGAAAAATGGATCTAGTAGTTTTGACCATCAGGATTAATTCAGAGCGGTGATGGGAGAGGGACATAGCACAGTAATGTGGTGATAAATAAGCGCGGAAAGCCATACACTACCGATGCTACCGAGAGCCAGCCTACCTTGGCGTATGTGGATGGTCGGTTTGTCTTTAATGACCAGGAGGGCACGAACGGACGCGACTGCTGAGGAAAGTGGGTGGGATGAGAACGCTTCAGAGGACCAAGCACCGGGCAGCATAGCCCACGGCCTCTCTTTCATGAGCTCTGGGAACGAGTGACATAAATCCGGGGGACATTTATGGCAGGCTGTGAAATCGTTTCAGCTCAAGTCCTGTTCCGCAACAGACAGTGTGTGCTCCCGGCAAACTTCGGGACTATGATAACCTGGTTTGGCGGGATTCAACTTCTGTTACCGGGAAACACGGATGGGTGAGTTTGTCTCAAGTGGCTCGCTATCTTTCTAGCCTGTTTCTTTCACGCTGAAGAATCAAAACAACTGAAACGGGTGCGGAATACGAATAAAACGACATTCCTATTTTCATCTCTATTTTTTGCTGGCCACCACGATGTTTCTTCAGCAACCACTTAATCAGTCCAAAGTTTTGATATCAAGCTTTACACTTCCATCTTTAGCTATGAATAGCTGAAAGCAAAAATATGACATAAGTCTTTCACTGCAAAACCTATGCCCCGATGGGTTCTGTACCTGCATAGTTATACTGTGCCTTATACTGTGCCGCTGGGTATTTCCTGTAACTAGACTGCACCGCCGAACATATCCGAGGGCAGTAAAGCATACTTTTGCCACCCTGGGTATGCTGTTCCGCCCAACACACATCAGACAGTGCTCGACACTACCGCTTATTACGGACCGCAAAGCGACGAGGGGGATACAGCCACAACGCTATCAAACGTTACACATGGGCATAAGCGTCGCCACCGGCAAAAAAGTGGGGGGGCCAGCCAAACTTCAACCCGATGCTGACAAAAAACTTTCAACATCAGGACAAAAAACTGTTCAAATTTGGGCTCCTCGTTGCCTTCCGCAGCGGCTGGATACAAGAATGTCCGGTTTTCTCTCATTTTGACTGAGATCAGGAAATTTTTGGCCAAAAAGTGGGGGACCGGCCCCCTGGCCCCCTTTTCAGACGCGTATGCACATAGATACAAAACATATATAACAAAAGATAAAGAAAACCCACAACCCAACGAACCCGGCTAACACCAAAAAAAAAAAAAAACAATAAAGCCAAAAATAAAGGAACATGGCCACCCCCACCACAAAAAACAAACCAAAGAAAACACCAAAGTAGGATACCCAACAGCGCGGCTTGAGCAGCCCACACACGCACACGCAGCAGAAACCAGCAAACAGAGCCACGACACCAAACCCCAATATACAACCCATCCACCGCTGTCTCCAAAATCGTTGCCACTTGACCTTATATTAAACGGGCTCTCCACAATCTCATGTTTGGGAGCCTTCGATCGTTTCCTCAAATTTAAGCTCCTATTTCCACGAACTTGTACCGTTCTCTGCACATCTCTCTGTAAGTCTTAACCACAGCGGTCGCGATAACCTGAACAATCGTCCGCTCCCGCCTCAGTCTCTCAAACCGCACACAATCGACCACAACGCCGGCGCGGTCGTAGCTTCATTTTCCGATACGGTATTCCCTGCTGATACAACTCGACATAACGACGGCTCTCATACATTTAACACATTTTCCCGCTACACAAGATACCTAATCTATATGGCTCCATCCTAATGACCCTTAAGCAACCATTACTAATATATTAAAACCCAAGATCGGCATCTAGAATGTTCATTCATCGAATTCAAACCAAATCCATATCCAGCTCCTGGCTAATAGCTTCTTCAACGACTAGCGGACCCACGGCTCGCAGCGCCCATCTATACATCTTTCTAAACATCCCGTCTTCCAAGGTCTTTCCAGGTAAATATATATTCAAGATTAAAATGTTCAAATTCAGTATGGTTTAATCGCCCTCCAATACATTAGTCATTATGGTTCGAATATCAAACATCGAATTTGCAAACCGAAATTAACGGCTGCCCATTTTCAATCAAACTTCACCATACGTATCAGCGCCATCAATACATAAAAACCCGAATCAAATCCAAATGTATCACACAGCCTAATGCACATGGGCGTCAAAAGCGTTACACGGGGAAGAGGAGGTGAAAATAAAAACATTGGTTACGTAATTTACCGATAGTACCTAGAAAGCCCAACTGTAGTAAAAACCATGTACAAATGTACCACGAAAAATGTCCACCTGGGTCACATAATCACCAATAGATGTTCCATGCGCTGACATGAAAGTTGCTTTGGTTTAATTTCGTCCTCAGGAAGGTCATGCACAAATAAAACATCAAATCATGTTAGATGTCTTTTATAGAAGAGAATTGTTCGAGCTCATTGGGGAAAAGAGCGTTCTAGCTATGAGGATAATATATTCTCCAGAATTGATACGCTTTGCCTCTGGTAGATAGGGTTACACGTATTTACAGCTTTTGATTTTTTCACATCAGGGAACAACGAAGACATATTTGAGCACTTCAGGGAAATAATATTTCCCCTCCGCTGGTTCCGAAACGAGCAAGGAACGGTCGACTAGCGTGACTGATTCCGTTTAAAAGAAATTTAATAACGTGACGTCCGATGTGCAAAGTAACGAGTTGCGATTGCTATTCGATCTGTATTGCAGCACATTCCTTATAAAAATGTCCTCGGATGAGGATCTATTTTCGAGGAGTACCAAATCACTGTGGTAAAGATTGAATTCAGTGGCTCCACTTACATTTTTGGCGGGTAGAAAGGTGCACTACAGCCGACGACGGCCTGGGGTGAGTGCATTTAAACATTTACGCACCGGGTGAATAAGAGTAATAAGGCAGCAAACACAATACATCCGACTCTGCGCGAGTTGTTGGTGAGAGAAGGCGCCACCCGTAGGCATTCAGTGGACTGATAGACTTCCATTCTTTATATTAAGTAATAAGCGACACAGCAGTGTTTGCAGGCCGTATACAGCACTGACTGACTCACATAGCTCCACAGACATACTCAGTGGCGGATCCAGGGAAGCGGGGTGGGGGTGGCTAAGGGGCTCAAGACCCCTCGAGATGTCCGAGCCCCGGTAATTAATACATAGGCGAGGGGCTGCCCGAGGTACTGGCGGGTGAGGCTCGGGCCCCTAGCCCCCCTCCCCCGAAATGAATTCCTGGATCCGCCACTGAACATTCTGAAATATGCCTGAACTCACATAGGTACGCTGTACGCGTGCTGCCACCTATGCACAGTCCTGCTGAATAATACTATCACGAAAAATCACCCTACGAGTATGATTACAAGCAATACATGCTGGAAATTTACACCTTTGAACACAAATTTCGATGACAAATTACATCTGACTGCTCGCTCAGGCTCTAATCGTACGTATCTGTTGAGCGTTCTTGAAAGTGCACCTGCTAGCTGTTCATCTATACGTTCAAGACAAGCAACGCTGATTTATTGAACAAGGCAATTAGGCAGACAGCGTACTCTTCCAGGAATTTTGACGATGCTTACATAAACCACAGAATCTTGATCTGCCGTGATCATTTATCTAGTTGTTTAACGGTGTGTTTCCAATATGTTGTCCAACCTGCGCTTGAAATAAACAAAGTTATACGAACAGTAAGTGCAATTGAATGCATTGCATTAATTCAAGTCAGTTTTACCACCATTCACCGATAAAACAGCGCGATCACGTACATAATTAAAAGCACACCGGGTAATTGAAAAGGAGAAGCTCCCTACCATCAGGTATGTGGAAAAAACTCCCATTCCTCTCGAAATAAAACAAAACGAACGACACACAGAGAGTTTGAGCGAATATTTCAGCACTAATCTAACAAATTAAACTTTCACTACAAATTTATATACGTTACATCGAAACATGATCTCCCCTGTGTTGGTACAACCCACCACACATCTGTCAGTTTTGGTTCGCCCCAGAATCGTGTTGAGCCAGTAATGCAATGCAACACTATCTTAACTGTGGTAGCAACAGCAACAAGGCTACTTATCAAACTTCGATGACTTCACCGATTGTCCTTTTTTGTTGCGCTTGGATTGGAATAAGCCGTGTACACACGATACCCCTTTATGTTAATTTTTTATTGTTACCCAACTTAAAAAAGGAGGCCTTCCAGTAATTTTGGAGTTCCGAGCGTGGGAAATTTTCTTATGACCTTTAAATGAGGGCACGATGCAGTCCCACTTCTAGGAAATGCAACTTATCTTTGAATCTCGAAAAAGTGGAGACTAGTTCGAATATATAATATGACACTAAAATTGTCATGTTCATTTCGTTCTGGGGTTCAAGGAAAAAAGTAGGATAAAAGATTATAGGACTGGATCCATGCAATAATCGTAATTCAAATTAAGGACGCTTCAGTCACTGACACCAAACAAATTGACATCCAACACACCTTCTTCTGTCCATCCTTCTCAGAACCGTTCACAAAATGTACTTATCTTCACCACATCCGCCTTCTTACATACACACCAACACCCAGCGTTCTTGCGACGACCCACTCAGTCTCACAGCAGCGTGTCATGAAGCTCCCCAGGCTGTTCCAACTCCTTCTGCCGGTCCGCCAGCGCCTTCATCAGCTTCTTCCGCGGCCCCAGCGGCAGGCCCAGCTCGGTGAAGTCGTCAGAGGTGAGGAGTTGGAGCGCTGCCAGGTCGATCTGCTCCCTGACGAAGGTGGGGATGTACTCGGAAACGCCAGCTGCCGTTAGGAACATGTGCAGCGCCGAGGTGTCCGGATCCGCTTCTTCAGCTTCGTCGTCTGGCGGATAGATGGCGGGCTTGTACAGGCGGTTCGAGTCGGTTTGGTATGATCATTTCATTCTGATATTCTGCTATTCCCCGTTACGGGAAAAGAGATCATGTATATCATCTTCAGCACATGAAAAACTTACAGGTGATGTAACTAATATCTTATTCTACAGCAACACATCTGATAACAAAGTCAAAACTTTTAGAACACAGAAATACCGCTAGGATTTTCCTAATCCTACAGGCAGCCTTCGCTCTTTCTCACCGCTGGGCAGATCCTCCTCGTCCCAGGGGTTCAGTTTGCCAGTGATGCTTCCTGCCGATCCAATACTGTCCTCCTGAATCGGCTGGATGTTCTGGTCTTCTCCCAGTCGGTTCAACGTTGACGTCATATTCGCCCTGTAATGTTACGAGTGAATACGTACGATGCATTTGTGGCGTCCAATATTAGACGGATTTGAGACGGGAGATACTTAACATGTTGAGCTCTATCTCTACGAAAAAAATAGAAAATGATCTATCACTAACCAATTCTATTTTTTAACGACACTTAATCGGTTAAGTAACTCGAGTTCTACCAGATCCCATACATTTTTAACATATTTTTCCGTAGACAAGGTGTTAACTGGCCTGTCTCCTCAAATCCTGGAAGCAAAATAGATCTCATACACATAGATGATATATTCGAACACAGCTTTTTGTCAGAATCAGGATTCGAGGAGACAGACCAGTAAACACCTTGTCAACTTATAATCATGCTTCTTGCCTCAGCACTCCGAAACCTGTCAATATTTTCCAGTTGTTTGTCCCCTCCCCAGGAAACCCCACCTGGAACCGCCCCTGTTGTCATCTCACCTAAAAGCGACGCTGCCAAAGCCAGGCCTGTCAAAGAGTGACTGTTCGGCAGCTGATGCTGTGCCCTGGTTGAACTCCAAGTCCGCCAGCTTGCCGCGCTTCCCTGAAGAACGACGGGGCGTGAGAAATCAGCCGAACTATCAAAAGATCGACATTAGGAAAAGGGAAACAATTCAAGGAAATATAAAGGCAGTGGATTGAAACTCCCATTTGTATTACTTTTGTGACTATTAGGGAAATGGTCACCGGCGTTTGGTCACGATTATTCGAAGAAATTTATGATATATTGAAAGGCTTAAAAATGCTTCAAGAGGCCAAAAACTTAAGAACCAACCCAACTTCTTCAAATATCCAAAAGACAGCCTATGGAAGTCACGCAATTCTTCTGTAATTAATTTATTTATTAGCAGCGAACAGCCACAGGTCACGACCCACTTACGGTTGAGGTCATCGTCTAAGACAGAAAAAAACACACAGCTGAATTAAGGTATACCCACACACTCACACTCACGCATACGCTGTTAATCGTTTACATATATACATGTAGCATACATACGATATAGATTTAAATGAAACTTCCAAGGCTAAAAGGCACTCTAAAGTAGCTCCACAGCAGCGCCGCAGCTACTAAAATAATGGATATGTGCATGTAATAAAAAGAAATAAAGGTATGAAAATGTGTTTCTAAGAATGAAAAAGAATGAAATAAAGTGCAATACATACTGCAGAGCTGACGTTTTTTCTATGAATCAGCAAATCTCTGCATGCAGATCTGAAACTAAGCGTGGACAAACCCAGCTAGAAAATCCTCCGACCAGACATCCAGACTAACCGGGGGCATCTCCATTCGAAGAGTCATCTCCTTCGTACTTCTGCACGTACATGACCTGGTCGTCTCGTTTGAGGCCCGAGAGGTTGCGGACGGTCTTGTGGCCGTTGGCACTGTCGGAAACCTGTGGAACGGTGCTGTGAACTGGAGGAAGCTCAAAGTTTTCATACTTACCGTGGATTATAACACTGACAAATGGGTGTGGTAATCAGGGAGGTTGGTTTAGGCTGTTGGCACATACAAGTCAACACAACACGAGCAAGGTATGTTGCGCTACAGTCGGTATGGTTTCACACGTCAAACCAAAGCTGAGGGGAAGAGGGAGGACAACCGGGCCGATATTTTGGTAATTGTGGGTATTGACGTTCAAAAGAGGGAAACGAGAGCATTCGGGTCATGGCTCCCCAAAGCTCAAAGATATCCGTTATTCTTATAAAATAGCGTTATTTTTCTAGCTGTGGAATCTTTTTCGCTTTGTTTTCAAATCGTTTATAGGAGAGAGAAAGGAATATATTGGGTTCCTTATGTGATGATGGAGGGAGAGGGCTGGAATTGGTGATCACGATTACGGCAGACTGAACTATACAGACCAAGGTGGACTGAACTGTTAAAACTACGGAGGACTGAACTGTACAGACCACAGTGGACTGAACTGTTAAAACTATGGTGGACTGAACTGTTCAGACTACGGTGGACTGAAGTGTTCAGACTACAGTGGACTGAACTGTTCAGACTACGGTGGACTGAAGTGTTCAGACTACGGTGGACTGAACTGTTCAGACTACGGTGGACTGAAGTGTTCAGACTACGGTGGACTGAACTGTTCAGACTACGGTGGACTGAAGTGTTCAGACTACGGTGGACTGAACTGTTCAGACTACAGTGGACTGAAGTGTTCAGACTACGGTGGACTGAACTGTTCAGACTACGGTGGACTGAACTGTTCAGACTACGGTGGACTGAAGTGTTCAGACTATGGTGGACTGAACTGTTCAGACTACGGTGGACTGAACTGTTCAGACTACGGTGGACTGAACCGTTCAGACTACGGTCGACTGAACAGTTCAGACTACGGTGGACTGAACAGTTCAGATCACAGTGGACTGAACTATTCAGACTGCGGTGGACAGAAGTATTTTGACTATCTCTGGCGGCTGCAATAGTGTGACCCTACCGTGAAGTTTTGCTCCTCGAACTTGTTGTTCCTCCTCTGCTGCAGGCGGCGGTTCACGCCCCCGGCAACATCCTGTTCCGCTGCGCCGCAGAGTTGTTGGTGAGGTCCGAGAACTTGGGAGTCTGTCCTGCTGGTAACTGAAAAAGGATTGGGCTATTATGCAGCCGAAAAGTGCGGGCCACCTCTTAATATCTTGTTCTGAGGGAGCTGGTGATGCCAGTTTCCAAAACAAATGATTCTGCATAAAAGAGCTAATATCGGAATCGAATTTGGTATGTTCCTCATACACGACCTTTGAATTCCGTATACTCAAACATCGGCTTTCGGTAGAAATCAAACTCTTCCTTTTAATGCCATTATAACGAAGTAAAACCAGAACAAAAGTGGTAACGTATGGAACAAGGCCCTTTATTCTGTATACGCCACTGGCGTATACAGAATAAAGGGCCTGGCGTGACTTAACAGGGGGCAGATGCACTTCTTATCATTCTGGCAGATAGGGCCTATCTGAGTTCAATCGGATATCATACCGCGTGCGGACCATTTCATGCATGCCAACTGTGAGGCAGCAATCCACCGTCAGGCTCTGCAATATAGTATCTATCAGTGTTTATCACATCATCCAGGGGAATTAATATTTTTGCCACGCTTGAGCTCCAATAAATGTGAGAATCTTGTTTACTGAAAGAGTTTTGAACTGCAAAGCCCTGCTTAATGACTCTCCTAAAAATCATTTTCCCAATACGGGGCATAAAATATGCTGACAGATTTTAAGTTCTATTCGCATCTTAATGCCAGCGCCCACAGACCTGAGGCTTCTCCTTGTGCAGTCCGAACATGCTGGCGGTACCCCGAGAAATGGTGGCCACCAGTGAGCGGGGCTTGTGAGTCGGCGGAGGCGCTGGCTGATGCTCCGTTGTTTCCTCTGATGTTGCAGAAGATGCCGCATACTGCTCCATCTTCTGACGCTCATTCTGTAAACGCTGCTCCTCCTGAGAGAGAGAGAGAGAGAGAGAGAGAGAGAGAGAGAGAGAGAGAGAGAGAGAGAGAGAGAGAGAGAGAGAGAGAGAGAGAGAGAGAGAGAGAGAGAGAGAGAGAGAGAGAGAGAGAGAGAGAGAGAGAGAGAGAGAGAGAGAGAGAGAGAGAGAGAGAGAGAGAGAGAGAGAGAGAGAGAGAGAGAGAGAGAGAGAGAGAGAGAGAGAGAGAGAGAGAGAGAGAGAAGAGAGAGAGAGAGAGAGAGAGAGAGAGAGAGAGAGAGAGAGAGGGGAAAGTTTAAGCCTATGTCGATATATTACATACGCCTTCGGAATGTTTGACGAAAGTTCGACTATTAGCATTGGGTTTCAAAATCTTCCACGTAGATACATGTAAAACCATAGCTTGCTGCAATATATGGAAAGCTTTTACTATCTTTTTCGAATAACTACCTGAATTAACATAAAATCATTGCTGTTACCTTATTACCTACGCGTCATTACATCTCTCAAGAGATCTGGAAGTTGACACTACCAGAACTGGCTGACTGAGACAACGGCAAAAACCATGGTTCACTACTACATTGCGTACAAAAGAGTGTCATCCTTACGTTGAACTGTTCAATCAAAACTACTCGCACTCAATCATCTTGTGAAGTTCTTGCATTTCTGGGATGGCGTACAGAAGGCAAAATGTGCCTGAAAGCTCACCTTCACCGCCTTTCTGTCTAGCTTCTTTTGTAGTTTGTCGAACTCCTTAACCCTTTTCTCAGCGTCTTTGACCGCCTTTTCCTTCAGTGAGCGGACGACCTTCCAGACAAAAAGGGGCATGGGTTAAGTTATATGTTATATGGGGAAGACCACCTGCAATGATCATGGCCTGCCTCCGTGAAATAGTTAATGCTTGAGAACAACCAGTCAGATTTGGGCGAATTAGTAACAAACGAAATATGGGAGAACATGACTGAAACAAAACTCGGCGTCATTGCTCTTGATGCGAAGATTATGGCTCGGAAGTATTTTAGTCCTTCAAAGCGCAACTGCAGTTCTTTACCAAGTAAAATAATCCAGTATTTTGTTTTCTCTTTAGTAAAAATTATACTTCCCCTTTTAATCAAATGGAACCAATTAAAAATATCAATTTTATCAAATAATTTTACACATTAGAGCTCAAACGGCTGCCGTTAAAACTCCAATTCCAATCCAACGAATCCAATTACAAATTCCGGTAGCATATGGAATGCGAGCACAGCCCATCTTTGACTAAGATGAACTGTCATCAATATGAACTAATGTTTAACCTGGAAGTCTCTTACTAAAAAGGCATCAGTTGTGATCAAACTAAGATAAATACAGCATCTTCTTAGCTAGAACCCCATTCGAGGGCTCCAGCCAGTCC
Source organism: Lepas anatifera (assembly GCA_034440635.1). Taxonomy (NCBI): domain Eukaryota; kingdom Metazoa; phylum Arthropoda; class Thecostraca; family Lepadidae; genus Lepas; species Lepas anatifera. The sequence goes on along the minus strand of JAOTON010000094.1, from coordinate 354,238 downwards.
AAGCAACTGAGCATGCCTCTCCACCGTACGTCATGCCCACCTTCTTGTTCAGCGCCTCTTGCTTGCCAATGACGCCGTCCAGGTACCTCAGCACCTCGTCCTGGCTTCTGATGGCCGCCAGGTCCTTGGCGGTGTGGAAGTCGTTGTCCAGAGCCCACAGGTTAGCTCCGAAGCTGACCAAGAAGCTGACGCAGTTCATGTGGCCCCGCGCGGCCGAACAGTGGAGGGCGGTGTTGCCATAGTTGTCGCACTTGTCTGGGTCTCCCCTGGAAGTTAAGGGGAGTGTCAGAATAGGTTGAATAACCATGTTGGGGGTTTAAAGTATTCTTGATTTCGGTGACTATTTTTCACCTGGGCTAAGATTGCCAAGCAATTTCTAAAATTCCGCTTAGAATTTAGAAGTGGAGATGCACAATAGAAAAGCCAACTAGATATCACCCGAAAACTAATCCCAATTTTGCAACCCTTATTATGGTATAATCGTAGGCAGGTGTGTATAATTCAATACTTTTGGGGTGCGAGGACATTTTCAAAGTCGGAAAGCACCCCTAAATACTAAAAACTACCCTGAAGCTTTTACGCCACAGCTACGTATGTCTCACGTGTATAGCCCACAGTCATGGAAAACGAGTCTTCTGGGAGCATTTTAGACGAATGACTCCCACAAATACCCCCAGTTTTATGGGCATGTTGCACTATTCTACACCCTAACCTGTTGAGCGAAGTTTTTATCGATTAGTCTGGAAATACATGTCAAACTTTTTTTCAGATTTTTACACCCCTGCGCCACATATATCTATTTTCTGCGTTACAGTACCAGACAGGTCAAACGAACGACAACACCGAAAAGTTTTGGGATCCAGACAAAAGTTTCGTGCTTTTTCACCCATTCAACACAGAGCAATGCAACAACACGTTCTCCCTTGTACTGGATAGCTCTCTTCCGGTAGTACTTTCGAAGCGCTCTCTTAAGTCGTCACTCTCTATAACTGGTCTACGAGGCGGTTACTAGTTCCAAGCCGCACCCCCTCCCCTCCCTCGGTTACCTTCGGGCTGGGCCCCCTTCCTCTCCACTCATTCTGAAACCTCTATCAACGCTCCTGACTTCAGCGAACTCGGCCGCCGGCTGGCCTGTGCCGACTCCGCCGCCGTCTCGCCTGTACCGAAAAGCAGGCTTGGATAGTGGAGCATGTAATTAAGTCAACAGATAATAATTTTGGCTAGTAATGTCTGGGAATGGCGTCAACAAACACATGTCCTGATGCTTACGCTTCACGACCCTCTCATTTTCATCACCGGAATTTCCCTCGATTTCTCGCAAAACAAGTGAACGCGGCTCCACCAATCAGCGGCCGCCATGCACCTTGTAGCGCTATGCCCGCGGGGCGCAGAGGTGAGAGAGGTCACGCTGGGCCAGGGTTGCGCTGGCTTTAGCATAGGCCAAAATGGCAACCGCAAATCTGGCATTCGGCACGGTGATGACGTCAGCAATCGCCTAGAAATCTTAGCAACGCATTGCCGCTGTGTATGGAAGAAGACGGGGCTCAGCAGATAGTTTGCGTGTTAGGGGCAATAATACTGTTTTTGTGAACGTGGGGTAATGAATCCTGGGTCTGCCTGCCAGATGCATGTTGAAACCGTACAAAGATCCCACGATCCGTAGCCGATTTTCATCCAATGAATGGGCGGCTCCACCTCAAGAGCAATCGCTACGTCACAAACGTAAGTCTCTAAAAAAGAGGTTGCCATTTTTGAGAGCGGAGCGTTCACCTCTTCATTTAAAGGCCTTGCGCTGGGCGCCGCTGACGCCGAGTTAAAGCCTCGCTGGTGAGGGGTCGCGAGGCGGATTATAAAACCTACTAGTTGATGTGTGGTGGTGAGGATACTGGTCGTGGTTTATTAATGTTTAGCCGAGGGGGACTGGTCTAATAGACATTCTGTGCATGTGGATGGAAATATGGGATAGCTTTTTGTACAATGCATAGATCAGCGCTGATACCACTAGAAAAGATGAGGAGTCCTAAGTATGAATATGCTCGTACTCAGAAGATGACGGGCAAAGGTGCTGGCGCTGATTTCGAGTTCTAGGTATTTGCTATCATTTAGGTACATGTTGGGATGTTCAAAGCTTTCTATGTGTCGGTTGAAGAATTGGTATGCATGCTGTATTTGTTGGCTATTACTCTCGGTACCCAGCGGACGTCGTATTCTTAGTTACTGATAGTCAATGCTCGTTATTAGGTGGAGACTTTCGACACACAGTTTTCAAATGACCCCTAATTTAGTGGAACTGAATGGCTTAGTTTGTGAGCATTTAAAAATATATATTTAAAATATCACTGTAAATCGTTATAGATGGTGGACCCCGGTTGAAACGGTAGCTGAACAGTCTCAAACAGCGATGGTTTGTTGCTCGGATGTTGATAAAAAGGTGCGGTGACGGGAGAACGGCTATATATTTTATTAACTCACAGGCAAGGTGGTGTGCAGACTCTAACTTCACTGTTGAAATTAACCTAGTCGGTGTTAAAAACTCGCTAGAATCTCGCCGCGTTATTACGACTGTATGCAAAACCTACCAGAGCGTGATGATCCAAAGTAACGGCCGTTTATGCCGGGACAGACTGGTAGTGATAGCGGTGCTAGAACGGCTTAGAACGACTCGAAACGGCAACTAGAACAAACCAGCTGAATGGGCCTATAAAGGTGCTCCTAGTCCTTGGATAAAGGCGTCCCGCCATCTTTGTATACATGTTTTCCATTAAAACCCGCCACGGTAATGAAAGAAGAAAATATATAATGTATTTAAAGTAAAGTTCAATATATTCCATCCTAATTGAAGCATATTAGAATAAACTACAAACACCAAATAAGCTAGCTAAACCAGCCAACATCTCTAGAGCTACACCAAACGATATTATGTTCATTGTTCATGTCAATGGGTGTTGAAATCCAGGAAGAGGAAACGGGACACGCGTTTCTCTACATCGTGAAACAGTCTCTCCAAAATTATGGAACTCGACCTGAGTTTTCGCCTTTCCTCCTTTTTACCAGCGAGTATCTAGATGAATGTTTCACTCTTAATTATGTTGGACTATCTTAAAACGATTCTTCAAGACAACTGCATAATTCGTTTTTTTCCGCCAGCCCCCCACCCTCTCCGGTCACTACCAGACCAGCTCCCGCCCCCTCTCCAGTAAAAATATGTAGTGATGCCCGTAGTACTAAGTTATTCATCTTCGACCAATGTCTTTTTATAAATGTTACTAGTTCTATCGGTATATATGCAATATTCCAAGCCCCCACTTTCCCATTGATATACATTTTCATCGATTAGTCTGGGAAGACACCCCAAAAATTTTCCGCAAGTTTACATTCCGGACAGGATACGTTTTTCACTTTTCAATTTTCACTTTCCGTAAACATTTGCACTTTTCATATAGATGTTGACGTTATTCTCAAGATATTGACTATAATTATGCACTATTACACCAATCAGACGTGGTTTGTTAGCAACCAACATCTTAATCCTTGTCGAGTCCATATTTTCGTTTGGGGGGCTAGAGGGTTTAACCCTAACCCACACCGAACTCGAATATCTTTCTACTGTGTGATTAATACGGGTATTGATAAATTTTGGGAAGGGCGCTTTAGCCCCCAACCCTAGTTCCCTTGTATCCGCCACTGATCACAGTATTTGTGAAACAAGTGCAACGATCCTTGTCAAAGTGGTATCTGGCAGTAAAATGTATGGCTCAGTTGGATCACACTTCCATCGTTATTATTACCATACCAATCAAACCAGGGTAACGCTAGTCTGAGGAGTAGATTTTCGACTAGGTGAGAGCTTATACTCCTATCAACAGGAATTCCCCAAACTTGAACCGATAAGGACTCGTTAAAACACTATTCACGTGTAATCTACACTTAAAGTGGCAGAACTAAGATAGGTTATCACCACGCTCAAACATAGAAAACGATCAAGGAGGATGTGAAAGTTGTTGGCGATATATTGTGGTAGAACTGTCTGTTTCTGAAAAAGATCCGGTCCAGAAGATGGTGTAATTATCGTTACCCTGACAAGTGTTGTGAGCGATATTTTAGAACCATTTATAAGAAAATATATTTTTGGCTACGAATTCTATACAGCGGGGAAAATGCCGCTTTTTGTCTAAAGGTACGTACTAATAGATAACTTTATCATAAATATGTTCCTTGTGGACAGTTTCTTCTCTTGAAAACTTTCACGTGGTCGCAAACCACTGATAGGTATAAATCTAATAAGTAGATATGAGCATCCTCGTTTATACGAGCAAAATGCTACATGCTAGACATTGGTCTTTCGTCGCTCCTCACCACTCGTCACGCTATTACGTCACGAAGCGTCACGGAAAACGTCACGGAATACAGCCATCTTTACGCACAGCCCACAATTGCGTCATTCTCAGCCATTAAGCAACAACTAGCGTTTTTCGGTGAGTCATTACCGAAGGCGGTGGGGATCAGGGGAGCCGTTTTCACTCCCGCCGTGGGAATCTCCCACCAAAGTCACACATGAGGGAAGAAGTGAAGCTGGGGCGAACGTTTGGGTGTTTAGCTTGTTAAATCGAGCAAAACCACCCCCCCCGAGGTGGCGAGAGCTACTACCGACGTGATGACTAATCTACAACTGTTAAACTCCCTGAATTTCCTTATGAATTTCTGCGCGCTGTGTTTTTATTCACTCTCTCAGGCAGCAAAATTCAAAGGCTTTGAAGACACCGTGAGTATACAAGTCTTCGTGGCTCTCGTTACCCGGGAGGGTGATATCTGTTCTAAGAATGAAAATAGAAATTTGCACCTGGGATATATACATGTTTTTCCATCGTACGCAGTCATCGTTACTAGAAATAAACTCGATAACGCCATTTCATCATTTTCGTCACTGCCCAGGAATACAACTTCCCTGTATATATAAGTTTAGCAATATAATTGCAGGTACTTTCAATTGCAGAAGTGAAGAATTATACATTTCCCCTCCCTGAACTGCGGGAATAATTTTTTTCAGATTAGAAAGATTATATAGGTCTGATATGTTGAATCTTTTGATCATAATTGTTCAATCATATTTCCCAATCGTTTAAAATACGTGTTTGCAGCTCTCTGCTGCCTTGGGATCGCAAAATTTCCAATTACGGAGACAGCCATTCCAGTGCTCACCGACGCCAGCACGATACTGACTGACCTTTCACAATTTGTCGAGATGAGCTGTTCCGCCGCTACAACGAAAATAAACTTACTCCTACAAAATTCAAGCAATAAGTCAAACATACATATTTCGTGACATGCGTGATTCCACGGGCCGTGGCCAGAGTTCTTCCTGTTTATGACTTGTTGAACAGTCTTAATTCTGGCAATTTTGTGAGCACCGATCCGGTGGATTATACCATTTACTTCCCCGTGATGATCCGGCGGCGACCAAACAAGCTCCCAAAAGCAGCAGCACTAGTTCTGCGTGGCTTTCACTACGTATGCCTCTTCCTGGTAATCACGGTCCTAACAAAACAAGTGATCAAAAGGTTTTAGGCTCGAATGTATATTATAAATTTGAGCCCACGGCCTACTAAGGTAAAAGGCGAAAATTACTGAACTTTAACAACATCGTCACGTCACTGATAATAGGACGATCGTGCCACGTCATAATGACGTGGCGTCTCAGATATAATACAAACCTACGTATGTATACAGGGGTACAAATACAAAGTCTGTTTAGACCTTAGAAACGAAAGCCAGACGTGTGAATTTATCAAATCCATTGGGGAAGGGGGAGGGGGCGACACGAGGCTGCCTTAGAGTGGAATTGAAATGGAAAACTCAACATTAACATGGCTGAGCCGTTTTAAAAGACAGATTCCTGAGCAATATTTTTATTAATATTGTCAAAGAAATGTTTCTAAAGTGAAATACTGATCCCTTGCTCAGTTTTACCGGATTTCAAATTCGAGGGGTGGTCTGAGAATTAGAAGGAGCTCTGTCGAGTATCCCTCATATTCCCTTGACCAGTGACTCCCAAATACTTGCCATAACCCCATTTGGGACACTGAATCATTCTGTTTACTTCACGGAGGTCTTTGATTTTGCACCATGAATGCTAAAGCCAAATGGCTTTTGTCGACTTCGTTCTGATTTGTGATTGTCAGATTTGTAGCACCGTACCCTGAAAATACTTTCCGAGACCTGAATATATTTCGAATGTTCCAGAAATTATCCTTAAATATAATTCAATACCTTGTTGATGTGAAGCTCACAACAGATTTTCAAACACAAAAAAACTGGCGACGTTTCAAAAAGCAGGATTTCGAGCAATTTCAAATCTTTGCACACATCCCAAAAACCGGATGTAATTTCCAACAACCCATCTGTGTGCAACTGGCTTTTCGACAATGGTGGTCACCATAAATAAGTCTAAGTAACCATGGGAACCTAGAGAATCGTTGTTTGAGCGTCTGGCTGGAGTCTGGACTCACAATTGATACATTATCGGAGAAAATTAAATACACTCATGATTGCTCTCCACTTCCTATTCACTGCAAACAAAAACGTCTAGGAAAATGGCGTGCTTTGCGAAATTTTGCAAAACAATCCAACACACCCGCATTAGAATTATCTAATGATGTATTGCTAGATATGAAAGGAAATTATTCATATACAACTTTCGTGGTTGAAAACAGCAGGAAAGTCACCTGGATTATTTATGGCAGACGATGCTGTGTAAGATGGTACGTGCGTGCGTGCGTGCGTGCGTGTGTCTGACTCCTGCTGCGCTTGCTTGCTAATTTGCCTGCTTGCTTGCTTGCCTATGCCTGCATGTCTGCCCTAATTTGCTTACTGTCTTCCGAGTTCTCTGGCGAATGTTACTAGGCCTCTATCTTTTCGCCAGAATCTCGGAGGGCTAACACGAATCTCCAGTTTTGGGTAGTCCCGTTTGGAAAAAGACTAACAATCTAACCGGTAATGAGCTAAATTATTGTGCATTTAACCTAAATAGACCTGTATTCCTGCTCCCTGTATATTTACAGGAGCTACTACTGGCAGTTTTTACTAAGAGTATGATATTTATTATGCTTTCTTTAAGTTACTTTCTTTTTCCTAGCAGGGCGTGCCGCGACTTGTAATATTTTATGTTCTGGTGGTGTTAACGTAAGGGTACTGTTGTCGTTGGGATCGTGGAGGGCACGCCTGGCTACCCGTTTAAATGGGTGGCGGACCTTTCTAGCAATAGAATTTCATGAAAAAATGACCCTCTCTGCCATGATGGGTGAATTAATCGAGACAGTGTAGGTTTTGGTGTGTTTCACTTAGAAAAAAACGTCACCGGAGTTCACAAAAGGTACTACAGGGAAAAAGAAGAGCGCAATCGATTGCTTCCAAGCCAAAACTTCTCGGTCTTAAGTATCTGAGCCTGCGCTAGGCTGTCGACACAAAGAAATCATGAAAATAAATTCGTAGCCTGTGGTAAGCTTACAGACTTAACCAGACTTCTCTCAGTGAATGATTGTGCTAGTAATGCTAGCCTGAGCCTTTTGAAGGAATGTCGCTTTGGGTCTGCATGCCTTGTCATACAATTTAATCAGCCCATATTTCCAATATATAGCATTCGTCCATAAGTATGTATGTCATCAAACTACCTAGGAATTGCTAGTATATTCGTGAGCTAATTCGTCTGACCCAAGAACATTAAAAACTACCTTAATCCAGGCCATCGGAGCGGCGACACGTGCCCCGGGGTCAGAGGTCAGTGCAGCCGCCGGTAAATGCCCCGAGGCGGCTGGCGACTGAGAGTGGGGGAGGGGAGGGGCAGGAGGTGGCTCGACTCGACGCTCGAACACAGACCTGATAAGTAACGGTGACTAACAGCCGATATGGCAGGCTGCATTACAGTTGGAAATAGAAAAGTGGGCAGTCTTGCCTCGAATTGTGAACCCAGAAAACCATTGCAAAATATTGGCACATGAATCTGTGAAATACATAACAAAACAGAAAAGAAACGGGAAACTTTTTCTTTCGAAAAATGCAGCAAGAAAAAGGACTGCAAAGTTTCAAGAGTTCGGAAGCCGGCAAAGATAAATGATTATCAATGAAGTAAAATCTGGCAGGTTCGGCAGTATTAGTAAAACACAAAACAAATCTTAATGCGTCATTTACTAGACCTGTATAAATAATATCGTGCTTGTTCTCTTCAAACCATATCTTTATATCACAAGTCCATCGATCACATTTGAAAAACTAAATTCCAAACGTTAAAATAGTGCAGATATTGAGGAAATGTGCTGTCAAGTACCCACAATCAACTTGATAAGCATTTCCATTTGTTCTATTTCATCGCCGTATCTCGCCCTCAACAGAGAGAGCTATACAACATAACCTTTCTGTGATGTTTCACTGGTGAGAAGTGAAACATAGAAAGCTTGAAATAATTGCTGTTCTATTTTCCAGTATCTTACAGTATTGCTGCCACCAGGATGCCAGCACGATAAATTGTATTTGGCTTAAGTAAAAATAGTTATTAGCCTCTACTAGGAAACAATAAAAATCCAATACATCTGCAGGTTGTGGAATATATCTGGTCACCACCTTCCCATCAAATACGTCAAAATTTGTGTTCTATGCAGGAATTTCGATCCACACAGATTGACGCATTCTATTCATAATGGGATTCACATTTTGAGCTAGGGCCACATTCAGGAAAATATCAGTAACTAATTTAAGACGGCGTTGGAACCGGAATCACGCAAAGTTAACCAGCTTTTAATCCTGTTGACCTTATCAAGCTGTGAGTGTAACTGGGTAGTCACATTCACATTTGATATTGCCGGAGAGCCCAAAGCTTCTAAATTGAACAGCAATCGAAGCTCAATACATTTTTGTCAGCATTGTAAAGTATTGAACATAATTGCGTTTTTGCCAAGGGATCCAAGGGAATCGACGACCAAGGCCATCACCTAAGTTCTGAGGGCCTGAGATTCCTTTTGAGGGCGATGGAGCCCCGCGAATACAGATCTCTCTGAAGTCACAGCTGGACAGAGATACATCATGACTGAATGGCATGATGTGACAAATCAGTAACAATGCCTCCCCATCATCAACCACCCTTCCCCATTCCTCCACATCATCACTCAATGCTGGCGAATTTTCATCAGCATGCCAACGTCAGATTCCCGCCTTTTGCGTTTTTCAAAGATTCTTGCAGTGTTTGGCACGGGTCCATTTGTAAGCTAGCGGTAGAGTCCTTTCAGACCCCACTCTTCCCAGAGCCTATCCGTGAAGCAGGGTCTACGACACACGCTTGCACGCACTGTTTGTCTAAGTACAACGACACATTTTACTGGGCTACAACTAAACCAAAATAACCCAAAACCACCTTCAAGCATCTGATTGCGGTACTTGTCGTAGCCCAAGTTCAAGAGTGGCATAAACCCAGCCCTCGTTTGTGCGTCTAAAGAATCACAGGGAAGAGGATAGGCGACGGTGAAGGTGAAAGCATTCGCTCACATCAGTGGCGGACACAAGGGGGCTAAGCGGCGCAATCCACATCACCCAAATTTTTGGGTGACCTTAATTACACAGTAATGATTTATTCGATGTAACTTTGAGGTATGGTTGAACCCTTAGCCTCCTGAATTAAAAATCTGGACCCGCCTCTGGCTCAGGTCTTTTGATTTTGTTAGGCGTTTTGAAGTTGAAGTCGTATATAGCTCTGGTGATTCTTTAGTCTCAGAGATATAAATCTTTAAAAAAATCATAATGCATCGGCAACATGACCAAATCTTATTCTATTGCACTCTTACAAACTTAACTATTTCCGGGAACAGATCCAGGGGAGGGGTTGAATGGAGCAGTCGCACCCCTCAGATCCGTGGAGAAGCACTCCCTGCTCACTTCGGACACCTCTGTTGGGCCTCGAAGGCTCCCTACATGAGCCGCTAAGACGAGGCGAGTGTAAAATGCTGCAAGTTATCGGTAGGGGCGTCTCAAAGCTGAATGCACCCCAGACTGAGGCGCCCTGTTTTCGGGGGTTCTTCATCGTTGGCCACCCTTCCACGGGATGATAGAGCTTTACCTTCCACTGCCAGCCGCGCACGCTTGGTCGACTTTTTAGCCACTCCTCTCCCGACAGTGGAGTCTGGCAGAATCAGACCCGTTACTTTCCGGACAGACTTTTAAAACACCCAATCATGGAAACATCTAGTATTAGCGTCGGGGGTCTATCCCTTGAAATGCTGAAAAGGCAATCCGGCCAGATAGTATGTTCTCGCCGTCTCTGAGACTTGCTTCATCCCATTCTATAAGTGCAATGCCTCGCTCCGTCATTGAATGTTTGCTCCACCTGAACGAACTGAGAAACCACCTCGGAAAAACAGGTGGGGGGCTTGACCCCAGGGGCTCTGAGGCCGCCCTGTTTTACTGGAACACTAAAGATCAATCGGGAAAGCGCCCTGCCTCTCTTCCCTGGATCCGCCTATGCAGCGGCTATGCTGTGGTGGGACATGGGTACTCACCCTCTGCCGGCGATGAGACGGAGGGCGTCCAGGTGTCCCTCGTGGGCGGCCCACAGGGTGGGAGTCATGCCGTCCTCGTCCTGGTAGTTACAGTCACGCTTGCTAGCCTCCCGCAGAAGGTCCAGGTACCCATCCCGGGCCGCCCTGCCGGCCAGAGAAACACATGACGGCTACGGAACGTAGTGTATACAGAAGTGTGCTACAGCCAAGAGATTTCCTATCTTGTCCAGTTCATATTCGAACCTGTCCCGAGAAGCAGTGGCGGATCTAGCCGGTTGGTTTGGGAGGGGCAAACCAAAGTCGAAAGGCAAAAAAAAAAACGTCACGCAGCGCAAAATTGCGCTAAAAATGGCTTGCCGGTACGGGTGTTTGAGACGAGAAGCAAAAAAAAAACGTCACGAGCCGAAAAATATGAGCTCAAGATATTTTTTTCCTATCCAAGGCCCCATAGTCCCACTGAACTTTACTGGTTCTGTTTGAAGTTGAGAGTTGAAGCACCAAAATCTTGCTTATAAACTTAAAAGGAGTCGGGGAAAAAAGGAGGTCGATCGCTTTGGGGGCAAAAACATTAGTTTTGCCCCGAGCTGAGTTATTTCCGTTATGGGGGCAAATGCCTTTTTGCCCCCCTGGATCCGCCACTGCCGAGAAGTATAAAACCCGGAGTCCGCTCCCACAAAATGATTACCAATGGGAATCTAGATCTAGTGCTACCAAACTAACCCTTTATTAGTCAGATCCAAGAAATATCAGTAAAGTGTTGTGGGAATGACCTAGCACCCTAAAAGATGATACAGATGACTGTAAAAGCGCTAAAGACTGGCAGCCTAAAACGCACAAGTCCAGAAACTAAAACGTCTAAACCCTAAAAAGGCCCATAAAGGCTACGTCAAGGTAAAGAAAAGAGGAAAAAAACGTGGATGAGGTGAATGCAACGTTTCGGTCTTGGACCGAGGGGTGCACCCCTCGCCTGACGACGGTCCAAGACCGAAACGCTGCATTTACCTCATCCCACGCTTTAATTTCTTCTTATCTTTACCTTGACGTAGCCTTTTTGGGCTTTTTAGGGCTTAGACGTTTTAGTTTCTGGACTTTGGCGTTTTAGGCTGCCAGTCTTTTTAGCGCTTTTACTGTCATCTGCTATCATCTTTTAGGGTCCTAGATCATTCCCACAACACTCTGCGGTTTATGACACCCTATTTCCAGCAGGCCTTCCGAGGCCTTATTAGACAAATATCAGTAATCGAGAGGAAACATAGGAATCAAATCCACATTCGGATCCTCAGCTACCAAATCTTTCTGGTCATCCGATTCAATACGTCAAGGGTTCGTGGTCCATTTCAACGCTCAATTCGCAACCATGCAGTCAACTGGTTATCAGGGCTCTTGGCTATTTTTGGAAAGGTGTTCAATCTCTGCGATTGCTGCGATTGCGGGCCAGAACCAAATGCGTGCAGATACCTAGCCCAGCTCTATAATTAGCGACTCCTTGAGATAATGAGGGCCGCTAATTTGTAATGGAAAGAAAAACATTCACTAACTAAAAATATAACATCTAGATGCTAATTATTCCTACACCTCTATCTCTTTCTAGTAGCTCTTTCTTGCGTTTTCCATACAGTTTATCATCGAAAATTTGGGACGTTTTACTTACAAAAGAAGAAAAAACAAGTTGATCCCATGATTCGTACTTCACTAGATGACCATATGTATGCAGTTTCCTTTCTGCACCAGTAGAGCCATACCGGCCAGTGTCCTTATCAACACCCACGTCAGGCCGCACCTCATAAACGACATGCACAGGATCAAAGGCTGCATTGACTGCTCGTGGCGCAAATATGTGGCCGACCAAGCGTAACCAGGGCAGCGGAGGATGGGTACACCAACGAAATCCCTGCAACATTATCTTGCAACAATTGCGGTAAATTTGAGGGTAAAAAACAATGATGTTCAGTTTCGATTCGGCAAATGGTTCTTTTCTAGATCATCTCATTGGGCAACAATGGCATCTACGGTCAAACAAATGTGAATAGTTCCCTCTGATTGCTGTATCATTTATGTATTCCTATCACCTTTACTTAAGCACACAGTTCATGCCGTTTTAGTATCTACAAAAACATATAATATAAGTAAAACATAAATGCGTATGAAAGGGGAAAGTTCCGTCACTTTTCTACCCCAATTAATATTTTGCTGTGGTTGAAAAATTCCCCCACTCTGATTCTGCAAATGAGAAATCATTTAATTTTATGACCCTGTCCGGTAAAACGCAATATATCAGCCATAACCCATCGCCCTTCGGCAGATTTCCCTACACATATCGGGCAGCTTAACACAATGATGACACTGGTGCTTCTTGTAAAATATATTACATTATCCGCTGGCATGGATACAGCGGGTGGCCCGGAGGCGCCATCCTCCCTCCTGAGAGTGCCTGGCTCGACCCAGAAGGCTGACGTAAAGCCTAAAATTGGTGACTTTGGCTGATCGTAGGTAAAGTTCTTAAAAATGTTTCTTCGCGATTTTCCGGGTGTAAGAACCATATGAAAATTGCTCTGCATCCATCCATACGCTCCCTCCCCCTGAAGGAGATTCTGTATCCGCACCTGCCCAGGGCAGCTCTATCTGATCCAGGTTCGATACCAGAGGCTGTACGCCATACAGTCAGGTTACAGAGGCTGTACACAAACAGCCCGGATACATCACCCACATGCGGATAAGATAGCCGATAGGATGTCTCCAAATCTCTCCACCATGTGCGACCTTACAGAACAGCAGAGTCCTCTTTGGCACGCAAGGTCGTTTCTCCCCACTAGCACTCATGACATTTACCCTAGACAAGAGCCTGAACCCTTCCAAAGCAAAATCAACACTCATATTTCAGCAGTAATATCTTCAGCACATGAATAGAATAAAAACGGAGAAAGGTTGAAGGTATCCTGTCCGTATCAGATGCTTGGCTGATGCCAACCTCTCTGGTTCAGCGTGGAGCCCTGAAATGACCTAAAAAAACATATCAAGCGTCATAAACTATTATTTTCTCGCACGTAATGAAATTGTAAATCATGTATACTATTGAAAATATTTCCTATCAGGTTTGATGCAAGCAAAATGTAAAACCAAGCACGGGTTTCTCGCAGAACAGATTTTTAGGATATTCAATTTTTCATTTTCACTGGGTTCTTATGATTATTTGATATCTTCCAAACGCACACACGGTTGAAAATGTAGTGCAATGAGTATTAACCTATATACGTTAAATAGTAAAACTTGTCTCATTCCCTTCACGGGCCGTGGGTGGTGGCAAGGTGACCGAATTTCCATAGATGATTGAGATCAGGCATCTCTGCCCAAAATCCAGTAAAACACCTTCATTGGCGATACACGGGCGGAGGTTTTTATTCAAAGACGAAAGGTAGAAGTTGGATAGTGTTTTTGGATGGCTGCTCTTTATTCTATTACTAAATCGAAATAAAATCGCTCAGAAAATCCCGCTGTGATAACTGAATGCACTGAATCTGTTATCTGTTTAGTGTAGGGGTTCGACTATTTGTCTGCTGGTAGCTGAGGCATTACTAACCATAAACCTAATGAAGGCTGCATGGGAAAGCTTAATAATATTAGCATTGAATAAACTATACTAATGCTTCATAGCATTCGCATTCAGTGGGATATTAGTCAATGACTTTGGTAAACATGTGAAAACTTCTACCATTTTTCATTCAGGTTGTAACATCCTAACCATGTGTGTTTGTATAGGCTGCTTTACCTTTCCTAGCAGGGCGTGCCACGACTTGTCAAATTTTATGTTTCTGGTATTAACGCAAGGGCACTGTTGTCGTTGGGATCGCGGTGGAGGCACGCTTAGCTGCCTTTTAAATATAGTGGCGGAACTTTATCTAAAAAAGAAGTAGGAGGAGCATTGCACCTTTGTACTATCATTGGAACAGGAATCACCACATCATAGGGCATACAGGAAAACCCAAGGTTTGATATTTGATTTGTCCCAGAGCTCACCGCTTACGAAAGAAGACTATTTAGATTCCAGACCCAAACAAGTCCGAACGTTCTCTTTGGCGCTGTCCCAAAATCTACCCATCCATCCCCAGCTATTCTACCATCCATCCCCATAGCCATGGCGGTTGGGCCAAGCCCTGTCCCTCGTTTGTGAAAGGTTATCCATCTGAAGGGAAAGACCTCGCAGACGCTGCGTGACCTCTAGGAAAAAGACCAGCACTCTTCAGAGGACCTGACTGGTTGACATGCTACTCCGCCTGGCTGCAGGACAGACAGACAGACAGACAGACAGACAGACAGACAGACAGACAGACAGACAGACAGACAGACAGACAGACAGACAGACAGACAGACAGACAGACAGACAGACAGACAGACAGACAGACAGACAGACAGACAGACAGACAGACAGACAGACAGACAGACAGACAGACAGACAGACAGACAGACAGACAGACAGACAGATAGACAGACAGACAGACAGACAGACAGACAGACAGACAGACATAATAACACAAAAAATACAGTGCACCCATACGTTTCAATTGCGATTGGGAAAAGGCACCGAAGTACTTATACAAAGGAGGAGCACACTTTGCTCGGTTTAGTCTCGACTTCAATCATAAGCTTTGGTTCGCAAAGTGGCGTCTCGGCTAGCAGCACAAAGTTGCCGTATCAGGACTCGAATGGGCATTTACGGCTCTGCTACATTTCGATTAAGCAGCGATGAAGCACTTTCAGCCGAGGGGCACATTCACAACGGAGGCCGGGCATTCAGCGGTCGAGGGCACTCAGCACTGATCGAGGGGTGGGGAACGACCCCCGTCCGCCCTGACTAGACCCATATATAGGACAGGGGTCAATGGCCCCAGTCGTACACAATCACACACTAACAGGAAGCTTAGCCACCATTTGGCTTCAATAATGCATCCTCTCTCCCTCCGTAATTGCGGCCCGCAAGGACACGCCCAGATCGGGCACACTCGGAATCACAACACATGCGTGTGTGTAGATTATATACCTAACAATGTTACCGTCACGCTTATTTTCTAAATTCTTCAATGCTTCATTTTATGAAAAAATATACAGAGCACAGCACACCGTACACTCCTGTGTTCGCCGTTGGAGCCCCCATTCCTATCCGTATTGTATGTGTTTCACTTGCAGCTGCTCCCACCCCACACTTACGACTTGCAACCGGCACCTTACGCTTTCACACATAGGAAACCCTCCATATAAATCAACTACTTTTTGATGGAGTTAACATATTGGTATATTTTAGCCTTTCACGTTGTATTCAGAGCTGCAAAAAGTCGGGCTCTCGGGTCATAAAGTGCCCGACAGATTTTAGGGCACGGTATGGTCTTGCGACAGATCTTACAATCTGTGAGAAAAAATCTTGAAAGGAAGCAGAAAATATTTTTTGTTCTAAAAAAACTCAATAATAGAATTGTAACCTCTTTCACTCAGCAAGTTTTTCATGAATTTGCACCTCTCCCATATCATGCCAGTGTGCGGCAAGAACCGAAGGAAAATCGAGGGACTTATGAATCGAGGGACCTTTGAATAGAGGGCCTTATGCACAGAGGGTCTTTTTCGAGGGACTTATGAATCGAGGAACCTTTGAATAGAGGGCCTTATGCACAGAGGGCCTTTTAAACGTCACCCAGAAAATCCTCTGCTGGAAAAATTCCTTCACCGGCCCGTCGGGCCCGATTTGTATTCCATAGCACGCGACAGCTTGGCCCGACAGGCCGCCGTAAAGGTAAAGGCGACAGGCAAAACAGCTTTTTTCCTTCGTTTCCTTCGTTTGGAAGTACGCTCAACGCTGCCGCAAGGGCGCTGTTTGAACAGCGCCCTTGCGGCAAAGCCGGTGTAAAAGGTATCTTTGGTTTGAAGAAAAGCAGCCCTGCGGTTTGGTGTGTTGCCTTGTGGATATGGCGGAGGCCAAGGCCCTAGAATCCCGTGGTGTGGTGGAGGCAATGCGTTCCAAGGTTGTGTTTTTGATTATTTTTCTCTTGCATTACTTTGGTATACATCTTGAGTAAACTGGTTGAGCCTGGATTTAATTGTCCATAGTTGAAGGGCTGATAAATGGCTCCGATTAAGCTGAAGCCCCTTCCACCGTCCCGTGTCAAGCTTAAATGTGGATTTGAGGGATGTGGGTATTTTGGCGAGAAACGTTTTTTTAAGGAGCATCAGCGAATCAAGCATTCTGGGCTGCCCTGCAAGTTCAGGAACAGTGGTTTTGGCCAAGGAGGTCGTTTTGAAGCATGGATCAAACAGCGGGCAGATCAGAACAGTGTGGGGAGAAAACAAAGAAGTAAGTGATGTGGTGTTCGTTGTAATTTCGGCAGCTTACATTTATTTCCACACAGTATGTTATGCTCACTGTTGACCAATAATTTTAAATGATATTAATAAGGGAAAAATGAATTTTACCAGCAGACTGGTCAAATTAGACTAAAACATTTGATTTTCCCTTCCATCTTCTTTTAAATCCAATGCCTGTTTGTCCAGAATTAACCACAAAAGTTGCATACCTTCATCAGTGGATTTGTAGATGCCAAAGAAACAAAACTCTTCACCTTTCCACATTAATTTGAGTTTTAAGTACCAAACTATTTCTCCTATTTCATTTTATTCACTTACCTAAATATGCCTATGATCTATGTCAAGGGGACAAAGATATAACAAAAACACAGCCTAGTGCAACTTTTACTCATTCCTTTTACTCTTAACTTCCTTGGAAACATGATATTTATTTGACATTTACTATCTAACTGACTTAAGGTTATTTATTAGCCTCATGAACTTCAGATCGTAAACCACGTACCCTCATGGAAATGAACACGGCAATGCATGAAAAACTTTGAGATAGCCAACAGATTCAAAATTTAGGATTTTTCATGTAAACATGCATTTAAAGTCATGGAAAGCTAATATTACATGTTTGTATTCAACTACAAGTAGCCATGATCCTTAAAAACACTTTCGAATATCCAAAAAGTACCCCTCCAATCTTGTTTGTCTGGCCATCAGGGCAAAATCCATATATAAATTTTGGGGGTTCCTTCCAAATTACCCCCTCCCACCTCCAAAAACTGAAATCATGAAAATCTGCAGAAGCTCGCATAAGTAACCGCATGGTATGGGAACCAGGTCAGCTTTCTTCCATTGCAAACTATATTTTTTAAGTATTCTGGGCTGGAATATGTAACATAATAACAAAATATCACTTATTCTCATTCTAGTGCAGCATTTTTTGTCAATGGCGGCTGCAGAGGACTGAAAAAGGGGGCTGCTTTTCATGTTATTGTATATTTCCACCTGTGACCTAAATCATCTGAATTCAAGACTGAGTCTTATTCAAGACCCAGTCGAGCTGACTTTGACACACACTATTTGTATGCTGTACGTCCACAAATCTCAAATTACATCCAACAATAAATTTCCTTTACCAATGGTGACTCCAGAAAATGGGAATTGGTGGTTCGGTATTCAATTTGTTATAGGTTTCTGCCGATAACCTTAATTTCCTGAGCGTGTCTGATAATTGAAAACCCGAAGAACAGTCTCAGTTCTAGAGTTTTGAAAATTAATAGACTTGTGTCATTCCACTTAGATTTTCCATAGGCGGCTTCAGAGCACGAAAAATAAGGATATCACACATATAAGGATCAGAGCACAAAAATAAGGATAATGATATCCATTGGTGCCAAACTTGAAGTTTTTTATGCTAATTTTAGTATTTTCTATTAAGAATGTGGAAAAAGAGTAGGAACATTTTACCAATTGAATGGGTTTTAGACAATTTTAATAGTCCTATCCTAACCACCCGACAGATTTGGAGGTTTTTTCGAAAGTGCCCGACAGATTTGAGATTTTTTGCAGCTCTGGTTGTATTATAGCTATATTTTTTCCGACGCATTGACCTTGGGGCTTGACTCGTGATTTGTATACTCGGGACTTTCTTGTGAATCAGCATACATCGTCGGTGGACGTTCGCTTTGGTGTCGGCGCGATCATTCCGGGAAGAACTGAAAGTGGATGGCCATGGTCTCTGCCGTTTGAATAGCAGCGAAGAGTGGAAAACGAGGTACTCCGAGTGCTGAGGCCGCCGTTCTTGTCCGGGCTTGTGAGTGAACACCAACCGACGTGATGTTATTCGCTTTAAAAATGAATAAGGATAGAAAATACACATTCTAGGGCTTCCACGTCCGAAAAAATTTCCGGTCCTCCCTTTTCGTGCTGATTTAGGTAACTCGCAAATAATAGTGTTTGAGAATATGTTGTTTTTTATTACCAAATACTGATATTTATGTTATATCTGATTTTATTGCAGGAAGAAAAACAAATTACTTTGTTTTGTCACACATTTAGGAATATGTGTTCCATTAAAAACCACACAACAGCTAACAAAGGCGCATGAAAACCTACTGACCTAGAAACAGTCCTCTCGTGAAGAAAAACCAGCGCGTGAGACAGATTCCAGAGACGTCACCTCGCTCGTGCGTCTCTTCACGGCGAGCCTCAGAGGTGTCAAAACCTCGAACGCTATCAGCCCTCGAACAGGACAATTTGGCTCAAACCCCGTGTCTTTGTCGATGTCAAATGCCTTGATCGTTGCCAGTGTTTGGATAGTTACGCGTGCCAATAATTTGTCAAAGCTGTGAGGTAAACGAGTCAATTGTCACAAATTTCTAGCACGGGACAGCTTGGGTCTGGATTGGCATCACTAGTACAGTGTTCGCGCTATTGTTTTGCCTCCCAGTACGGTCACAACCACGCTGCAGAAGGGTCAGGGACTCTCATCAGCAGCAGCGCGGTCCCAGAACGACAACGTGGCAAAAGTGATGCTAAAAGGTCGTTAAGAAATCCTCAAGGCAAAATATACCTAAAAAGACATAAGACACTTTCTAAAACTAGTTCCAAATTTTTGATTGCTTTAAGCCCTAGTAGATGTTGGAGCAAAACAAACTAAACAATCCTCAAACCTGCAAACCTGCTGATTTTGATGAATTTGCAGTTCCCCTGAGCTTGCAGCACATTAAGTGAGTCACTGCTGTTGCTGTTTGGTACTGACCAGAGTTGGTACGGGGTTAGCATCACCAGCTTGTTTACGTCACCAAATCAGCTGGTAATTAGCTAGTTAACCATCAAATTAGGTTACAGCTCGCCTGCTAACATACGGAGCTATTAATTCTTACAAACACCGATTATTAGCGGACGAGAAAGCTTGAAACATCTCGGACATACAGGTTGGGGGAGAGACAGCACACCTGGCCACGCCACCTTTCAGGGACGGCTGATTCAGGGGACAGGGTGTGCAGTTGCACACCCTGAACAAAATTGAAGGTGTGCAAAAATAAAATATTTTTTGCACACCTGGTTTTGGCTTGGACCGGGGAGGTGCCCCTCTCCCCTCCCCCAGGATTTGGCCGGCGCCTCCGGCTGTTCAAGATAAAATCAGGCCTAAAAATCACCTACATAAAGAGGTAGGACACTCAGCGTGAAATAAAGACACTTTCACATATGAATGCCCCCCCACCTCCTGACATCGAAGCCGCAACATAGAGAACAAATAGGCTCAACTTATTAACTCAGCGCGAGGAAATTATGTCATCGCCCCCTCCGTCGGTGCCCCTTGAATCAGCGCCCTCCCTTGAGTGGGCGTCCGTTGGACCGAAGGCGCCCCCTGGGGATGGATGCACCCCCCTGGGGAGGAAGGCGCCCCTCCCAAAAATCTTGCACACCCGCTCGCAAATGGAATCCGCTGTCTCTGCCACCTTTTATAAAAAATCAAGATTTTAGCCAAATGGGAACTAAATCCGAAAAATGTAATGGTCAGAAGGTACGGAGGGCAGCCATGGGCCAAAATCCCACTAGTTTTTGGTTCTAGGCAGGAAAATTTTTGTCAGCAGCAGGTTGAAGCTGGACTGGACCCCCACGTTTTTCCTGTGGCAACGCTTGTGATCTCGAAAAGAGATGGATTATTTTTGTTTGTGGGGGACGTAGCTATAGTGTTTCAGACAGACCACGCTTAAGGAGCCGCCACCCAGTGGGTTTTAGCCACCTAGAGCGCATCTGTTTGTCTCAGGGCTCTACCAGTGATATAACTTTCAAGCGAGCCCTGCATGACACCATCCAGGTAGGGTCTGTCCATGTCATGCTCATTTCTCAGCTGAAGAAAACATAGGCATTCAAATTATTTCAACAGAGCTCCCTCAGTCCAAAAGCGTACAATAACGCTCCAGATACTTCTGACATAATAACCCACGTAAAACAAACACTGAACTGGTATTTTCTTCTTCTCGAACTTGCAAACAATGCGACCGCAAAAGCTCTTGCGCCACTGCGGACTTTCACTTAGGTTCATTTTTTTGTGAATATGAATGAGCCAGCGAATAGGAACAAATTACAACTGGCGGGATGTTTCAGAAGTATAGTGTGCCGCTTTATAATGGGGTTTAATCTCAGATAGAAGTTTTGTGGAGCGTATCGGCAAATCACCAATGGCATATTTCGTTTCTCCCAAAGCTCTGTGCTAAATTCCCGCACACTACCAAGTTCAAAATAAGAGTTATTTCTCGATTTCAAACCATGAAGGAATTCCTTGACAAGAACAGCAAGTTTTTCTGGTGGATGAGCCCCCTGCCTTGAGCTCTCTTGCACAAGCCAATCATAAGGGGATTCAGGATTTCCATTCGAGGGAGAGGGAAAGAACAATACGGCAGCGGAACGCCCATGTAGACCAGAGGGGCGCCACGTTTTGGCGATGAAACCTAAAGTGGGTCCTAAATCGTATCACCGGAGCGTTGATACTCGCATCCTGGGACGGGGTGGATTACAGATGGATCTTGGGAATCGAGATCTTAGGGAGCATTGACGAATCTTCAGAGACGCCGGGGGAATTTCAGGGTGCATCGACGCTGGATCGAATAGGGGAACTTCTACCCCTCCGCCCCCTGGATCAGCGTTAGCGAAGAGTCACACAAATTAAGGCAGTTATTCAGACTGCGGAAATATGTTCTTGACGGTGTATTTAAAAAGCGATCTACCCAGAAGCCCTAGCGTGTTCTTAGCGACATCAAAGCTTCTAAATGAAATCTCAGTATCAAAAGGGTGACACAGGGCCTCTCAAGTAACTGAAAACGACATTTGTAACACGAAATTAACATTATGTCCTCAAAGCTGGTCACTGGTGGAATCACTTTTTATAGAAGAATAAAGGAAACTGAGTAAACTATTCTGGTATTAAAGACACAAAACATAGCTTCCTCCGGGTAGTCGTGGCCGGGTAGCCTAGGAGTTAAGACCAGAGGCTTCTGGCCGGACTGCAAAGAACGTGAGTTCAGGTCCTACTAAGCACTACGCGTCTCGGTGTCTCGGGTTGACTGGTCGAACTCTGGGAAAAGACCCTTTTAACACCAGATCCAACCTCAGTAGTCGGGCAGCTGACCTCCTAAAGATGCAGGAAATGAAGCAAATATCCACTTGATGTATAAACACTCCTCTCATGTGCATCAGGGAGGGACGCAGCACCGGAAGTCGGACCGCACCGACTTTATGTTGTGTCACGCCAGAGCGGCGCCGGAAACGATTTAAAACGCCGGTCCGTCGGGCGCTCGGGCAGCCCCGCAGACTATCGTGGACAATGTCCACCACCCCGCGAATGGTGCCTATTTGTGCCTGTTTGTGCTATGGACACGCGAACACATAAGTACGCAAATTTTCACAGCCGAAAGTCTTCCGTAACCTGACATTTAGAACGCTTTTCAATCCAGTCCGCTCAACTGACTGCAGAAATATGGTGGCAGCCGGCTTAGCTTATCCACGGCGTACTCTAGGGTGGTCTCTCCCCTAGAGTATTTGAGGAAATATACACCCTGCATTACATTGCAATGCAGGTTAAAAAGAGTGTACATAAGGTATGTTTTGGGCAAAGCTCTCACCCGGGAAAAAAACGTTTGCTCTTCCAGCCCAGTTCAGCCCGGCCCGGCCTTGCCCGGCTTGTCCTCAAATACGGTCAGAAACGCCCAGTCTGTGGCTAAAACGTCCAACCCGTCCTTTCCTGAAGCGAATCTGATGTCTCCGTGTGTGGCAAAATGGGGAGGGGGACCATTGGCAGGACAATACGATTCAAATAGGTAAACCCGTTGGCTGATACACGATGCACTGCCCTTAGATACCAATACCAAGCGAACAGGGGCGTCGTCACATATTTTTTGCTGGAGGAGGGAGACGGACTCTGAACTGCTGATGACGGGGGGAGGGGGTGGGTGGGTGGGAGGTGAGTTTCGAACACATGGGTAGTTCATGCAAACGATGCACTTTGCCAACACATCTATATGGGTTACGCTGGTGCCATGGATAAAACGCAACACAACCTAGGTAAAATCTCAAAAGCAAAATTTGGGTTGGGAGACGTTCCCCTGATTTGCGAGTTTGGGGACGTGTCCACCTTCCCCGGCTTTCGACGCCCCAGCAAGCGAGCTCGCCGCAGACGGTTTACAAACTATGGCTTAGTTACCATGGTTAAAATGATCAGGATTGAACGCCAATCAGGATCATAATGAGGTCATTGAGTGCTTTAAGTGCTATTTCATTACCACTTTAGCACAGATCACGCTATAGTGCTGGGGAAAACCCCTTGATAGAGCAGACTGTCAGTCAGATACGGATAGTAATTTGGCCATGGAGACTAAATTTACATTGGCGTCTCTAAATCTAGTCAGATGCTGACCCCTACACTACACGGTTCTCACCCATGCCTTCATAGATAAATCACGGTGGCCGCTCGGTTTCACCATTGCGTGCTTATCAAAAGGAACGGCTGTTGATAGCCCGTCACGCAAGGCCGTCATACTGCACTGATAGCCTTCGCGAAGATTTCCACCGAGCGATATAGCAGACCGCACATTCATAGGTTTCCTGTTGTAGTTCGATGTTTGCGTTCGTTTTTCATAATATTTTACATAAAGATGGGTTCTTTCGCACTTCCACGCTTTTGGAGGCAGACATCAAAGTAAAAAGTAAAGTTCAACTTACTAGGCGAACAAAAAAGATGTACCGCTAGCTCAACTATAATATCAGATTAGGATCCTTAACCTTACCGCCTCGTGACTTGACCTAAGCTATCTGGGTTAAGGTATTGGGGTAAGTTGCTAGAATATTTGGCAAGAGACATAGCTTAAGCGTGGCGGTGCTGCATGATAAAGAACAAAACCTGGGATAGGTAGCCGCTTTCCTGTTATTTAAAACAAAAACAGACCATATGCTAAAATAAAGTATAGAAATTCAGCTTTCTTTATCAGCGGCAAATGTGAAGAGCTATCTGTATGATGGTCGATGGTGAGAGCGACCAAGAATCCTTGCAGAAATTGTCACGTCGTAGTACCCAAGACGAACAATGCATTCATAATTTAATAATGGAGAAGACATATATATATATATAAATTTATAATATATATATATATTTTATTAATATATTAATATTTGATTAATAATTTATAATTATATATTTACTATTTTTTTTTTATAATTTTTAAACCTTTAGTTATTTATTTCTTATTTTCAATTAAACTTTACAATTTAAACTCATTATAAATCAAGTTTTCTACATACTTGTTTATACACTAAACAAATATTTTTATAGTAAAATATTAATATTACAATTTAAATTCAAATTATATATCCGCCGAGGCTTGACTGGCTGACTTTCTCTTTCCTATTATCATTAAACATATTATAGTGTCATATGAAGCTGAATACAATGTCTTTCGGCTCGGCTTTTAGCCAGGAACTTAAAAGTCCGGTGAACATCAGGAATTGAACTATTATAAAAAATTTAAAAGAATAGCTTCGCGAAAAGACTCTGTCGTAAAAATTGTTGCAGGAACTTCACAAAGAGAGGAGACAGCACCGCCGTTACGGGCCCATTGTATCGCAATCTCCACCCCTGTTCACCACGCGTACTGGGCTCATCCACCGGAAACGAACCACTTCCGGTCCCAGCCTGCCCTGTCCGCTCCTGTGACGTCACGAGCTTACCTGTGAAAACGATCCTCCTCCATGGCGAGCTTTCCGCTCCGATTTTGACCCCGCTATGACACGTAAATCGCCTCAGGGCAGACCCGCAGCCACTATGCGCGACATCTCATGTCTCACTCAAATAACGCACTGCAGCCCCCGCGACCAGGTGACTGTTACGATTCGGTGCCCGCCGTTGCCGGCTATGGCTTTGTAGCGTAGATGTCACGGTACGTCGCGGCACACACAGCCAGGTGCGGCGGATTCGAACGGACCAGGTAAGAGAGGGTGATAGCAGGGGACTGCCTTGTTGGAGGTGACAAATTCGCACCTTTCAAGTTTTTGCTGATTTTGATCCACAGATTTCTACTAGTGGACTGGAAAACCATGAAAGGGTATCAGAAAAAAACAGATAATCGCAAACTGAAAAAGTGCATTTGCCTCTTAATTTTTCATGGCAAACACAGCAGCTAATTAAATTTTTCACCTTTATATTACGGACCAGAACTGCAGGGGTGCTTTGATATGTAGAGCAATGGTTGGGACCCCAAGGTTTTCTGTGGCAGTTTGAGGACAAATAAGGATAACAGTCACTCCTACATAAACAAGCTTTACGTCTTAACATACATATATTTTTGAGCAAATGCTGAAAATTCATATAGGTAATTTGATTCGACTGTTATTATTCTCCCGAGTTGCCTTAAAACAAAAGCTCATTTCACCACGAGAAACGTGAGAGGGCGCGTGGGAGGGAGAGCTGTGGGCTGGTTTCCCCTCTCCTTCGGCCGTGGGAGCGAGAGGGGAGCAAACCACAAGAGGGGTTGGCGTAAACCATTGGAGGGCGGCACGCTAATGGGAGCTAGGGATACATTTTTAGAACCTGTTATTAATTTAATACCCAATTTGTTGTTGACATGTTGGATGTAAGCCTAAAGTGCTCACTGAAATTTTATAGGACTTACACAACACGCGAGTACACAAATAGTATTCTATATCGTTATGTAATTCTAATAGGTACTTGGTGGCTGCTAATTCAGGAAAAACGGGGTATACATGACATTAACCAAACATGACTGCATTGCTGCCTTTACTCTTCTTCTAATCTTGCCTGGGTCCATCCAGGAACTCTTTATGACACGTCTGATACCCAACAATTTGAGTAGTGAAATAGTGAAATAATGAGAGTAGTGACAATGGTGGATACAAAGGGGGGCTAGGGCGCTTAAGCCCCCCCAAATATTCGAGTGCCTATTGTTAATACACATGTGGAGGCTGATCCGAAGCAATATCGGGGCAGGCTCGAGCCCCCTAACCTCCCCCTCCCTCCCGAAATGAGGTCCTGGGCTCGCCACTGGAACCAGACCTTTGGCTGACTGCTCTGCATCAATATTGGTGTTTTGAAGCGCGTGCGTGCCTCACCCTGTGACCATCTGTCAGTTCTGCAGAAGGTGACGGGCTGGAGCTCACTCAGAGGTAGAATTTAGTAGCCAGCCCTGGCTCAACTTGCTCTTTTCATTTCATTGTCATCATTCTTGGGGTTCAAAGGCGCATTGACTACCACGAAAAAGATATATGTTAATCCCACTGACGCCATATAATTTCGACTTTGGTGTATAAACCTCAAATACAAAACCTATGTCGGTTTATTTATAGTTTCCGGGGAACCAGGAACACCTGTTTCGGCGCCTTTACCTCGCCGAAGTGTGTCTCTGTGTCTGCCTCGATTAGTTCCCGGCAGACAGGAATTCAGCTCGGTGATTCCTTCGCTTCGGCAAGTGACGCCCTTGGACGTGCACCGGTTTCACTGAAACGAGTCGATATGACCCACTACACATGATCAGACAGGCCGCAGGCGCGGACCTAGGAAAGAATAAGGGGGGGCAGTGACAGTGGATTATCGGACACCAATCGTCAAACTTCAACACATGTGTACTCTTAGCATTTGACCGCCAATGTCATCACCCAGAACTTATCCCGAATGGGGCGACCTTGACGAGTACAACAAGTGAGTTGTGGCAGACAGGTACCCCGGTGTGGGCATAAATAGAGCCAGTGTTTTGGTTTGCTGTGCAGTGAGCTTGACTGAGTGCATGGGCGGATCCAGGAGGGGGGCAAGAGGGGGCAGGGCTCCTCTGATTAACTTACCCGGCGCTCCTACACCTGATTCCGGCGCTCCCTAAAATGTCGATCCCCAGGGTGGAACAATTGGTGGTCCCATGCTGTAATTGGGCACGCCTCCGATAGTTTACACTTTATGAGTGGGCGCCCCTGATCAAAACTGTCCCCCTCCCAGGTCAAGATGGAGCCCCACCCATCGAAAATGTTGGATCCGCCTGTTATTGAATCAAAGTGACGAAACGATGACTTAGCCATTGATTCGAATTCGGCGCCGTTTTGGGATGGTCCATGTACGGTCTGCGTTTGCTTTGCTTTCTGGACTACAACCCAACATATATCGGTCACACCAGTCATCTCACATGTGCACATCTACTACCAGATTATCATTGTCCGACCTGACCAACGTCAGGCCAAGTGCGAGTGCGAGAAGTTAGCAGTTGGTGCCTCCTGAAATGTCGCTTCTCCCCAGGATGGGAGTATTGGCGTCCCAGCGATAAGATTTGACGCCTAAAAGTGACGCGCCCGACAATGTGCCCCCCCCGATCGGAAACATGGATCCGCCTTTAGTGGGGGTGTAAGTTTATGTCCAAGTAAAAAATAAATTATCTGATCAACCCGATTCCCCAACCATTCCGATGCCCAATCTACGACACCTTCTACCCCCATATAAGGCTTTATTTACTTCGGGGCATGTATTTTTTTGTAGAATGGATGGGACAGTGGCAGATACAAGGGAGTGGGGGCTAGGGGCTCAAGGCCCCCCGAAATGGCAGTGTCTATAGCAAATGCATAGCCTGAGGCTGTTCAGAGGTAATAGCGAGGGAGGCTCCAGCCCCCTAGCTCTCCCCCCACGAAATCAAGTAGCGGATCCGCCACTGACCGGGGGTGCCCAAATTTAATGGAATGTCAATAAACGGCATCGTAATAAAACACGGAAAAATAAAAAACACTACTCCAACATTTCATGGGGGTGCCTGGGCTCCCACAAAGAGATATCAGTCCACGCTTCCGGCTTCACTCTTGGAACAAAACAAAAAACAAAAAAATATTTTCTTCCACTAGCGTTTATTCCCCAGAAACACACGCACACGGAAATAATCGCGTATTACATCGACAATCAGCGCTTGAGGGCTTATTCGCGATGGTGTATTGAGTGGCAAACGCCAGTACACTCGTGTTCAACACACAGAGACAATAGGTAAACATACCAAACAAATTGGTAACGACGCCTCTGTAGGGGAGCTTGGTAAGCGAAAGACTTAATAGTAAGCAACACAGATCGAACTTTTTGGTGTGTCGCGGGACAGCTTTTACTCGGCTTAGAAAACAATGCAAACAACGTGAGCATCTTGGAGATGTCGAAAATGATATGAATTTAAAGATAGTACTTGTTTGGCCAAGTTTCAAGGCCCCCCAACGCACTTGCGCTTGTTAGACTGGCACTTGTTAGGTCTCACTTTATAGTACATCCTCCTCTTCCCTGGTTACTGCAGTAAAAACGTGATGCGAATTTTTTTTCTAAATATTTGATAGAACATGATTCTACTACGGCTAACTTTTCCATCATGAATATTTACTGGCAGAAACATTTTCAAACAACATACCACGCCTTAAAAAACTCTGGTCCAGAAGCTTCATCCAAAGGGCTAAAAACACACAAAACAGTCATACTACCTCGACATATCTGGCATAGAAAAATACAAAACATATACGAACATCAACATACGCAAGAAACCAATTCCTGGTTTCAAAACACAAACACTACCAAACAAACGGCAACACATCTCTCTCAAGGACGGTGAACTCTCAAACAATCATCCATGTCCAGGCGTATTCATTGTCCCGGCACCCTCCGATTCGGGACTTCATTCCTCTGAGACGAATGGCTTCACCACTCGTCAATGACTCGAACATCCAGTTTATATACGCCCTACAAATCATTTCGCACGCAACCTCCAGTGTCGCGCGAATGTCGCCATGATTTGGATGCAGACGTAGTCTTGATCCTTGCAAGAGCACATTCACACTTCTATCACAATAGTTGAGCATTAATGTCAAGTCCCATGGTTCAGAGAAGCAAGCCAACCCCTCCTGATAAGGAGAGGTTTAGGAGGTGTCCTCATCTTTCCGACCATTGCCTTAATGCTACACACGCATTCATCGGTAGACATCATTGTGGTAGTCATCATCATCCTCCGTTATCATCGTAAGCAGCAGCAGCAGTGATTCTCAAGCCAAGTTGACGTGACATCCCAATTCACGTCAATTTTTGATCTTCTTCTCGAAGAAAACACGATCAAGTCAACCTTCTCTCCTTCTGCTCTCTTACTGTAGGACCCAGCATCCCAGCTTTAGTGGTACCTCCGTGAAAAGCAAGGGTCATATTAAGCCTCCGATGGTTACCGCAGACAAGGAGGTTCTCTTGCTGAGGTCACAGTCTGGGTTTCCTGCATGTGTTTGCTTCACTGGAGGAGTCTGTGGTCAGTGCTCTCGAGTCAGCATTCATTCTCTCGCGTAGCCTGACAAGTCCTCAACATACACATAAATCAGTTATGGGTTTCATGCTTAGGCTCGTCGTGGTAACGATCAGTCTGACTTATGCGAACTTTGTCGTTCAGCATATGGGCTAGTGACGATGCTTAGGCCGTTAGGCGGGCAGCTTGAATCAGCGTAAAACGCTTCAATCAGTAACCACCCCCAACACCATTTTCTTCCTCTTTGCCATTCCTTTGTGCTCTCCGTCTACGTCATCAAACATTATCCACTTCTTGTACAACATCCATCAACCTACAGACCAAAGAGCCTGCCGAGTCCTTGCAGCCCGAAGGCCCCGAGCCCTCCGAAGGGCCCGCCGCCCCCTCTGAAGGGCGGTCGAGGCCGAGGGGGCGGAGGCGCGGGTCCAGGTCCAAACTGCTGCGGAGGAGGAGGTCCAGGCTGGAAGTTCTGAGGCGGAGGACCCTGGTTGGGTACGAACGCTGGAGGAGGTGGTCTCGGCGACTGGGCCGGACGTGGAGGACTGAGCGATGACGCTGGCCGCCCTTGGTTACCTCCATTATTGTTGTTGTTGTTGTTATTATTGTTGTTGTTATTGTTGTTGTTGTTGCTGTTGCCGCCCCGCAGCTCGGAGAGACACTGGACTCGGCAGGAGGTGTCTGCCAGCACGGTGTCCAGGCCCGACTGAGCAGCCAGCTGCTGACAGTTGGTGACCCGCACACTCTGACAGTTGGTTTGCTGAAACGAAGAGAAATGGGCCGAGTCAGACTCAGGCAGTTGTGGGACGATTGTCAATTAAGGACAGCTAGTTTTATGCAATGTTGGTGAGAGGGCAATATCACGTTCTAAAACCATCATTTAGAGCAGTACAAGATGAGTTTGTTAAGAGGTAAACATATGTAACTTGTGGGTCCACACTTGATTCTGATATTCTAAAGAGAGGGCTACGGATGGTTCGGAGTCAGATTTGTGTAGGGGCCATCAAAACGCCCACGTTGCGTTTTTTTAAATAAAATCAAGTTTAGTAGACAACCTCTAGGATGTCAAAACGCGAACACTTTACCAACATCTCCTAGTTTACACAGGTGTAGATCACAGGCGTCATCCGCGCCCTCAGTCTTCTCCCTGTGTGAAGGCTGAAAGCTAAAGGCTCCCCAACACTAGTGCTCTCCGCAAGAACTTATTCTCCTTCCCTGATAGCCACTCATCTGTTCTTATACGACTCGCAATTCAGTATTTGTCTTGCTGTTTTTTTTGCACGCACTAACACAGTAGTGTCACTCGGATGGTCGGTATCCAACAAGTAATGTTCCGGCCTAGGTATCAAGACCTATTTGACTTCTTATACCGCGGGCGGCGGGATGGGAAATGTGAAAATTGACCTTGGAGTGAAACTTTCGGGCCAATTACGCCGTACGAATTTAAATCGCAGTACCTAATGATTCAGCCGAAATTAGTACCCCAAAAATGTGTCAGAAAGATATCTCTCATCACAGAGAAGAGGGTTCGTCCCCCAATTTAATAACTACCCCTTTAGTATAAAGAGTTTAAAGAAATGCCCATTGGCATCCTCCCCCAGCACATTTTTACGTCCCTACATCTATATTTCTGCTGGTCAGGAGACCCTAAGTTAAGCCAACATTGCCCTAACCCCACTGACCCCATTGGCGCAGCTGCAGCGGGTGCAGGGACTGATGCTGATGGTGGTCCCCCTGGAAAAGGTGTGACCCCGTTGACAGAGCACTGTCCACCGCCGTTTCCACCCTCCTTCCACAGTTCCAGGTTCATCTGCGGCATCGTCCTGCAGGAGATCCTGGGGTTCCTGGAAAAACAGAGCGTGTGTTAGTCTCGGGTGAAGGGAATTGTTACTGACAGGTGTACAACGCATTGATAATTGCTGTAGGAAAACAGGTCGGAAGTAAAAGTTGAAAGAAACTTGGTTGAGATGCCGATGTGAATCGACATGTGAGCTGAAGAACGTAAAGCAAACATGGGTGGACATAAACGTTGGATAGGTTGGTGTAGGCGGTTTGTTTCATAACCCTCCCAGTTTTGTCGAAAGCTCAGTCTTTTCTAGTGACATGTTTACGACACCAGTGTCAGACAGGCTAGATGATTTCACTATAACGATGTTGGACGGCCTCTTTAATTTCATTCAGCTCTGATGGAAGTCTTGTTTGGTTTACGCAATTGCGTAAGACAAACGACATTTATAAACATAATATGTCCTCTTCTCTAACATTTTCTAAGTGTTAGCTCACAATACCATTTGCATAGCAACCAGGAATGTACCAGAATCTAGCAAAAAATCAGCCATGAAAACTTTATCGCATTCAAGATTCGATCCCACGACCCTTCACTTACAAAAACTCGTGCGGCATATCAAAGAGCGCCCTTTGCAGGGCGTTGACCTCGTCGCAGTTGTGACACATGATGTGGCTCATGGTGACCTTGCGGATCTCCGCCAACTGCTGTTCGGTGAAGCGAATCGCTGGGTCCTCCGTCTCGTACCTGTGCACAACAACAAAGCTTTGATGTAACTTTAGGGGCGCCAACATGATTGTAGTGGTGTACTATAGCACATGAGAACAGAGTAAAGCGGTAAGCTTCCTATTGAAAGGCAATAATCCACTTGTCGGAAGAAATCATGATGAGTAGCACTGCGGAACTGGGAGGGAGAGGGGCACCGGGGCATGCTCCCCTTAAATAAGAAATTTCAACACTAACCCTATGGCGTTGACTGGAAAGAAATGAGTTGAAAAGTCCATGGTACCCCCCTTAAATTCGAGCGTTACGCCGTCACTGATGCGTAGCAGACATAATTCGCATGACTCCCTCGCTCAACACTTCAACCATCGTTGAAAATACTGTTTTGGCACATCTTGGCCTGTATCTGTTTACACTCGAACGCACAAACAACATATCACACAATCAGTCACACCATTTTGTTTCAGTGGCCCACCAAAGCGAGAAAAACTCACCAGAATCGGTCGCACTTCTTGAGGAAGCGGAACTGAAGTCCGATGATGCAGCCGAAGGTGGGGCCGACCAAACCTCCCCTGCAGGGGAGTCTCACTCAGACCTCCAGTGAACAGGTCAACGTCATCAACGCTGGCATACACCTGGGGAACGAACGGACGTTCAGATTAGTCGCAGTGTAGATCGTCTATAGATTATCTGTAGATCATCCTGTGCATTTGACAGGACTCCGACACAGAAGATTAGATATAGAGCTATATTTTGTGATTTGTCCTAACTTCATGCCAACGCAGCGTTTTAACGCGACCCAGCCCGATTCCGATAATTACAGTTTCAATGACAGGTTGGATTGGAGATTCGTTGCGATCGGACCGATCCCCCAAAACACACAGACACGTTCCGATAGACCGGAAGGAGTCGTGAAAAATATAAATAGGAAATAATCGTGTGAATAATTCAAGCGTATGAATGAGCCTTCAGCAAGGCTAGGCAAGCCTAACTCATATTTCCTCCCCTAAAACTAGTACGTCATCGAAATCCGCATTACTTAAAACGCCTGGACAGAGTAGGCCAGCTGCTCACAAAAAGTCTGCATTGGGATTAGAAACGGGATGGGAAGAAAAGGGGTGGGACAGGGCAAAATTTTTCACATTTAATTGGGACAGGACGGAACGGGACGATTTCGGAAAAAGTTCGAAGAAAAGGTGGAGTGAGATGGGATCACGGGACCACTTTTTGGACACATTTCTGGAACAAAGTGGAATGTAATTATTAACGTCACGGAATGGATGAGGAAATGCTGTCCCAAGCTGCCCGACTTGCCTGTTTCATTTTGTTGATGAGCCGCTGCGGAATCTCGCGGGAGAGCTCGTCAAACGAAGTTGCCTTCTTCAGGTTACAGATGGCGCGGTACTCGTTGTAAGGCCGCAGGCCGTGGTCACGTGCTGTTCAATCAAGGTCGGGTCAGGTAGGCGTGGCATAGTTTTGAAACGCAGGCGCTATCCTAGGAATCTTTTATAGGACAGAGCACAACTACAATCCAATTTATACTTTTCTTTGAATTAAACTGAACGACTGAGAGCGAAAATAGTTATTTTCTCCTTGCCTTCTTGATACCACGGACGAGAAAAAGAACCCACTAAGTATCCGTTTGTGTGCGTGTTTAGTCCAGCAACATTTGTTTTCATACATCTTAGAAACTGGCCTGCCTGACGGGCTGATAAGGATTGTCCACTACATGATTGCTGAACACAAGTTTTTTTATTCTACACCATCCCAATCCGCGCATACACTTGACATTGGTTAGCTACCTCTCTGAATGTTGAGGAATTGGTTAGCTACCTCTCTGAATGTTAAGTCATTGACTAGTTACCTCTCTGAATTCTGAGGTATTGGTTAACTACCCCTCTGAATGTTGAAGCACTGGCTATCTACCTCTCTGAATGTTGAGGCACTGGTTAGCTACCTCTCTGAATGCTGAGGTATTTGTTAGCTACCTCTCTGAATGTTGAGGGACACCAGATCCAGGCCGGAGAAGGGGTGTCCTCGCTCTTCGAAGAGATGCTTGGTGACCTCCGACGTGATGAAGTTGTCCAAGTTTTCCATTGGAGTATTGACAAGACCTCGCATGATATCGTCGACCATCTGAGCCTGTGAGGGGTTTGCATATTAACTTGTGATAAACATAATACTCAATAGCCTATACAGTTGTGTTAAGCTTTATCTCATGGATTCAGTGTCTTGAATTATCCGGATTTAAACAGAGTTTAGAACCATATTGCATAAATTAGGTATAATTTCGACAATTTTTGTAGTGAATGCTTTCAACACTATATTTTTGTTTAGTCACTGAAAAGCGTAAAAAGAAAAATAGACTCTATTGTGGTGAGTCGGTTGGACGCGCCGCAGTTAATTATTTTTGTGATTAATATTTTCAACTGAAATGTTACAATGATTCCCCCATTCAAATTCTTCCAAAAAAATAATTATGGGTTTTTTCCTCTTCTGGAGGGTCGTGAGCAGAAAACTGTTACTAGACATATTGAATTTAATTTGAAAATTAGAATAAACAAAAATGGATGAATTGCAGTTTCCAAAAGACCTCGACCATACCGCACTAAAACTCAAGGAAACCGAGATTCAACATACAAAAACACACCAACAACATCGAACAATGTCATGTGTCGCCATAAAGATCCGAGGTCACCGTAGGGTCACTGTAGCGTCCCCGTTCATCACGTGACCTTGTGGGTCAAGGTCAGCAGGTCAGATCGCAATGAGTCGTCGAAGACGCTGCTGATTCACTGTCAGATATGTGGGTTAGTGAACCGTCATCACGTCACAACATTGTTCACGAACTGTTCATAAGGGTTATTGGAGCATTCTTAATATGTCCATGCTGGCTTGGGATACACCCGCATGTCAGGGGATGTCTTGCAATTTGTACCAAAACACTAGATGAACGAGTTTCGACCGAAATATTTGCCAACATCTAATAATAGGATCCTATCATCCTCTTATAAGATGCTGACAAACATTTCGGTCGAAACGCGTTCATCTGGTGTCTTGGTATATATCTAAATATCAAATAAATCTTGGAATATATAAATAAAAGTATAAAAAAATAGTGTCGTAAGAATGACCTGGATCCCTAAAAATATGATAAAACAGAAGGACTTCCGAGAATGTATCATATCTAAGTATCTGTCAATCACTGTAATAAAAATGTATTGTAATATCCATTTGCAGATCGTAATGACTCTATACAAATAATTACCTTCGATTTTCCTGATATTTCTAACTGAATATTATTCAGTGACGAAAACAGCGTTTAGCTATTAACGAAGCCTTAAAAAGCTTGAAAAATATTGCCAACAATATCCAAAAGATCTTGGATCTCCATTGTTGTAACTAGTTATATGTATCTGATTTTTATCTTTCAACGAATAAATGGGTTCAAAATTTCAATTGATGCATCAAGGAGAAGGGTTTTTCTGGGAAAAAAGTTCCTAGCCGTTTAACGTAACGCATCGTAACATAACACAAACGGGCCTGTTCTAGCGAAGCTGACTAACACAAGACATCCATAAGCGCCTCACACCAAACTCTCTGTTCCCTCCTATCACCCACCCTCTCAGCGTTAGTCCCTCACACATCCTCAATAGTTACGTCAAAGAGCATGTCGGAGTTGAAGAAGCTGTTGCGCAGCTGGATGTGCGGGTTCTTCTCGCCGAAGTTGACGCCCATGCGGAACAGCTTGGGTCTGATCAGGGAGTGGCCGAACCGGAAGGCGGCGGAGGAGAACTCGTTCAGAACGGCCGCACTACAGGTGTCGTCGTACCCTGGCGGCGAGGAGAAACGGTTACCCGCAGGGGAAGACGCTGGGTTCACATTGTATCTGTAATTGTGGTTAAGACTTCAACAAGTAATGGATACCAATACGTTGGTATTGAGACTTGATCATATAGACGAATAAATGATGATACAAATTCACTGAAAATATGTGGTGCGACCACGTACCAGTCGTTTTGAATGATGTGTTTTTTTAAATTCTACCAAACATGAACTAAACAATTCAAGAAATAAAATAGTGCGTTTCATTGGATTTTACAATCCAAACAACTCAATAACACGATGTGCTATCATGCTACAATATAAAGATACACCTGTCTTATCCTGTCTCCGAGGGACCCTGTCTATGGTTCTCCCAATGACACTGATATTAAAATGAGTGTGAAAAAGCATCAGTCTGGGGATTTCAAAGATCCTGCGGGCATATGACTCACCCTTGAAGAAGCCCTCTGTGCCCACTCGAAGGTCGTACAACTGCATGGCGTTCCAGCCCAGGATGCGTGGCAAGAACTCGTTGTAGGTCACGTGCTCCCAGACGGCGGTCACCAGCTTCCGCCCCACCTGAGGTCACCAGAGGTCACGAGAGGTCACTCAAGGTTACAAAACAAGCCCCCGAAAGATTGGAAGTACGCCAGTTGGCATGTCTTCATCAGAATAAGAAAGTCTGAAATGGTTGCTGGAGGCCGAAGTTAACACGACGCGGCATAAATAAGCAGCAGAGCTGCCTCTTCAGCTAATAGTGCTGGCAGCGCCACCTATGCCAACAATCACGTTGACAAGGCCGGTAAACGGGGCAGCACTAGCGTTGTCTATAAACCTCAACAGCGTTCCTTCCACCTAAAGCTATTACTCTTTTCCATCGGAACTGTCCGGACCGGCATATAGACAAACATCACCTTTTATCACATGCTTCTCTACCTGGTAGAGTTTCTCGTCGTCCCAGTGGGGGTTGATGACTGCCAGCTCCTTTACCACTCGGTTATGTTCTCTGATCCACATGATGTGCAGTGTGGCGAGACCGGCCTGCTCCGACGCCCGGTTATCGCCTGAGGGCAAATCAGAGGTGTCGGTAAACCATCTACTAGCTAGTCAGCATCATTATGGGACAACATTCTAGAATTCGTAATATTCTGAAGCATAAAAGTAATGTATCCAAAGCGTCGATTTCTCGTGTCAATAATTTACGAATGAGGTGAGTCGACTCCGTGTAAGGATTTGGGTCAGATCACTTATTCAGAGGCTGACGAACCGGACCGGTGGCTTAGAAAGTGCTATCACAACCACCTCATCCCCAATTTTCTCGTTAATTTCAGCTTTTCCAATTCAGTTCTCAAAACAAAGATCCTGTACAGAATAGAAGCAGGAAAAATTATCCCATTCTGAGCTGTTCTGCAATTTCTGTTCAGTTTGTCGTCCCGTGCAGATCTACAGTGATCCCTATAATCGGACCTAAATAATTACTCCTACATGGGTTTCCTCTAATTCGCAGCGGCCTAACGGCATAACATAACATCCTGGTTTTCAAACCAGGAGCCATCACTGCAACTTTTCAAATCCCTGATCATTCAAAGCACTTTCTCCAACCACTCATTTAAGGGGGCCATCAGGATACGATATATGTTTGTGTATGGTTCTTGGCGATTAGCTACCACCACGTCCCGTTTAAGGTCATTGACTGGAACAACATAGTTATGATATAATTCGTTCACCAAAGGGATTATCATTATTGACCCGGCACCGCCTGGGCTCTCTTCGTAAGCACCGCCATTTGCCTTGAGGGAGGGGATTGGAAACCAGCGGGATTATGGAAGAATTTAAACGGAGCTAAAAACAGCCTACCTTCTACCCTTGAACCAAATCTGAACAATATCCACTAAACTATGTCATATGGGCCAAAATGGGTCAAATTTGGGCCCTTATAATTCGGGAGTCTTTAAACTTAGAAAAGCCAAGAGCATAAATATATTCGGTTTGACCCTACAAACTTATCAATGTAATGTTGCATATAATTCGAATAATATTATGCTCTTCTTTTTTTTTTTTTATTTTTTTTTTTAAAATAAAAACCCCCCCCCCCCCCCCCATTTAAATTTTTTTTTTTTGTTGTTTTTAAAAAATAAAAATTGAACAGAATAATACTTCCACATTCCACTTCCTCTGCCATCCTCCACACCCACCAGCGGCGAAGCAGGAGCCGGAGGGCGCCCTGCACTCCTTGTTGTCCCTGGTGGTGGGCAGCAGTCCCTTGCCCCGGGTCGGGTGCGGAGTGGTGATCAGTTTGCCGTTCTGGAAGGAGCGGAGCGAGCGGGCCTCGCACTGGTCCTGGCCGTACACGTGCGAGCCGTCCAGGTAAGCCGTGTTCTGGTTGATCTGCTCGCGAGGGCCTGGAACACAAAGCAAGAGTCGTTACCAGTGGTGGATCCAGGACTTCATTTGGGGGAGGGGTGGCTTGAACTTCCCCCCTATTGTCACAGGAACGGCCTCCGGCTATGCATTAACTATAGTCACTCGGACATTTTTGGTGAGGGGGGCTGGAGACCCCTAACTCCCTTGTATCCACCAATGGTTGTTACTGTTCTTTATGCTTCTTCGACGATTAGCTCTTACTTATTGTTTCTTGCATCCGTGCTCATTGTAGGCACAGCACCTAAAACAGCTCGGAGTTCACATTATCAACGGAAAAAGGATATGTACAGTATGTTGCATAAGCATCGTTCCAGTCCTCGGGGGGTATTGAGCCGCGCACTTTAGTAAGTTTAAGAGGCCCATGCCAAATCATCAATATAATCATCATTACTGAGGCGTTCTCAAGCACA
Organism: Lepas anatifera; assembly: GCA_034440635.1. NCBI lineage: Eukaryota > Metazoa > Arthropoda > Thecostraca > Lepadidae > Lepas > Lepas anatifera. The sequence goes on along the minus strand of JAOTON010000094.1, from coordinate 315,897 downwards.
ATGGTGATGATTGTAAACGTTGGCTTCAGAAAAGTTCTGTTCTGGACTGTCTAACGATATATGATTGGAAGGATATTCATGCAACAGACTGTACAAGACAAAATGTGGTGCAGTCTATAGAATATAAATTAATTGAAACCTGGAATCAGCACAAAGCCACTTAGCCACCATTCTTCTTCTAACCACATACTGAATCTGAACCTCTGCAGGGGATATCCACTTGAGGCCCTAAAAAGGCCTAATCCCATCCAAACACTTCACCACTGGCCGCGCATGCGCAGTGAATCCTCACCAAGAGTCTGTTGGCCGGGCAGAGAGCGGGTGAAGGCGATGCAGAAGGGTCTGCCGCTGCTGACGTTGACCTGGGGGAAGTAAGGGTCGTTCTGGGGCACCCTGATGGGCCAGCACTCTGGGTGTACCCTGTTGGTGGAGTCGCAGTCGCGACAGTTCAGGATCGAGTCACCGAAACCTGCCGACGTGCAACAGCAGTGAACGAGAGCTGCCTGGAAATGGAAAAGCGAACGATACAAACAGCAGCTTATAGAAAAACAGTTGTGTTGAAGTGAGCGACTCACGCCCTCTGGTGCAGTATAAGTTCACAAAAATGTCATGCGATACGGCACCAAAAAGCAAATGCGTAAAGCAAGTAAGGCGTTATATCACGTCAGGCTGGAGACCTCTCGATCCAGGGGGCCCTGGATGAGTAAACGCGGCACAGCAATACAAGCCCTATACAAAGCCTATGGGAGACTCAAAATCGGGTGGGGGTTCCTAACCCCAACCCCCGGGATTTCCACCCATAGATGACGCCAAATAAGACAAAACACATTACATAACGCCAAGTAAGGCAAAAAAGCATTATATCACGCCCAGTAAGCGATTCTGAGTCACAGGTACGAATCCCATACATTAGAATGAACAAGATGAACAATGGGTGGGAAACACTCCACTGAGGTAAATCCAGGGAAGGGAGTAGGTGGGCTTAAGTTTCTCCTCCGAGGGTCACCAACGCCCACAAATACCATCTGACACTGACTTAAAATGTCACTTTCTTCTCCCCCAGTAAACTTATTTTGCATTACACCGTAAACATAAAACATTTGTAGCACTGGCGCTGCCCCGTGCATCCCATATTCTACGTTTCCCTGCCATGACCCAATGCACGACACTCCTCCCCTGACGAAGTCCTGAATCCGCCTGTGCACCATGACTGCTCTCCCCGGTCTCACCTTTGTTGATGGGCGTCATGCTGATGTCGTGGTCCAGGAACTGGCCGAACTGCATCAGGAACATGGTGTAGCGGGAGTGGGGGTTGCTGACGTCGTCGTGGAGGGTGGTGGAGATCTGACGGGGGAGGGCAGGGGCACGCCGGAGACGGAACGCTGGCGGGGCCGCGAGATACCTGCCGAGGGTGAGAATGAGAGTGAGAGAGTGAGAGAGGGGGGTACGGGTGGGGTCAAGTTCTGGGGGACCGTTCTGTTTGAAAAATAAGCGTCATAGCATTATCATTCCGTGAATCTAGAATGTACCTCAGCGTGGTGGTTCAGTTAGGGAAGGGATTTAGGGAAAATGAGTCGAGTAAAAACCAAGTCTTGAAATACAATATTTTTCCTGTGAAAATCATTTCGATTCTCTCAGTTGACAATCAGTATGAGCAACGAGTTTATGCGGACTAAATAAGCATAGAGGCGATATCAGGAGCTGGGGGCCTGTCCAGACCCTTTGGGGGATAAATTGAACTACGACAACAGTAACCAACACCCAACTGTGTCAAAGTGTCTCTCACGCACAACTGACGTCTTGGCACAGTAAATACATTTCCAGAACTGAAAATCCGCGTGCAAATGACTAACTTTGGGAAACTAATATAATTAAGTGGTAAGAAAGGTTTTAAAAATATCAAACCAAGCATACCAGCTGATTTCGCAAAAAACAACACTTAATATATTTATGTTCTATTGCTGTGACTTATAATAATACACCCACAGTGATACTGATCAAACTTTATCATTATCACCCAACACCCAAACCACCAGAAGCCAGCCAACCCACGGTTAGTCCTTACCGTCGTCGTACTGTGCGGGCAGGAGGCGGTGTTGCGGGGTGACCGATTTGCCGAAGTTGGGGTTGGCCAGGTTGTTGCAGTAGCCGGAGTAGGTGCGGTAGGGAGCAGACGCGTCACAGGGAACCGTCTCCTCGTCAGCACTGCGGAGGAGACCAGTGCGTCAGGGGGTGGGGGTGTCAAGAATGGAGGAGTCAGCTCTGGGTGGCGCTGTCGGTTAGCGCGCACAATATCAGCCCGTGGAATTCTGTATGTGCCGAGTGTCGTGGGGTCGGGCCCACCCAGGGGCAGGACTTAGTGCACTGCCCTAGCTCAAGTCTAGCTTACTCTCTTTTCCTTCTCCGACGCTATATGAGGGCGGCAGTTGGTTTGATTAAAGCCTAAATAAAAGAGTGGAGGCGTATGTTTTGTATTGAATAATCATTTGTTTTTTTAGTTATGTACTGCTAATCAATACGTATTTATTGTGCTTGGTCTGAAAAGTTTTGGTACCTCCTTCGGACATTCAATATTTTCTCCCATTACGTAGGAGCACCCAAAATCTGGATAATTGTATCCCCGAACAACCGAGACGTTTCTGAAATGAGCTGAACTAATCTAAAATGTACGGGAGACGGGGCCATGGAAGTGCTTTCATTTGGCATAATGCACGCACTCCATTTTATAGATAGTCAATTCTGGCCCTCATATGCACTACCTGTCCCGTAATTATTTTGAATCTGTATGAATAATAAGTCCGAGAAGGTCGCAGTTACGTGGGTGCTAAGGCCAAAAGCGTAGGTATCGGAGACATGACGTTGCGGGTACCGAGAACTGGACGATTAAACACATACCACATAATCGACGAGGTCGTCATAAAAAGTGATTCGAACAATCATCGACTCATACAATTGATCATTGGTGACCCAACCCGAATAGATCCTCTCACGATTACGTGGGGCAACACCTTCAAGGGCATCGTGCAAGTTCTAGAACGAGTATATCTCAAAAAGGGCATAAGAAAAAGACAGATCCAATCCTAAGGCACCAGGGAAATTCAACACGATATTTTCTAGCGGTGGGGAGAGGGACGGGGATATAGGTGGTAGGAGCTTTCTTTCGTCGGGACTCTACGGTTCTAGAGGAATGAGGTACCGGGAGGTGGCAGGCTTCTCAATTCAGCCTTAATTTGCGCTCCAGCGCCCCTTGAAGTCGCCCCAGCACCCCTAAAGCGATTCTTACCACCTTCACCCCTGGATGCAAGTATTAGCGCCCTCATGATACGGTTTAGTACCCGCATGATAAGTCGCACGTTAAGCAATTACGCTTCTCTAGCCAAAACTGTGCTTCATTTGCCCTCCCCCTCGAGCGAAAGTGTCACCCCCTGACCAGAGTGCCTATCCCCTTTGCAAATGCTGACCGGATCTGCCTAGGTCTCACAAACAGTCCAGCAGCTTGCTCTCCTTACCGGCACTGGTCGATGATGGGCACCTGGGAGACCAGGTTCGAGACGTCGAACTGACGAAGGCTGGTGCTGAACCCCTGGATCGTCTGCGCGTTGCCACTCAGCTGATTGGAGAGGCTCACCAGCTGACGCTTGATGCGCGAGTTGCCAGATCTGAAAACGAAAGGTTTGGGTTGGTACGAGTTGCCAGATCTGGAAACGAGAGGTTTGGGTTGGTACGAGTTGCCAGATCTGGAAACGAGAGGTTTGGGTTGGTACGATTTGCCAGATCTGGAAACGAGAGGTTTGGGTTGGTACGATTTGCCAGATCTGAAAACGAGAGGTTTGGGTTGGTACGAGTTGCCAGATCTGGAAACGAGAGGTTTGGTAGGTACTAGAACAAAACGAACGAAATGGTTTATGAGTCATTCACGGCGCTTGAAAAAGAGTGGGAGGTAATGGGCGATTCATTCCAAATGCACAGAAGAAAAACAGATCATCGAAAGAATAGATTAAAGAATGGATAAGAATGAATAAGGAAAACAATCTGCATCTTTTCAATTGAAATGATAAAGGTCACCACGGCCCTCAGTATTTCGGCCAGGTTTCGACTGCTCCTCTACCTTTCCGAACATCTGGTGCCACGTCACACTCATAGCTCGCATGCCACAGTTCCAGCTATTTTTCCAAATTCCGACTGTTTCGTCCCCCTAAAAATTGCATCGTTTAGAACTGCCATTGAAGCAGCCTCAGAGTGGTTCCTCTGACTCACTTAAAGACGGAAGACATGAACTCGCTGGAGGCGTATTCCAGGATCAGCGAGGTGTTGGAGAGCAGGACCGCCTGCTTGTTCGGCCGGCTGAAGGCGTAGGCTGTGCCCAGCGATGACTTCGGGTCCGCATTCAGCTCTGCGGGAAGACGTAAAGCCGTTAACAACGGAAAAGCGGCTGTCCTAGGTTCTTACAGGTCATACAGGTCATGTCAGGGAATGACTTGGTTGAGATGACAAGGTCGTTGGTCAGGGGCCAATGCACTGATTCGCTAATGAGCGATGAAGATATTTTAAACCACAATATATATATATATATATATATATATATATATATATATATATATATATATATATATATATATATATATAACAGGGCATATTTTAAGCTACAAAGTGGTGGGCATTTTGCCCACCAGTCCCCATGCTATGTCCACCAGTGAACGGTCCTGGACGGCCCAGTGCCCACCACTCACCAGTCATCTGATGCTCTAAGTGTGTCCTTTTAGTGGGAATTTGTGCCCTTTTCAGCCGAATGCCCACCAGTCCCAATTCCTTAAAATATACCCTGTATATACATACATACATCCGATTACGATTTCCATCAAAACTCCAATGCCTGAAAACCCATATTGCGCCTAATTTAAATTATGCGAAAGAGTTTTTAAATATATAAACGGCCTCCTTTGCCCTTTCTTAGCATGAACCCAGTCATCGTTTAAGTTTTTAATTAACTGTGCCCCTGTGAGTGCTAAGTTGCAAGGCGCAAAGGAACGGCAATGTTGGCCTTTCCATACTGCAGGCGTTTGTTGTCAGGCTTATGCGAGTTACATGTTTTAGACAGGCGTAGAAGCAAAACTATCGCTTGCATTTCCCCAAAAGTGACTTTATCAAAAGCCCCGGTTCTGTTTGCCCGGAAGGTTCAGCAAAGTTTTTTTTCTCTAATACTTCAACGAACCTGGGGTTCTAGGGCATTGTATTATCCCGTTCATCTTATACCCTGACTGGATTTGTGAAAGGCATTTAACACAGAAAATGCAAACGATAATTTTACTCGCATTCAAATTTCCATGTTTGCAATTCACGGGCGCGCGAGTGTTTCTTTCATTCCGCCTTCATTGGTGCGGAACTTTCTCCTGTCTTCATGTCACTGCCAACTAAAACCGTAATGACCAGAGGTCTCCAATTGGCGCTTTGCAATTCCCTTAGGACGAGTTTGTTGGGCTCAGTGACAAACTCTGGACCCAAATGCACCCCAAATCCTCTTTGCTATCGATAAAAAACGTTGTTTGAAACATTCATAAAGTGAAACTGGTCTGATGCATAGCAAGTTCATCACAGGGATCAATCTATAGACTAGGATTCTGAAAAATATAAATGTTCCTGCCTTTGTTTCGTTGTCAGAAGTCGAGGGACAATCCTGAGAAGTCAGACGAGGACCGGGCTCCGAATTTTAACTATAGCTTTAGGCCCCGCTGGCGCATCCATGAGGGGGCTCAAGGGGATGTGGGCCCCTCCAAAGCCTGAAGTAGAATTTTTTTCCCCCAAAACAGCTAAATTTTAGTGATTTTTTTCTGTAAAAATACCATGTGGTCACAATTTTTCCCAATTTAGCCCCCCTCCTAAAACGTTGGTTTAGCCCCCCCCCAAAGGTTGCCCCTGGATGCGCCAATGTTAGGTCCCGTACAAGCCAGAGCCCGTGCCTATATGCCAGTCTATCTTCTACTGTTTGCCACGCATGATTTTTTGTATTGACATTGATAAAGGCCACATTACCACAGAGTTATATTCAGAGAGTGGACGATCCCATTGGTTGCTATGGCAGCAGCAGGGGCTTCGTCAGCTGTTGCGCTCGAAGGACGCGACAATTTCGGTGCGTTAAACAGATAGGAAAAATGAGTGTTTTTTTCAACGCGGCCAATTTAAGGAAATAGGCTATCCTGAGTTTCAAACTTGGCTTCAAACTCATCGATAATGTTTTTCTTTCAAAGAAAGCATGTGCCCAGGAAGTGTGACAATGCAAATAGTAAAATACTCCATTATTCCGAGGGCATTACCAGACATGCACATCTCAGTATTTATGTCACGGAAAGATAATTAAAAAAACAATCGGAAGAAGCTCGGTTACTTTTTTAGAGAGGAAAATGTTAAAGCTACAATCTGCACAACTATTTGTGGCACTTGCTTCATCTTACGGCAAATTAGAGAACGGAAACCATAACCACTGCTGGGTCTGGTGCCGACCTAGTCCTATTTTGTTCAGCAATTTACCTGCGTAGTAGTTTTAACGGGGATAGCGGTACCTGGGTCGAGGGGGACCTATTGTCTGCCGGCGTATTCATATTAGCGTGCCAACCGTACATGCTTTAAATCAATTTCGGTCCAATATTACGTCCACAGCGAAGCCTACTTTCTACGCCTGCTGGAAGCTTTTGGGGCAGCGTTAGGACACGGTCATGAAAGGCTAGCAACTGGTAACACCAATGAATGAAAACAAAAGTAGTCATAGCTACCCTAGGCCTCGGGATGTACTTAAAAATCCACACTACTTACAGCTTATTGTCAACCATCGCTCAGGCGGTTGGAGAGGTCGCACTGAACTTCAGTCGCGTGATAATGCAGACGGGTTGTAGCATGGCTTGAACACTCTGTTGTGGTATCCGTTACGCACACTGTGTATCATGAGATCGATTATAATTGAAATGAAGACTCGGTTGAAGACGTCTTGATATTTGCCAATCGCTTTGAGAAAAATAACGTACAACTTGGTGTTAAATTGGTATCTGAACACCGAGATTAACTAGTTGGCGATGTTGTGCCGCCATCACAAAAGCACAAACTTCAAAAGTACGACGAATTCGATACTCTCTGTGACGGCACCTCAAATAACACGTGCCAACGACGCCATGTCAGGCTCGCAACTGGAGCGGTCCACAGGAATTCGTTCAGGTGAGTTTGTTTTTTTGGTGTCGTCTCGTGCAAACTTTCCGAAAGATACTTGCGATTCTTGGCTCTACGGCAACACCGGGAGGCGAAGCTTCAGGGATTTCAGGCGGGGGAGAGGGAGGGACGAGATGGATTTTGCGGTTAGTACCCGCAATGGATTTTGAAATACCAAAACTCCCCATTCTCGGGCTGGGGAACCTGGCCCCTTCCCCGTGGTGCCGGCTTCCATCTAAGCGTGGGTCCATGAATGAATGTTGATGTCAATGGAAATCCTGGATCCGCCTATGATGGGAAGTGACAGTTAAAGCATACGTGGATATAGGATTGCCGACCAGGGGCACCTTCCCGGGGGCACCATCATGTAACTGACCTTAATTTGGACCCTTATATCGGGCTTTTTCTGCACTTCTCATTTAAACTATTTTTTCTAATTTACATTTTGTCATAGTCATATAAACTGAAAATGAGTGTAATAGGAATTTCGCCCATCATTTAAAACGTGTAGGTAGTTTGCAGACTCATGCAAGTTTCAATGAGCTCGCAAAATCCTGTAAATTTTGCAAGCTCTCTGGTTAGCCAGTGATTGTGGAAACTCCAAGGGATTTCACAAGCCCACTAACTGATCAGGGAGTTCAAGAAATCCCTGGGGAGCTCGTAAAATTCCAGATTTCGCACTTTCCCTATAGCATATTGTATAATTTGCATACACATGTCTTAGAGGTTTGATGGGCGGTTGTATCATTGTGCTGGCCCCTTGCCGGAATATTGGGCTGGGGATCATGATAATAGCTAAATCAGCATAAGAAGAGTCAAGAGTTCAGCAAACACTTCTGAACAATGTTATACTGACGCCCATGTGCTGTACTTCTCGATGCGTTGGATTGCTATGACAGTGATGAAGATAGTCGCCAAGGCTTTAGATGGGGTATTTATGTGTTTTCTGTCTGGGTTCAGTGGTTGTAGTGATATCAACAGTTATTCTCTGCGGTGATGGCAAGGGATTTTGGTGTTGCTGACTCTTTGGATATCAAGGTGTCAAGGATATGCACAACATAAAAAGTTTTAATCGATTTTCCAGCAATTGCTTACAAAAAGCAAGCCATCCGTTTGGTGCAGATGAAAAATGTTTTTGTCCGTACTCTCCAGCTTGTTTGATGCTTGTCGAAATCATCATTGGTTAGTCCTCTTGGACCTCGGAAAGCATCCGCAGACTGTGCTGAAAACAAATGTTCGCACTGTTTTTTTGCGAACTAAGAACCTACCACTGAGTATGTAATGTGTCACAAATGATTAGCTGAAAAAGCCGTGCCAGTTTTTGCTTCCATCGCGACGCGAGCGTTGTTTCAGCGCATCTGAGCTCGGCTGTCTGACATTACCAGTCGCAGAGTGCTACATGGTGTGTCCTCTGGTCACAAACAATGCATTACTTTGCGACTGAGCGGCTTGATCCAGTCTGCTGTTTCAAAAGAGAACTCGCGGCAAATTATGCTGCATTCGTTGTTTTTAACCATCACTTTCATGCCCAGCCAACGTCCAGAACCGGGCCGATTGACGTTTGGAAGCGTTTTGGATATTTCACCTTCATTTCTCCTAAAAGTTTTCAAATGATCACTATCCTGCGTCCTCGCCGCGAAGCCTGGGGCACTGGAATCAACATTTTGGATTCCATTGCGCAGAGAGGATAGTATTTTTACCCGTTTCCTTACCTTGCCTTTTGAGGTAAAGGAATGCTTGAAAACTCTTCGGCCTAAAAATATGATTCATTTTTACTCAGAATTTTTTATGATGCGGAGATAGGCAATCGTTGCAAAGATGGTCTGTCAATTGGGAGTTCCGGGCTTAGAAGAAAATGTTGTCCACAATCAGGTTGTCAATGTGATCTGTGATGTGTTTTCAACATCTTTCACTGTGCAACAATATACAGAAAGTTCGTCTTCGCTTTGTTTCTTGCCTCTGTCTGGGTGCGATATAGACAGGTCACTGGGAGTGCCCAGAAACCGGTGGTACACACATTTGCAAGCACATAGCCAGTGGCAGATCTAGCCGGTCGGTTTGGGAGGGGCAAACCAAATTCAAAGGTCGAAAAGCAAAAAAAGCAACAAAAAAACGTCACGCCGTGAAAGCTGCGATACAATACCACTTGTCGGTAGAAATTTGGGTATTTGGGGCGAAAGGCGAAAAAGAAACGTCATGGGGTGAAAAAGATGGGCTCGAGATCCTTTTTCCAGTCCAAGGCCTAATATTTACACTAACTGGTTCTGTTTGGACTTGAGAGTTGAAGCACCAAAATCTCGCTTATAAACTAAAAAAGGAGTCAGGGAAAAAGGAGGTCGACCACTTGGGGGCAAAAACATAGTTTTGCCCCGAGCTTTTCCGTTTGGGGGCAAATGCCTTTTTGCCCCCCCTTGGATCCGTCACTGCACATAGCTAATTAGAATTTAAATTGCATCCTGACGTTTGGGCATTCCACTCTATTGTGCACCCCCAGAAGCATTCCCGACTGCACTTTAACTGTCACTTCCCATCATAGGCGGATCCAGGATTTCCATTGACATCAACATTCATTCATGGACCCACGCTTAGATGGAAGCCGGCACCACGGGGAAGGGGCCAGGTTCCCCAGCCCGAGAATGGGGAGTTTTGGTAATTCAAAATCCATTGCGGGTACTAACCGCAAAATCCATCTCGTCCCTCCCTCTCCCCCGCCTGAAATCCCTGAAGCTTCGCCTCCCGGTGTTGCCGTAGAGCCAAGAATCGCAAGTATCTTTCGGAAAGTTTGCACGAGACGACACCAAAAAAACAAACTCACCTGAACGAATTCCTGTGGACCGCTCCAGTTGCGAGCCTGACATGGCGTCGCTGGCACGTGTTATTTGAGGTGCCGTCACAGAGAGTATCGAATTCGTCGTACTTTTGAAGTTTGTGCTTTTGTGATGGCGGCACAACATCGCCAACTAGTTAATCTCGGTGTTCAGATACCAATTTAACACCAAGTTGTACGTTATTTTTCTCAAAGCGATTGGCAAATATCAAGACGTCTTCAACCGAGTCTTCATTCCAATTATAATCGATCTCATGATACACAGTGTGCGTAACGGATACCACAACAGAGTGTTCAAGCCATGCTACAACCCGTCTGCATTATCACGCGACTGAAGTTCAGTGCGACCTCTCCAACCGCCTGAGCGATGGTTGACAATAAGCTGTAAGTAGTGTGGATTTTTAAGTACATCCCGAGGCTTAGGGTAGCTATGACTACTTTTGCTTTCATTCATTGGTGTTACCAGTTGCCAGCCTTTCATGACCGTGTCCTAACGTTGCCCCAAAAGCTTCCAGCAGGCGTAGAAAGTAGGCCTCGCTGTGGACGTAATATTGGACCGAAATTGATTTGGAGCATGTACGGTTGGCACGCTAATATGAATACGCCGGCAGACAATAGGTCCCCCCTCGACCCAGGTACCGCTATCCCCGTTAAAACTACTACGCAGGTAAATTGCTGAACAAAATAGGACTAGGTCGGCACCAGACCCAGCAGTGGTTATGGTTTCCGTTCTCTAATTTGCCGTAAGATGAAGCAAGTGCCACAAATAGTTGTGCAGATTGTAGCTTTAATATTTTCCTCTCTAAAAAAGTAACCGAGCTTCTTCCGATTGTTTTTTTAATTCTCTTTCCGTGAGATAAATACTGAGATGTGCATGTCTGGTAATGCCCTCGGAATAATGGAGTATTTTACTATTTGCATTGTCACACTTCCTGGGCACATGCTTTCTTTGAAGAAAAAACATTATCGATTAGTTTGAAGCCAATTTTGAAACTCAGGATAGCCTATTTCCTTAAATTGGCCGCGTTGAAAAAACACTCATTTTTCCTATCTGTTTAACGCACCGAAATTGTCGCGTCCTTCGAGCGCAACAGCTGACGAAGGCAGCAGTTCTGCCATAGCAACGGTGAGAAAGCCGTTGCTATGTCCACTCTCTGTATGTAGCTCTGTGCACATTACGGCCTATTCGACTCCCACATCACTTGACAGTGAGTGCTCGAGAAATGGACCGCACGCGAGTTTTCCCAGCTGGCGCTCCCGTTCAGGAGACACATTTATGTAATATTTTTCTAAACATAATCTTTTCCACCACGTTCCATGAAAATGAGATAACATATGCCGGTGCCTATGGAAAGTATACCGGCATGTAGAAAAATAATATAATGCGGCATACTGGAAAAGTATACACGAACCTAGGTTTTGCGTTATTTTGCTACGTTAGCTACAACCCAATCACCCACCCGCCTCCGTAGCGCAGTAGGCAGCGCGTCAGTCTCATAATCTGAAGGTCGTGAGTTCGAGCCTCACCGGGGGCACATCTTTTCATCGAAATTATGCCATGGTTCATCACATGCATGGCTGCGCGGCTTCAAACTTCCCAGAACACATAGCCAAGTCTCGAACAACTAATATCGCAATACATTTTCATTTATCATCTGAGGGAACACGTTCAGATGGCAAGAAGCCTAGAAAGCGCTTGAACAAGGTAGTGCAGCTCCCGATTCTTGCAGTTTCCTAACCCTGGATGCGAGCTTGCACGAAGGCTGATCTACAAGCTACAGGCCTTGAATACAAGATACGATCTAAACTTGACTGGAATGTAGGGAGCCGAAGAAAAAACCACTCGAACACAGCAAAAAAAAAACACACACACATATTTAATGAGAAAATTCCTGTCACCAACACCTGTTTTGGGCGTTTTCATGTGGTCCCCAGATTCGATCGACAACGGTACCTAACGCTGCACAAAACAAACACTTCAGCATTAGCAGACTTTGGGTACTATAGCATTAGCAGCGTATACCTCTTTGTTGTTTGAAATGTTACAAGGAGAAATATCCCACCCACTCCTGCATTTTCAATAAAATAGCCTGAAGATCATCGCTGACCTTAAGCGGCATTTCTTAGAAAAAGGGAACAGTGGCTTCTGACAGACGCCTGGTTCGAAAAGATACAAAACTGCTCTGAAAAGACATTCAAGACACTGAAATGACTGAATACAGTCTTCAACCTGCGTAAGGCCTGGCAGGTGATTATTATGACTGATAAACCAAGCTCAAATCGTCATAAAGCGAAAAGCAATGGACAGTGTGGGGGTCGATCCCACGACATTCGCGTTATTAGCACGACGCTCTAACCAACTGAGCTAACCGGCCAACGGGGCTTACGGGCGCTAAAGATATACATTTGGTAACCCACCAGTTAACGAACCGGTGCTGAAGCTATACAATTTTGGAGACTAAATGCCTATGGACCTATCGGTCCACGCGACCTAAAAACCTACTTGTAAACAATTTTAACGTTTCAAATACGCTACGTTTTTCCCAAGTTGCACTATATACGCCGGCGGGGCTCCTGAACTTGTAAAATCGAATTAGGTACTTTGTGCATGTGATTTTCGCGGGCTAAGCGTGTTTGGGGTTAAACATTTTGCACACTGCCTAGACAAAAAATCGTAGGCCAATCATTGCAGCAAGCCTCTTCTGTGGCGACGGAAAGGTATCGATCCTTACCTCACACCCTGCACGCGTATAAAACCATCAGGTATACTGAGCCATTATATGACGGGTAACTACTTGCCCTGAAAATTGTGCTTTCTGATAATTCTAAGAATGAATTTTGGAACTGATGGATAACCATGTCTGGTTTCAGCCCCCCATAAGTTCTTTATTTAGAACACCGGTCTGGCAAGAAAAAATTATCAAGTCAAAAGTAAGAACTCGGGCTACCCTAAATCCACCTTCCCCATCAGCATTTTTCAACCGGTCATCAGACACGCATTTTCCTTCTTGAGGAGTTGTACACCAGACAATAATTGTCCGGATCTAGCAGAAGTGCTTCAGCAACTCACGTCACGTTGGGAGCCATTCCCAACACCAGACTACACCTCACCCCAGAGCCCGCTGAGATTTGAACACGGGCCCTATGACTCAGGAGCACACCGGGTCCACTTACTGAGCTCAGTGAGGATCCGCTCTTCGTTTCGCCTCCTCTCCAGATCCATCTTGGCCTTGATGACGACGTCTCCGAAGAGGTCGTCAGGAATCAGCACGCCGCTTCTGGCCGACTTCCAGGCGCTCAGGTCCAGGAAGGGCAGCATGTCGCAGAGAACGGGGGCGTTCCTGGCGGAGGTCACGTTGGGTCACATCGCGCAGAGGCGGGTCCAGCACAGCAGGAGGGAGATACAAACGCCTTGCTTGGAAGGTGATTTTTGCTCAAGATTGTAGGATACGGAGAGATGACCTTGCGGTAGCAGACAATAGTCTACAATATAATTCGACACATTAATAAATTTATTAGCGCGATTCAAAAATGCATACCTACAAGTGATGACAACGGCAACAATCTTGACATCGTTGGGAAAGACATTTCGAATAATGGCCAGGTAGTACAAGTTAGGATAAAACATGCCCGATTAGAAGCTAATTTGATTTTGCTGAGTCCTTCTCGCCTCACATATTAGCTGAAGCTTGGGTAAGTTAGGAAAACATGGAAAAAATCTTGGACAACTAAAATCCTATGGGAGAAGGTAGGTCCTGACACCCTAACCCTCTCACCCGATCTCCACCAATGACACGAGTAGAGATCCCGGGGGTTAGGGGGGCTAGGGGGGCAGGACCCCTGGAATTTGAATCTCCCATAGACTTAGTATAGGGCTTGTATTGCCGTGCCCCGTTAACCCATTTAGGACCCCCTCACCCGCCTAAGTCGCGAAGAGATCTCCAGTCTTGACCAATGGAGTCTGTCAAAATAGCTGAACGGCTTTGAAAACGGTCAAAATATAAAGCGATGACACCACTCTCAGTTTGGTTGTCATATTGTGTGTGGAACTTACAGGAACGGGTCCTGGCGAAGGAACACGTTGGGCGACAGTTCCTGTATTCCTTCGATGTTGTTGCAGAAGAGGCGGGCCATGCTCGATTTCCTGATCTGGTACAGTTGTTCTGAAAGCAAGCAAGTATAATTGTTGGTCACAGGATTGCGTGCCCTACAAACCACACTATTTTACACAAGTTTTGGTGTCGTGTGTCGTGTCTGCTGATCGGTTTGATTGAGATTCGGAACAGTTGACAGAACAGCAAAGTATGCATCGCTATCATCCACGCACACATGAGCCTAGCGGCACAGACTAAACACAGCAAAGACAGTGACGTCCAGGCAGCATATATTGATAAAATGATCAGCGGTACAAACTAGCTACGGCAGAGGTAGTGCGGCACAGTATACATTCAGAAAGTGCTCAACGACACAGGGTAGCCTCAGGAAAAGCAGTGCGGCACAGTATACATTCAAGCGCTCGACGGTACAGACTAGCCTCAAGAATGGCAGTGCGGCACAGTATACATGTAGGTGTTCGACGGTACAGAGTAACTCCAGGAAAGGCAGTGCGGCACAGCATACATTCGGAAAGTGTCGGAGCGACACAGGGTAGCCACAGGAAAGGCAGTGCGGCACAGCATACATTCGGAAAGTGCGGAGCGACACAGGGTAGCCACAGGAAAGGCAGTGCGGCACAGCATACCTTCAAGAAGCGCTCGACGGCACAGGCTAGCTACAGGAAAGGCAGTGCGGCACAGTACACATTCAGAAAGTGTTCAGCGGAACAGGCTAACCACAAGTTAGACAGTGCAGTACAGCATAGATGCAAATAAGAAACGTCATTTGTTACAACAGTTGAATAGATATGCAAATATTGATCGGAGGATCCACAATGCACAACTTCTAGTAATTATTCAGTGATGCTATCTGGCAATCATTTTGCCATCCTTCACAAAAATGACAAGGCTGGCTTGTAACAAGTGATATCGCTGTTGTCCAAGGAAGTAATATTCATATTTAAGTCCTGCCACACAGGACTTAGAATACAAAGTTCTTGGCTGAAGGGACAGAAAATGGCACCTTATTATGTTTCTAATAAATAAGCACACAATATTACGTGCAATTGATATATCCCATGCCTTGCAGAATGTTAATGACCATTCCGACCATGTATCCTTCACTAGATCATACTATACTCCACGTTTCGAAATATATCTTAATGACGTCAGCAGCCAGTTGCTATCTCGCTATCAGGCGCCATATATCCGCATTGCACTGTCCCTGTTGCCAAGGTTTGCCGCCTCCCAAAACCTTTCAACACCATGCACCGCCTTCCTGGACTGGTACCATCCAGCACAATATCAGTTCCATCACATAAGCAACGCCGTATGAATACCATTGCACAATCAGACCCTCGTGCGTGAGCAGATATGCTTGTAGCAGATCGTGCAGGGCCCCATTGAGATAAGTGACGTTTGTATTTGCTCATCCTGGTATCGGGCCTAAGCTTTCTAAATCCTGACGTCAGCTGATAGTGTCTAACGGTTTGGGTGAGGTGGAACATACCGCGCTCTGCGCGTACCGATTTGGAGATTCAGAATATGGCTGTCTAATGCTGTGTGGCCCTGAGGCAGTCTAACGTGTCCGGGTAATCTGAGAGCTAAAGCATGTTAATATGTATTTGAAAAGGACGGTTTTTCATTGGTGGTTGTAACATCTTACATACCTATTCCTGTAATTTCGAATGCAATCATATTACACTATCACTTCATTGGATTGGCAACTCGTGACTACCATGAAGCAACGAATAGTTTAACAAGAATATGGCCAGCTACTTCAAGCATTAAGTTCGAAAGGAAGGAGCTTTAAGGAACAACATATTCATCCATGAGAAGGGATTCCCCTACCGTCCCCAAAAGTTGCAGCAGAACATCAAAAGTTTGCAGATGTCATCGCGTGCAGGCCACCGAGATTACAATCGCTCTTCTGTGAGACAAAGAACCTTGCAAACAGGTTTGGATTGTTTCATACCCGGCAACCTACCACGATATGCATCAGATCCTTTAAGAAATTCTTACGGATGCTGATTCGGACCTGTGCCGTATGAATACTGATCTCAAGAGACAGGGTCTTTCCTTTTCAACATTCTCCCCCTTTGCGCCGCAGTTAATCATTCAAAAGTTTTCTTTCCCAGCCCCACACTACGACAGGGACGGATCCAAGGGAAACAAGGGCGACATCGATATAGGTCCTGTGAGTCTCAGTGCTCCTCGAAATGCGACATCTGAGCTGTACAGACGTCTTGAAATTGATTGAAAACGTGGCCTCAGCAATGGTGCCCTGTTGTTTATCATCTTCAATTGTTTCCCGCCCGTCCGTTGCCAGTCGCAGGCCTCCCTGAAACTATTTGGCCGCCCCTTTCCAGTCAGTGGTGACCCTTACGTCAATTTTTTTGCAGCTTCCCAGTTTAAGCACCCAGCCCTTAAAAACGCAAACAAAACGCTCCGGGAGGTCGTCCCTCGGACTGCACGATAGGCATCCCCGGGTGACAAGGGTCACCCCCAGAGACATCAACCCTTCCCCGGGGTGTGTATTGAAGCCTTAAGCATTTGAAGCCTCTTTGAAGCCTTTACCTATTGCAGCGGACAAACATATGTAGACTGATATTGAACCGAGACTGACCGTATAATCTCGATCAGCAAAAATCATTTAAACGCTCGAAATTCCTCTCACAACACCAAAGTGATGTTGGTATGACGCGTGACTACACAACTGGTGTCATATCATGACATGTCATGGTGTCATAAGCCCTCACTTAGCTGAAAGCCACAGTTGAGGAATACTGAGCACCACTAAAATTCCCATCTAACCGGGATTTGAACCCCGATCAGCCACACGGAAACCAAGAGCATTCCCTACTGTGTCATCTGCTGTAGGACAGAGTGGATGTCCAAATTCACCGCGGCGGGGAGTGTCACGTCCCGTAAAGACATGGAAATGTACCGCATGCAGCCACTGCAGCTGCCGCTACAGTGATGTATGGAAATGGATAGGTGCCGCAGGCAATGTATGCAAATTTGCTCTGCAACATGGCCTTGTGGACCCTGCTTGACCGTTCACCGGTGGGGTGTCGGATCGTACCGCGCCCGGCTAAGGGGCGTCGCCACCGAGGCAGGGGCGGATACAGCGACGCAGGAGGGAGGGGGAATGTCTACTTCTGGCGGCCCGATGAGTTCCCAGGATTTCCTTACTCTGGAATCGGCAGAATGTCAAATCTCAGGACATAAATGCAGTGTATCTCGAAAATAATCGGGACCGTTTTTGCTCTCAAGTTTATTTGTATCTGTCACAGACCAGCCAAGTGCATACATTTGCAGATATTCATTTTGCCTTAGTCTCCACTGAGCCATTCCACTCCGGGCGATAAACCCGCAAACTCCCCCATGCTCCCCCTTCACCATGTTTGGGCACATGTTTGGACTCTGTCTCCTCCACTACTTGGGCGTGTGGACTGCAACAGACTGTGTTGAGGACAGTGACAATGGCTCACTTCGAAATACGATGAATCGTAAATGCTTCTTCCCTTGCACCAGGCTTTTCACGTGCAACAAAATAAGTCAATGCAGGGGTGGGAGTGGGGATGGGCTTGGGTAAGATGAATACGGGGGCCAGTCGACCAAAGGACCTTTCACAATTGTCTGCATCCCCAAAGGGCGCCTTGAGCTAAGCCACTATCTTCTTCGCGTCATGAAACACAGCGTGCTCCCACTTTTGGGTTCATTGGGGTCCAAAGTTCCTTCCCATGACAAGCCAGAACCACGTAATCGTTAACATACAATAATTCTGATTAACAGCAATACATATTTAGGAGTTTTAGTCGGAAATCCATGGTTCTTGATTTTCTTCATTCCTAAGCCCGAAGAATTCAATATAATAAACCATATTCGAACAATAATCAGGATAGCGAACTTTGGTTGGCACCGAACATCCAATTTAGGCCTATATTCTTGATGATACTTCGTTTCAAATAATCAACACACTTTTATGAAACCCTGTATGTTTCCCATGACTTCACCGCGACAGAAGTTTTGTTTAAGAAGAGTTTTGCACTGTTTGGCTGCTGGTCAAAGGAAACGCAAAGTCTAAACGGCTTCCATTGCAAAACTGACCCCCTCCCCTCCCATCCACTGAAGGATCCGTGGCGACGTCCTTCAACCGGTGAAGCAACGAAGGAGGGGCGTGCCCTCACGTTCTTCTAACCTCACTGGGCGATGGGCACGCCCTTCGGTAACATCAACCTTGGAATTAGACACCAAGAGATTCTAAGAAGAAATACGGCTCGATGCTTGAAATAAATAACAGGAAATATATTTGCAAAATTGATTAACTAGAACATAAGTACATACAAACCCAAACAATTTATCTTTTTATCTGAAGCAGTCACATAGATTGATGTACTTTTCAGTCTTGCAAAGTCCGAGCAGATCTCTCGGAATCCAAATCGCAAAAAAATATTTATTTGAAGACCGGTGGTGCGATGAAATACAAACATCTCAAAAGTTTCTCAAAACACCGCGTAAAACATAATCAGTGGTCTAAGAAAAGTTAAACAGCAATAAAAACACCACTGTCAGGGTCTATGCGCCTGTTTCTGGGAAGGACCATTACCTCCTCCCCACCATAGGCGGATCCAGGGGGTACAACGGTGGGGGACATTTCTCCCCTCCCAAATAATCACAACACCCTTGAAAGGTTGATGGCACCCCGTGGAAATTTCACTTTGCCCTCCAAGAATGCGGGCATCTGCGCCCCCGCGATAGGATTTAGCGCCCACCTGGTAGGATTTATCACCTCCCCCTGGTGCGGATGGTGACCCCTTCCCACCATGCACCCCCTCCCCCTATCGGAAATCCTGGACCCGCCTATGTCTGGTGCTGTCAGCCGCACAGCTTTGGGTTTATTATACATATGGTCAATCTCTTACAGCTCACATTTCTGAGCAGCTTTTTCGCAGACACAACCATTAAAATACTGCATCTGGAAGAGGACTTGTGAATAAAGCAGGCAACAGGTGGCCCACCACTAAGTGCGGTCGGTAAGATTGCAGGCAAGGAGGTACTTGTTTGCAGAGCTGCGGGCGGGCTGAGATATATGCACGTTGCAGAGATGATGGCGTCCAGTCCTTCAATGTGTTGAGATTTGCCAAAGGCGGGTACTTAAACATGGTTTGATTGGAGCTGGTTCGAGATTATTCACCCAAGGGCTACACAAGAAAATTAAACACCTTACATTTAGAATGCAAAGGGAAGAAAAGTACAGGTGCCTTGTGTAGGACGGGTCGGGGCTAGAATCAACATCACGTCGACTTCAGCAGCCTAAGTAAAGGTAACCTAGGTAACCTATAGAAAAGAACATCGCCAATGACCAACCAAGAGGAGGCAAAGGGTAGGCAGTGAAATTGTAACTTCTCGCTAAGATGAAGGCATGGGCGCCAAAAGCGGGGGAGGGGCAAACTTTGGATCCATCGTCATTAATGCTGTCAGGCACCGAATATGCTCAAAACTCGCCTCCCCGGTCAGCACCAGCCGGATTCGTCCCTCCGTACAAATTCCGTGGTAAGCACCCCTGGATGAAGTTACTCCCTCTAGATTAAAAACTCTTCGGATTTGGACTCCTCATACAGTTTTGCTTATAGATTTGATAAAGAAAACAACTTTATTGTCCGTCAAAGCCCGTCTGAGAGAGTACATTTTGACGAAAGGGGATACAGCGCCTCCTGACGTTCCGGTGGCGACGCCCATACTTTAAGGTCAGGGTGCCTCAAAGTACTAAAACAATATCCGGTGTAAATTATAAGAGATGGGTTTACCATATCAATTAAGCTCGCAACCTTTACAGAACCATATATTCAGGAGACAGAGTGTGGAGAGAACTATTTACCCAGCTTTGGTGGGTTACCACTATTTCGGATGTGTATTTTGGGTCTAACACTTTGATGTTTGACAGCAGATTTTGAGGCAGCACAGTTCCGGACTGCTCCAGACAGCCTATAAGGAGTGCAACAGAGTTGCTTTTGTTGTTGTGCTGCGCGCACACTCAGAATATTGGATGGTATTAGTATATCGTTATTGACAAAAAATGACATCAAACTCCACTAACAGAGCAGACCCGAGAAGACTTGCAAAAGCTTTGCTGCGATGATTATGTATCTATATTGACCAGTGTAATTTCTGGAGAAGGATAATCTCTGCAGTATTGTTAGCCCCCCTGTCTGAAAAGTCCCCAAAGCAAAGGCAAAGAAACAAAGGCCAAAGCAAAGGCAAGAGGGCATACGGTGATTGCTAATTTGCTCATGATTAGATGATCTGTATGTCCAATAAAGGCCAAACAAAACAAAACAAAAACAACGAAATCTACGCCCTGCCGTTTCACTAAGCTTCATTGAAGCTTCAAGTGTTGTACGTAAGTAAAAAAAACACACTAGTGTGACTAAAGGCCCACACAAATCTGGTAAAACCAGAGCAAAATATGCCACTATTCTACCGACCAACCCGACAAAAGGCACCTGCCGAAAAAACCTTGGCTGATTCTGCCGCAGGTGCTACCGGTAATTAAAAAGCTGTAAATGGCGTGATTCTCTTATTACGATATCTATTTCTACAAATCTACTTCTATTCCTCACCCTCACTGCTCTGCACGTGCTGAGATCAATAGTAATTTGTTAGCACCGAAGGGCCAGTGCAATTAGCAGATTCAACTGATGTCATTGGGTACCGTTCTAGCACCCTGAGGCACGCCCTGTCCTTCGAACGGCTGTACCCAGCGACGGCCTCCTACAATAAGAATATGCTCTAGTCATGTCCAGTGCAAGCGGTGGTGAAGATTTATGCAGATTAATTGAACCTTGTAGCTGCTCGGTGCAACAAAGGGCTCGAAGCCCTGATTATTCATAGTGTAGCCATTATCTATTGGTGCTCCCCCGAGTCTATCTTCGTAGCTTTGGACATCAAAGCACCGCCCCAGAAGGATGCAGCGACACCTCGGAACAGGCAACCAAAGCCGATAAAAGTTGTAAAAAAGTTGATGCTCATGCAAAAAATTTAACATAAAACATACCTTGCCGCATCTTATAACACAACATAAAACATATCTTACCACATAAACATACCTTACTGCGTCAGCCCATTTGGCGTCATTAGTTTAGTTAGCATAATTGGAAATACACCAACAGTCAGAATCAGGAACAAACCAGAGACGGATTGAGAAGAGATGGGTCCACCCTTCACCCCACGCTGCAGCGGGCTGATTGTCATTATCCGAGAGGCCGCCGGCTCTCCGTCTAGCAGAGCAAAGTCTTAGGGTGTGGCAGCAGCCTTGAGTTGAAACAAAATTTTAATCTCCCGTCTGAAGTGGATTAGTATTCTAAGCATCGAGCAGAGGAGAAAACAATATGCAATGGCGACGCCCGTCTGAATGCATTTTTCATCGGCGGAGATAATCCAAAGCTTCAATCACTGTAATAAAAACAACGAGTGTCTGCTTTTCACCTCGGCATATTCTGAACGCATCATCGTCCAAGGCCAAGGCCGTGTAAGCGAACCAGTGGATGACCTCAGATGGCATCACTATGCATGGACAGATATGTGGTTCGATTCGTTCCCGATGTCTACGTTGTTAGTGTCATGCTTTTGCCTTGAATAGCAGTGACGCGAGCTTTCAATTTACATAGTCAAGTTCTTGTGCCAGGATTCAATGCGTTATAGATGCTGCGCATTCTGACATGACTTAGATTTATCGCTCGGCATGTTTTTGTAGTATATGGCAGTCGGTGTTTGCTTTTTCTATGTAGTAAGGCGCGGCTGCGGGTTGAAAGGGAAAGGAAATTCGGAGTTTTTCAGAGCTTAGTTAATCTATTTCAATCACTATTTTCTGCTAGTATCTTTCATGGTCCGCCTCCTTAAATCCTGGATGCAGAATGGAACTAATACACAGACACTGTATATTCGGGATCAGCCCTTCATCACAATCCTCGTAACAAAATAGGTGAAAACATAAATTCCTAGTCATAGTATGAGTAAGACCTCAAATAGCTTTCACCTATTGTATTATGAAAATTCTGCTGAAGGGCTGTTCCCGAATATATAATCTCAATGTATTTGCTGCATTTTACGTACGAAATCCGAGAAGGCATGGCATTAAACATTTTATAAACTTATAGCCATGCTTCTCGGCTCAGCACTGCGGTATCTATCAAATTTTGAAACCACCAGTAGCCATTTGTCCTTCAAGTCAATGCTGTAGAGTATTGAAAATGAAATAAACAGTTAAATCTGCACATCACAGCGCCAAATCAACATTCAAGGAAGTTAGGTTTTTCCCAAATCTCTAAGTTACCTTAAACCACAAAATTATTAGGTTTTTTTACAAATTTCCACAGCTTCCTAATGGTTGTGCAAACACACCCAAACACCGAAACTCGACAGAACATCCAGAAACAGAGCGACCATAAATAAACTTGGTTTCCATACCTTTTGTGAAAGACGAAGGCGGGACGTCATTCTCGAACCAGAACCTGTCTGTTTGCCGAAGCGTCTGGAATTGCTGTCCAAGAATGCAGGCGAAGGTGGGGCCGACCACGGCTCCCTCCACCGGAGACTCCAGCAGGCCTCCCACAAACAGGTCCACGTCCTCAGGTGACCTGGGGGCGGGACGAAAGGGTCAAGGTCAGACTGCGGTGGAATGGAGGAATATCAGCAAATGATATCAATGCGCAGAAGGAAAACTGCATGGAAGGTTATCGAAAAGGTGCGCTAAGCTTTCTTGAAAATGTTTGACAGACAACATGGTGCATAAATGAAGGAAACGTCAGGCAATCTGAGCAGCGAAACGAGTTTTGTAATATCAATATGTCATGCTCAGCTCCATGAAAAATTCACCTGTATGAGGGTTTTGTGTAAGGGCCTCATAATAGGGCACTTAACAGGTCGTAAAGCGGCCTAGCAGATTCATTATGATTAAAAGTTGTCTTCGTTCGTAGCTTTATGTCTTGAAACAGATAAATTGATAATAAATAACTGATATAACAACAGATATAAAATTAACAATAGAGTAGAAAAAGAAACACGCTGTCGGCCATTCAATATCTAACATTCAGCTTCAAGGACATGCGACCTTAAATCATTAATCTCAATTAGACATACGTATATAAACAGCGTGTATCCAATCAGTCAAAAGCCCGTCGATGTCACCACCGACAAAAAGGGAGGGAACCGTTTAATCTCCAATCCCTTGCTCACAAAAAGGTTTCCCCTCTAGGACCAAAAATTCGTCAGGTTTCCCACGTCTCCCACAGAGCAGCTATAAAACTTTCTGATCTTTTACCGATTTGGCTGAAATTGGACGTTCTTTAAATGAAAAATTATAAAGTCAGCCCCCTCTGACCCGTTTTTTTCCGGCGCGGGTGGACAACGCCTTAAGGCCTGTCTATAAATGGTGTAACACAAAGGAGGGTGGGGGAGTCAGTCACAACGTTATCAAAAGTTAGACATGGATGCTAAAATGTGCTACATGGAGAGAGGTGGGGTAAAACAATTCCGGAGTGTGTTACACAGCTTATATAGACGGGCCCTTTACCTGTATAGACTCCTGAGGATATCGATCTTGCTCTGTTTCATAGTGGTATTGAGCTGCTGGAACTCCCTGACGCTGGGAAGGCCGCAGAGCTGCCTCCACTGGGCGTAGCTGGGCAGACCATGGTCCCGACCCTGCTGGATGGCGTCAGCAGCCAGGTCCAGCCCCAGGGCTGTTGGGAGGGAGGAGGGGTGTTATTTGTGTACGTGCTTTAGATATTTGGTGGTTATTCCAACAACGAAACTTATTAACCATGATCAGGCGTTAGGCATCGGAAGAGTTTATGCATAATTAATTTCTTCATAATTTTAATCATGAAGAATATTATGAAGATATCAATTATGCAGATTATTATATTGCTAAGATGTTCCCTGGCCTCTTCCCTCGAATCCGGAATATATATATATATATATATATATATATATATATATATATTAATGTTGAATATTTCGGAAGAAGTCGTTCTTTTATACAAGCTTCGTTGAATATTACAGCTTCTTTGGCGTTGATAAGTTTCTTCGTGGTCGACTCGAGTTTTCGTATTAGGCTTCGGTCATTCTCGTCATACTGGTGTAAAACATTAGAAAAAGACATAATCGACGTTTCGTCTTACGTAAGACATATTCATGTTATTTTGACACTACAAGTTTCAAGTTACATAATAATAAACACACAAGTAATATAACACTGGTTAATGTATCTCACGATGGACCGCATTTCTTTGTTTTTATTCAAATGAGTGGAACGCTGCAGTCTGTTTTGTGAACCCTCTGTTTAGTGGAAGCGAAAAATATATATAAATAAATATGTCCGCTGAGTGTGAACTAAATTTTCCTATCGTAAAGTGGTAGCGTAGTGAGCTGTTTAGTTTGAATGTTTATGACCGGCGACTTGTTGCGAATGATGATGGTTTCAAGTGTTGTTAGTCGTCGCCGGTCATTGCAGTGTGCTATAATCTTAGTGTTTGATGAGCATGTTGCGGGTGAGGGTGATGTTGTGCTGGTCAAGGGTATGTTTCTTAGGAGCACCGTCTTGAGGTGCATTGTCAGTCTGCGGCTGAGTGTAGTGGTTGTGTGACCAAAGTAGTATACCTCGCGGGTTGCACAGTCCCCGGCAGTACATTTGTATTGGTATACTACGTTGGTTTTCTTCAGTGGTGTGGTTTTCTGGTTAGTGTTGTTTTTCATGACTAGGCTGGAAGTTTTGGGATTTTGTAGTAGATGTTCAGGTGTAACTGGTAACTATGATCGGAAGAAGCAGTGTTGCGTGTGACAATGTCCCTAATGACCCTCTCGTCTGTTTTCCATGCCGGTGTGAGTATGTTTCTGTAGTGTATGGTTATTTTGTGTTTCTGCGGTGGCCTTAATGGGGTTGTGATATAGTCATTTAACATTGCCTTAGTGACCCGGCAAACTCGCTGTTAGAGTGCCCGTTGTTTACCAGGATCTGGCGTACCCGTTTAAGCTCTAGGTGTAATAATTTCCACATACTACAGTGACTTAGAGCCCTGCGGATATATGCGCGGATTACACTAGTCTTGTAAGTGTCAGTGTGCAGTCCCCTCCTCCATTCATACAACGTCCTAGATTGGTCGGTTTCCTGTACACGTTCGTGGTGATGATATCTTGCCCTGCATCTATCATAAGGTCTAGAAATGGGAGTTTGTTGTTAACGCTCAGTTCTGTCGTAAAATTGAGGACTGAGCTGGCACAAAGTTGGTTCTTAAGTCCAGTTAGCTGATCCATATTTGCCACGTCAAGATATATATCGTCGATATAGCGGAAATATTGATGGGGCCTATTCTCGCCTTTAAGGACCATATTCTCCACATGACCCATGTAAGCCTGCCAAACAAGACACCCAGCGGAACCCCATAGCGACACCATCAGTTTGGACATATAGGTCTCCCTGCGGGCACCTGAAGGGAGATTCCTTAGTACACAGTTGCAAAAACTCCTAAGGACACGGCGTGGGAGCTTGGGTGCTTAAGGGAATCATGTTCATATGCACTCTTCAGGATAATATCTATGGTCTCCTCCACCGGGACGTTAGTAAAGAGGCTCTGACATCTAGTGAGGCTAAAAAACCTTTAGGCTTGCTACACGCAGAATATCTACAAAATCCTCAACCGACTTTAAACCATAATCATTTGGAACAAACGGTGTGATAATACTGTTTAGCTTTTGGCAATATGGTAAGTGGGAGTTGGAATTTGCGAAATGATGGGCCTGATAGGATTGTTGGTTTTATGAATTTTAATGTTGCCATAAAGGTATCCCGGACCACGAAGAAACTTATCAACGCCAAAGAACTGTAATATTCAACGAATATATATATATATATATATATATATATAT
The DNA here is from genome assembly GCA_034440635.1 of Lepas anatifera. NCBI lineage: Eukaryota > Metazoa > Arthropoda > Thecostraca > Lepadidae > Lepas > Lepas anatifera. The sequence goes on along the minus strand of JAOTON010000094.1, from coordinate 289,851 downwards.
ATATATATATATATATATATATATATATTCGAGGTCTGGCTATACTAGGACTGAGAAATATTGATATTTACTCCATGATTCTGATGAAGGGCTCTGCCCGAAAATATAATCTTCAGTGTTTTTTTACATTTCCAGATTCGAGGGGAGAGGACAGGGAACATCTTAGCAACTCATCACCATGCTCCTCGCCACAGCACTTCAAAACTTATCAAGATTATTATATTCATAGTTTTTAATTAAAGCACTTATGTTTCGTGTAGGAAGATCTGACCTGAAATTTGAAAGGGAAAAGTTGCATGTATGTACAATCCAAATCCAGACCCTTGATGATAAAAACATAGGAAAAATCGATTTAAAGATTCCTTTGAGAGAGATCGTAATATGGTGGACACATGCCATATGGACTAAGGAAATGACAATACCGTAGACGTCACCCATTGACAACAGTCCCCATAGGCGGATCCAGGATTGCCGATCGGGGGGGCACCTTCCCGGGGGGCGCCATCCCGACCAGGGGGGCGCCACTTGTGACCGGCAAAACCTATCAGGTGGGCGCCAAATCCTATCGGTGGGCACCGACTTTCGTATCCTGGGGGGGTGGGAAGCGACATTTCAGGGGGGCGCCATCGACCTTTCAGGGGGCGCCATCGACCTTTCAGGGGGCGCCATCGACCTTTCAGGGGGCGCCGAGGGTCAATCGGGGGCACGTGCCCCCCTTGCCCCCTGGATCCGCCTATGACAGTCCCCGTTTCAGACCTTATAAGTCACTGCAAATCATACAGCACTGCGGTGTAAATATTTATGAGAGGCACAAAAACCCAGGTAGCATCATTTGTTTCAAACAAACTAACGTTAATCAGAGCTGTGTGGAAGAAACTTCTAGATCTGTAATTTGGTCACTACACAAAAACGTGGCTAGAACCAGTGGCGGTCAGCCGGTTGGTTGGAGGGCAAACCAAAGTCGAAAAAAAAAAAAACGTCACGCAACAAATCCAAATATGCCTTGGTAGGATTTGGGAACAGAAAACAAAAAAAGTCACGGGGTAAAAATAGGGCTCAAGAACATTTTTTCTATCCAAGCCCCAATATTTCCACTGAACTTCTCAATTCTGTTGAAGTGAGGTTGAAGCACCAAAATTCTACAACTAAAAGGGTCGGGAAAAAGGAGGTCGATCGCTTGGGGCAAACATGTTTGCCCCGACTTTCCGTTGGGGGCAATTGCCTTTTGCCCCCCTGGATCCGCCACTGGCTAGAACACGTCTTCTGTAATAAATTGCACTTCTCACATGTTTTCTCGGGCTAATAAATTATGGAGACATTACTTTCTGCACTAAATACTCGTTAAAAATTCACAGTTCATAAACCTGAATTTTGTGAGATTTTTTTAATTTATGTACACACATTGATTTGGAGATTAGACCACTTAATATTTACCGAAGAAAGGCATACCTCTACCTCCCCCCCCAACACAGATCTGTAGCGAACGAGGTAAAAAGTTACAACATTTTGCACTCACCAAAAGTATTGGCTCACTTATATCTTCGTTCTAAATCTATCACAGCTAAACAACTCCATAACACAATGAAAATTCAATGAAAACCCCAAATATAAGACAAGTGAATCCAATATTTACACGGGTTACTCTAGGAAACTGTAATCCACAGTTACCCAAAGTTCTGTAAATACAATAAGAAAGCTCTGAAGCCAGCACTCTTCCTTGCAGAGCAAGATCAGATATATATGTCATAACCGGAGCCAATTACAGTTAGTGAGCTGTTCGGTGGTGGAGTCGCCCTGAGAAGCCTGGCTCTTAGTCAGACCAACAATTAGACAAATACTGTTAGTGAGTTGATAATAGTGATGGAGTCGCCTTGAGAAGCCTGGCTCTTCGTCAGACCAACAATTAGACAATTACCGTTAGTGAGCTGTTCGGTGATGGAGTCTCCCTGAGACGCCTGGCTCTTCGTCAGACCAACCAGGATCTGTTCCAGCCGCTCCTCCTTGTAGAGGTCGAAGGGGGCGAAGAAGGAGGCTGAGAGGGGCGCTTCTCCTTCCTGAACTCCCTCCTGAGAGAAGCGAAACAGTGAGCGTAAGCGTGACCCAATCGAGTATGCTAGAATGAAAAGGTTCTCGTAGTGGTAATGCACCCAAGGAACATTCATAAACGATACAGTACAATGTGAAAGGAAAATTTAATGGCTTGTTTGAAGGGAGGCTTTGATATATTTTGTGCCACCAATGCATCAAATGTTACTGGCTGAAAAAAACTAAAAAACCGCCAGATTGATCTCTGCTGTTTTATTCCACAGTATTTAACTGGAACATATGTTTCCATCACTAGCACGTCTTACAGCTAATACTCGGCTAGGGCTCTTGTTTAAAATCCGAGCCACGATTAAAACCTCAAAACCTGTAAAACTGTCAAACTCGAAGCTGATTGTCACCCCGTTTTCTACATGCGATCAGATGGATCTGCCCACCGCATTGATATACTGCAGGTATCCGGGAAGCAGGGCCAGGTAGAACTTCATGGCCGAGCTGGCCGCTGCGTTGGTGATGCCTGGGTAGTCGTCCATAGAGTAGTTCTGGAAGAACCCGGCCGACAACAGCTCCAGCTTGAAGAACTTTGTCACCTCCTGCGAAAGAAGAACAGGTTTTTCAGGACGATTTTCTAAGCAGATGGAAGTACATATAAAACATTTTTCTTATTACCCAACGATTTTAGTTTTGAATTTCATCCTAAGAAATGCTTACAAGTAAAACGGATTTGGGGCAGAACCGAATTAAGCTCACGAGAGTGAATTACACCCCTGTTAGTCCTTAAGCTCCAAGATTAGTCAATTAGTCTTCCAATATTCATGCACGCGCACAGTACAGCGCTAGAATGCAATGCTCAAAGCTCCTTACCAATATTTCGCCTTAATTTCAGCAGTATCGTCATTTAGTAACAGAAAGCACAGTCCCATCATTAAAACAAGACGTTTTCTTCCTTCTTTTTGTGAAATCCCATAGAAGACCCTTATGACATCTATTACTGTCATAACAATCACCCGTACAAATCTCCCAATCTTACCTGCCCCAGAACCGCGGGCAGAAACTCCTTGTAGGTAATATGCTGAAGCTGGGCGACTATCAGCCTCCTCGTCTCCTGGAACGTCATCTCATCCCCCCAGTGGGGGTTCGTCTCCGAGAGTCGAGCTGCCACGCGGTTGTGCTCGCGGGTAATAAGGGCATACATTGCGCTGATGGCTGAGTGGGTGTTGGCCCGCGGGTCTCCAGCTAGAGGACAGCTGTGGAAAGAGACAGGGTCTCAGAATGTGGCAGCTCATTATCTAGTCGCAAAAACACGCTTATATGGCGAATCACATTTTATGAATTTGTTTTGCTTTCAAAAGCCGGGCAAAACCTCAAGCTCAAGTGTTCAATTATGCTTACCGTGAACTAAAATTCGCAGCCTACTTGGCTGTCCCTGAGCTTCACATGGTTGAAATTTATATGCATATTCTAGCTCTTCATTGCATACCCTGTAACTTTAGACTAAACCTCTCTTTTTTCTAGATCGACAGAGACACCTCTGTATCTGAACACTCCGGTGAAATTATTTCACTCATGAACAATGAGCACCATTATTACTGCAGGGATTGCTGGAACTTCGAATTTCACGCACTCAGCACTTGCTCCATTAATTGCTATGCTTAATTTCGCTACCACACCGCAAATGGCCCTATTATCCGGAAAGAAGTAATCAATGATATCGTTTTTACTATCTCAATTAATCAAATTATTTGCATCCACTATCCACGATGGTGAATCATCTGACCCGTTCTCTCGCGTCCTCTGCAGGGGACGCCCGTTCCTCTGGGCAGCGTGCCGTCCGCGCTCATCTTCAGCTGGCCGTTGGTGAAGCTCCTCAGGCCGTGGGCCCCCGCCTTGGTGGTGCCGTACAAACTGCTGCCGTCCAGGAAGGAGGTGGCCAAGTTCATCTGCTCACGCGGTCCTGAAAACCAGCAGCTGTGTGATATTTGTCTACATGGGTGTTGAAGTTAGTATAAAGAGGCACGCCATTTCTCCACCTTGTTGGAGTGGAAGGAATGGAAGTAAAACAACCTTCAGCTTTAGGGGCTCGACTGTAATTCTTTATATTTCATGCCTATGAATTAAAAAATTCCACAGTTTTATTCAGAGAACCATGATTATAAATTGATATTATGCTATTTAGCATGCGGCTTCGAATCTTCAATTCAGAATTGAGCAGGCTCAGCGGGATTATATTTTCGGGCACAGCACTTCACAAGAATGTTCATGCAAGCAATAGATTGTTGGGCACATTCTCGGGCAAAATGACAGCCGCGATTTCAAACATTCGAACCTCAAATATTCAGGAAGACATGCATATAAAATAATATTCAAAGCTCAAATATCCAAGGTCACCGCCCCACACGGTAACCGATATTTTTTCCAGCGATCTATTGCATACATGAAGAGTCCAGTGATGGGCTGTGTCCAAATATCTTACCATACTGAATCTGCCTAATTTTGCATCCAGGATTCAGGGAGAGAGGCCAGATGACTTCATATCAACCTATGAATTAACGAAAAACTCAAATCGGATGTGCTTCATAAGCGAATCGTAAATTGTTCGCTAGGCTATGGATGAATGGTACCTTTACTTATATACCTCGTTGTTACCAAAACAGGAATTTACTATTCATTGTTCCTATACCATTTCACCATTCCAAGAGTATCGCTCAAATCACATTTGCCTAACTAATTACGGCACAAATTTCTAAAATCAGGCAAATGCGTTGCAAAACATGTTTCGGACGGAACTTATTTTCTTTCTTCTCTATTATACAAGCTCTAGAACCCTAACTCACCATCCTAGGGGAAAAAGTTTAACTCACCTAGGTGACAGCCCATCTGAAGCGAGCTGAGAGAGCGCACGTACTGCTGGCACCTGCCCGGGGACAGGATCGGAAGACAGCGCGACTCCTCCGACCCCAGACAACAGTCGGTGGCTCCACCAGTACCTGAGGGGAGAGGGCCGTGTCTTAGACAACAGTCATTGGCTCAACCAGTACTTGAGGGGGAGAAAGACATCTTAGACAGCAATAAATATGTCGTCCCACTTTTACCTAAGGGGAGAGGGGTAGAAGAGCAGAAATCTGTGATCCCAAAAGTACCGGTGGGGAGAGGGCTGTGTTTTAGATATCAGTATGTGGTCCCCACCAGCGTCTAAAAGGGAGGGGTGTGTCTTAACCCTCGCCCCACCGGGGAGGGGGCATCGATGGCCCCCTAAGGTTTTTCCGGGATAGCAGAAAAACGACGAGGCGCAGCACCGCGGTTGAGGACTCTACCTCTCACTGCATCATTTTACCACCACTAAAATTGTTTACCCCGGGTCACCCAAGGTCAGGTCCCTAGACGAGGTCAACCAAGGTCACCTCAGTTCAACTTTAGAGCTCTGTAAGAGCTACATTTCGAAGTCGATTGTTTTGAAACTTCCTACGCTTCATGAACCCTCCAGGGTCTACAAGGTGTATATCCAGGACTTTTCGATTTCGTGACCTGAGGTCAAGTCACGAGGTGACCTCTCCCATTGAAAAGCATAGGGAAAAGCTGTCTTATGATCTAAAAGTCACAAAAAGATTGAAAATGCTCGGCTTGATCAGAAAAGCTTTCTCGGACACCCTTTCACGGATTCCAGGGGCCATATTTGCCCTTTGACCTCTCCAAGGTCATCCAAGGTCACCAGGGGTCAAAAACAGTATTTTGACAATAACTTTTGACCTATATAAGCTAGATCACTGAATCAAATACCATCGTGTATGTCTCGTCACTGGCTTTCGTTTTATATACGGCAAGGTCACCTTCTAACCTTTCATGACCTCAGGTCATATTAGGTCAGAGGTGTCCTCTGGAGGTCAAACCACTGGCGGGAGGTCATTACGTTTCACATAGTGGATAAAGGTCTGGCATTTTCCTATCCAATGGACTTTAGCACATCTCAGTAGCTCTAATGGCATAAGAGTTATGCCCAGTTTGCTTAAGCATTGCATATTTGAGTGGAAATAGCCGATCTTGACCTAATTTGACCTCTGAAGGTCAAACCATTGACCTGAGCGCTAAAAATGTCAAGTAATTTCTTACTGAATTCACGCGAGCTTTCTAATGCACTTTGCAGATTTGCGCCAACGCCCATATGTTCGGAGTTAGAGGGGCATCGATGGCCTCCCCGGTCGCGGTGGGGCGAAGGTGGCGCCGGATCCCCAGTGGTGCGCGGGTTAAGGAGATGAACCTATACCCTATAGTCTACGTCCTTTCCAACCCAAATTAGGAAAGACAGCATACGAGAAAACTTATCTTTAAGAAATCTGCAGCGATTTCTGAAAATATCATACAAGTCAGAAGCAGTATGAGGAACAATAATATCAAAATACCTGTCTTTAATATTTTGCGGATGCTGGTTCTTCGTGCCCCACGTCCATAGAAATCATTACATTACTGTCCATATGACGTCATTCCAATTATCATTCACATGTTAAGAGACGTCCGAAAACTATGTAACGTCAGGCAGTTATGTGCCCCGCACTCACGGTAAGTAGTTATCGATGATAGGAGAGGAAAAGTAGAAAAACTGCACACTGTGTCACAGCACCACACAGTGTAGTTGCAGCAGTAGCGGAAAGAAGGAGAGGACTATGGTGGTGGTGGGTGGGGGGGGCTCAAATCCCCCAGAGTGCCTAGTGTCAATACATAGGCAGAGGCCGATCCAAAGCAATGGTGGGGGAGGCTCGAGACCCCCAGCCCCCTGAAATGAAGTTCTGGATTCACCGCTGCTCACACTGTATATTGATGAGTACCTAATTTAAGAAGAAAAAAACGGACACGAACATAAATTTTTTCGAAGAATTTCAAGAGTTGCTTCAATTCCAAACTCCCTCATACGCAAGTAGAACGCTTACGCTCACGAGCCATGCAGATTTTTCAAAGCTGGGCAACAGTCAGCTCTTCTTAAAATAGAATCCTACCTCGTAAAGTAGAATCGTAAGCATGTTTATCCCATACCGAATATAACTATCATTATGCAAGTTCTGATGAAAAACAGATCCCAGCATGCCTCATCCAGGTATAAATGTCGAAGAATCCAATGAAATACCATTTGAAAATATATAAAATGGGCTAAGAGTTAAAGATTTTATCACTGTGAGCGGCAACCCTCACGATATACGATGACCATGCACACGAATATCCAAGCAGGCTTTATTTCACACTGGTAGCATGGCAAATAGGTTCAGTAGCAAAGCCTTTATCCCGGGGACAGAGTAATTGCAGGGTTTGGTATCTGCGCCATCGTCTTTCCTCACGTGGTTACTTCAGACTTTACAGTTATACGCTTCATTAACACCTGTCTTCTAATGTACAGTTGTAACCAGATCTGTCAGAGCCTCATGGGAATTCGTAACCATTGAGCGGGCCAGGCTCCGATTAGCAATAGTTGTTGAGCCTGCTCCCAACGGTGAGAGCGTCTCCAATCGTTCACTAGCACCAGACAGTGTTGTCACTGCTGGATCGAGTGGAGGAAATCCGACGCGGCACGCTCAAAGCTGATCGATGCGTTGGCGGGATTGTCGCACTTCAAGATAAAACCGTAAACAATGCTTTTGACATGCGAGCGAAGAGCCACGAAGTATTTTCTAATAAACAGCTTTGTCCGGATCATGAGGCTTCCTTTCGCTCGTTTTTACACCACTCTTGGACATCATCTATAAACGAGAAGGAAATGAATTCCGCTTCGAAATCGAGAATTGATGATTGGTCGCCACCACACAACGTGACTTCACTTCCAACGAGGCTTTGACGGCACCAGGGAAGGCACGAGCTGTGAATACCTGAGATCATAGGAACTTCTTCGGTGGACGGCTGCGACTTTTTAGTCCAATCACACGTCACTCGCACAGAAGTAGGATGGAAAGATGCGTGCACTTATCGTAAATTTACAACAGGACGCCGCATCAGAAAAAATTGACAACTTGTAGCTAAACAACGGAAAGTGACAGATTCACGAGTAAAATGTACACCAGGTGATTCAATGACGTAACATGGTCGCTACTGTTGGTTTCAGTAGAATTGCTGACCGCAGAAAAGTAGCATGATTGAGTAATGCCGATTATTAGAAGCATTATAACAAATCTCATTAATAAAGCCTGGAAAAGTAACAAGATACCTGTTCTGAGGACAGAAATTCATGACCATCACTGCCATTTTGAGATGCATTTCAAATTGAACTCTGCATGAGGAACTTTAAGGTGCTGGTAAATATCCAGACTGTTGAATAACACATTGTTAAACGTAGGGATTTCTGTGAATGTGTGTAGGTACATCAGCACAACTCCCTAAAAAAGTTATAGCCATGGCCGATTTTGTTTTGATCTTTCTTTGCCGTATCAAACCGCGATATCGCCCACACATCACGAAACGTACCTGCGGACTACTTTCGTCACAGCATTCCGTCTACTGTTAAGCAGCGGTTTTGAAAAGTAGCACATCAGATATTGATCTCATTGCATGCTTATTGCTTGTAACTTGTAAACATTGCAGAGCATCGTCATGTGCAAGACTGTTAGTTATTCGTCTAAGCGACATACTTGAGATCACGACCCGCGGATTAGGGCGGATCTCCATCAATGCTCGAACCAGGACGCCATCACGTCCGGCTCAAGCGCGCATTCCATCATAGTGACGCACCAAACGGGAGTGGTCCTGAAAGCATACTAGCACGCCATGCGACAGCGTTGAACGTGCAAAGGCAACACCACCATAGACAGGGGAGTCTTCAGGAATACACAAGGGGATGGAGTGGGGCAGCAGCAGATACAAAACGGAAAAGGGAGAATACATCATCAGAGTTAGTTAGATGATACCTTTGATACTACCAGCATAGACACCTGACAACCACAAGTTCCAGTTTCTCTTCCAACGGGTATTTTATCAACAATGAATAAAAAATTGGGTCGATACAGAAATATTCATTGAGCTGTATGCATCGCAAAGACATTTAACAGGTCAGAATATGTGATTTAGGCAATTTCAGATTTAACTAGAAATAATGAAACTCGCCAAGTCTTGAATCCGGGACCTTTGACTCGGAAGGCAATAGCTCAGTCACTAATCGCAACATCCCCCTTCGAACTTCGTGCTTTGGTATCTTAACGACTGCTGTTTAGGTTTCAGAGTGCGTTGTCTTATGCCTCGATAGCTTAAAGGTTAGTCTTGAACGTATCATAAAAAGCAAAACAAATCTTTGTCTGACGAAGAAATGCTGTCGAAATATCATATCAATAAGCCCCTTCGGCTTTAAATAATCCCTTCATATTTCCATGAGCGTGAGAATACTATTATTTTACTGTTATTATGACTGTTAACCCGCGCCCCACCGGGGGTCCGGCGCCACCTTCGCCCCACCGGGGGCCATCGATGGCCCCCTCTAACTCCGAAAATATGGGCGTTAGCGCAAATCTGTAAAGTGCAATAGAAAGCTCGCGTGAATTCAGTAAGAAATTACTTAGCATGTTTTAGTGCTCAGGTCAATGGTTTGACCTTCAGAGGTCAAATTAGGTCAAGATCGGCTATTTTCACTCAAATATGCAATGATTAAGCAAACTGGGCATTTTACTATTGAGACTTATCAAACTATTGAGGCCTGGTAAAGTACATTTGATAGCAAATTGCCAGTACTTTTTCCGCTATGTGGAACGTAAAGACCTCCCGCCAGTGGTTTGACCGCCAGAGGTCACCTCGTGACCTAATATGACCTGAGGTCACGAAAGGTCAAAAAGTGACCTTGCCGTATATCAAATGAAAGCCAGTGACAAGACAAACACGATGGTGCTTGTTTCACCGCTCTAGCTCAATTAGGTCAAAAGTTATTGTCAAAATACTGTTTTTGACCTCTGGTCACCTTGGATGACCTTGGAAAAGTCAAAGGGCAAATATGACCCCTGGGATCTGTGAAAGGGTGTCCAAAAACGTTGTTCTGAGCAGTCTGAGTATTTGCAATCATTTTTGTGGCTTTTATATCATGAAATAGCTTTTCCCCATGCTTTTCCAATGGGAGAGGTCGCCTCGTGACCTGACCTCAGGGCACGAAATCGAAAAATCCCGGATATACACCTTGTAGACCCTGGAGGGGTCATGAAGTGTAGGAAGTTTCAAATCGATCGACTTTGAAATGTAGCTCTTACAGAGCTCTAAAGGTGAAGTGAGGTGACCTTGGTTGACCTCGTCTGGTGACCTGACCTTGGGTGACCCGGGGTAAAAAATTTTAGGGATGGTGGGAAAATGATGCAGTGAGAGGTAGAGCCCTCAACTGCGGTGCTGCGCCTCGTCGTTTTTCTGCTATACCGGAAAACCTTAGGGGGGGCCATCGATGGCCCCCCGGTGGGGCGAGGGTTAAGTTCGTCCCTATATTCCCGAACCCCTTTTCTCTGTCAAACAGCATTTCCACTCAAGACCTGCTTGATAACGAGAAAAGCCTTTCATTTCCTACCCGCATATACCCCTGTAAACAGCCTGAGGCGATAGGGTGCGCCGGGGTCACGGAACGCAGTAAGGATCACCTAGCAACAGCCCCGGGCGGTGGGACTAAACCCAGCGCTAGAAGTAAGGGGGAGAGGAGACGAGCTTGAACCGCACTGCCAGTATGTTGTAAAGAGTGAGCAGGCGTAACAATTCCTACAGATAGAGATTGTTTGTTTGGCTGGACTACCAAGGATACAACGGAATCCGTGCACGATTGCTAACGCCAAGATTAAAGAGAGAATACAACAAATGCAGTGCATGGGGTTGAGTGGAACCGTAATCCGAACCATCCTTCGCGTTATTTAGTGAGCATTGGGCACAGGCTTACGTTGTAGTGTCGATGTGGTCATTACCTTAAGCATAAGCAAACAGCATTCTCTGCACATAAACTGGTCGGATGGATCTTGCATATTATTTCAAATACAGATAAATACAGGGCGGGAAAAACACGGGGAGCTCGGATTCAAAGTGCTGAGAGTGCAGGCTAGCGTTTCATGTGCGCCTTCCTTTCCAGCTGTGAAATGAACTTAGAAATAATCAAATAAATTCTCGGGAAAATGGGACATAGCATTGAAAGGATATTATCCAGACTCCTACGTCACGCAGCAGAAAACAAGACAACACGTGGAAACGCGTGGGCCCTTGATGCAGACAATTACCACATCAACTACTCCACCCATACTGAAGTCGTCTGTTGATGACCGTAGGCAGCGGGTGGATCTAGGAATGCTGACACCAAGACATGGAACAAGGCTGTCAAGAATGCATTGCTACGAAACTAACACTATCCGAGTTATCATCAGGTTCACTGCGCAAATCTTTGGAATTTTGGTCAGGTGACGTGCATTTTCACCAGTGCGGATGCACGTATCTACGAAAAAATCAAACGTAAGAACATTTACTACATTTCCTTCTACGCACTAAAGTTAAGGGCATCCTCTCCATGTTGAAGTGTCCATTTTTGTGACAAAGCCCCTGACTTGTTCCACAGACTTGACCCCTTTTGCGACAACATTTTTATTCTGACTTTGCAAATATTTAGCTGTAACAATTCTCCCAAACACAAAATCACATGCATACCGAATCGCATGGAGAGTCTTGTAACCTGTAATAAGTGAATACAATTGAAACATTTCCACGAAACTTCATAACTACCTTGACCTAGTGATTTAGCGCCGAGTGATTTAGTGATACTCTGCAGCTACAGCAGTTAGTACTCTTCCAGCAATCTGCTGTGATCTGTGCGAATTATGTACGCTCGTAACAGCTAGCGTCGAGTCTACAGCAAAATTCATCTCCCTGATCTAGTTTTGGACTTACTTCAAAAATAAACAATCATACAAACATTCCCAAAAGTAGCCTTCTGCACACGCTTCGTGTGTGCCAGAACCAGCCGTTTTTCCCGGCATGGGTCATGTCACGCGCCGTGCTTTGTCACGCCCCCGCCAGGCGGAGAATGTGTCACACCGTCACGCCAGCACAACAGCCCTTGTTTTGTACCGTCACGCCGCGTCACGGCGGGGCGTCACTGATGTGCAGGCGTCACTGATGTGCGCGTCACACTGATGACGTTCGCTCGTCGGAGATCTAACGGGCTGTGGTGAGTTACAAAACCGCGGGATTCAGATGTCGCTCACCGCTATGGCTTATTGTTACTTTTTTGGCTAGGCGTGGTTTGTCTTGACATGCTCGCGGAAGTTTGTTCAAAGCAACTTGGAGGATGGAGTTAATACATAAGTGGTGAAACAGTTTGAATGGCAAGGGCTCTCCAATGCTCAAACGTTTATCACAAAAAACTATGATCAAACTGTGAATTATAAATACCATTTCACTTACCAAATCGTAAGCATCAGCTTCGATAACATTCTCATATTTACGGAGTGCTACACAATAATACCAGCTTTGCCCAATCGCGATAATCTGGAGGTGGAATATGACACGATTTCTGCATTAGAAACATCCAAATCTAAGCAAAACAGAGACAATTCGTTTGGAAGGAAATGAGCAGTCACTGGCACAGCTAACCGTGACAGCAATGCTAACGCAACTTTTGCATATGATTTTGATACCATACTTCCTTAACAAGAACCAGAGCCATCCAGCAGTACCGATAACAATCAATTCAACGCTAAAAATGGTGCACCGATATTGCGTCAGGTCCCGACATACGTCTGCACATTATGCAGCCACGCAGGTCTTCCGACTTTCTCTTTCGGTGACCGCCGCCTGGACCAGCCCTTCCACCGGCTGTTGCATTGGTATTACCTCTGCTCGTCGCCACTAATTACGGAGGTTCCGCTTCACTGGGTTACAAAGGTCACATGTGTGACGCGTTCCCTTCATATTACACCCGGCGCATTTTGTCTTTAAACGAAGGGAAAGATTTCCACCATACCTGCATTTTCTATAACACACAATGATGATAACAACCGCCGCTGACAGCTGCTGCAGGTGAGGTATAAGGGGTGTTTCCATTTCAGGCCATCGGACGTTGCTACGGCGACAGCGTTACCCCTCCGCCCCAGCCGGAACCAGTGAAAACAGAGGCGGTGCAGCCACCACCGCGCCCGCCGCTTTCTCTTTCGTTTAGCCTTCTGGTGCAGCCTAGCACCAGACCCGTGCACCGAGGTGGCTGGACTCTGCAGGGCGCCAATTCGCAGCTTGTCCAAGACTGTCTTACTGTAGGAGCCGGCAGTGGTTCTGATTTTGTCAGCTGGAATGAAACATCGCGAAAGCAGCCGTGTTTTGAGGAAGGGAAGATGCTGGTAGGTAACGGGTTGCTGTTATCTGTGACCACGAGCGGTCGCCGAAGTAAAAAGAGGAGCCTCTCAGGGGACCCTGCGTGCGGTCGTCTGCAAGGACGCGTACTTGAGGATGCTTCTGCAGTCTACCACTTCCGTATGGGACACTGCGTAAACAACGCTAGTGTGCGGTTTTATGTTTCATTTGAAGTCCTCGCAAGCATAATTCAATAGAAGAGAGGTCCTTCAGGGAGGGACATACAGACACCAAACAGAAATATGCCGATGTATGCCAACGCACAAATACAGATAATGCTGATGGTGCATGACAAAAGAATGATCTGCAATCCTCATCACGCTTAGGGTGTGAATACTAAGCACTTGATAGGCGCTCCATAACCATACAGGTTGGCACGCTCTTAAGGGTAAGCAATCAATGAAAATGAACACAGATTGAGCCTCAGAATCATTTTCAAGAAATCGTGCGTCTGATGTTGAAAAATACAACCGTCTCTACGACTGAACAGCCACTGTGACTTACTCAGAACAAGCTTGAATAGTTACACTCTCAGGAATAGCTCAACAAAAAAGAGGAAGCAAACATTAATCCATTTGGCACAGTTCTGCGAGGTCCCCAAGGACATCTTGAACTTCTCTGCTCCTCTACCGGGCCTCACTCAGCAAGTCTACCTTGACCGGGCGTCAAAGTCTTCTAAAAAACCCGCAGATTCCGGGGAAGCAGACATTTGCCACTCAGTAGTCAATGCAAGATACTTATCTGGAAATCTGTCTAATTTATAATGCACGATCAACAGATGTTCAGCTTTGCATCGTGGGTACAGCAATTGCGATAGATAATTCCAGGCTCTTTTGGCATGCAAAATGAACGAGGCTAGAGCTGCGGACTTACTGTTTTATTTTTACAAGCTCAATTCCTAGTTAAGATTTCAAGGATGCTAACTTACATCCAAGAAACTAGCCAATGGCCACACATGAGTGGGCCAATTGCCAGCAGGGCACTGGCCAAGATATCTGAGCTTTGCTTACACCAACTGTTGTAACCGCTCCGTTAGTTGTAACATTTTGTATCTTGCAGTATAATTACTTTTTTTGTATTCACGTTTGTTAAAACTGGAACACTAACTGTCAAACCGATCTTCATAAGAGACAAGAGTGTTAAAAACCAAGTACTTTTGTACCCTTACAAACTTAAAAGAGGAGTTCCCACTGAAGATGGAACATAACTAAAAACACATTCCTTTTCGTCTGCTTCTGACCTAAAAAAGAGCAGCAATAGCCCCAACTGAAAGGAAGGCAACACATCTCTAGCCTGCAAATACAACCTTGTTTGCTTCACTTTTCTTTCAATTTTGTCCAAAGTGACAGGCTGAACAAGGAGAAGGCTACACAGTGGATAATTTCGATTGTGGGAACCTATTCATCATCCGGCGACTCGCACCAGCAGGGCGTCTATCCTTGGTGAAGACTGTTCGAATTCAATTCACGTTGTTTGTGGTTAATGAATATCGGCCTCCGTAAAATTGTGCCGTAACAGAAGCGCGCCAGCTTCGGTGGTTGAAATTACTTGAACCATGTCTAAGGCGCAACAGTGTAAAAGGGTTTAATCAGGTGACATTACGTTCAGATGTAATTCCTTTACAATTAATATTTTAATAGAAAAGGAAACACGTAAAAACAGTATTCCATGTTGCCTGTTTTGCCCAAAACGGATTAAGGCCTATGACATCGCTCTTGGCCATCCATACATCCAAAGACCCCCATTTTCCATTCAAATGCCTCATCACAGCCTGTTTTAATCTGAACACCCATAACCACTGCCACCACTGGGGAGCAAGACAAAAGAAAGAACCCGCCCTCTCTTAGAATCAATCAACCAGCTCATTACGAGAACCTTCAGGCAGATTTCCGGAACATCAAGGTTCAGCAATAACTAGTCTCCATCACGATCACGAAGAGTGAAATCTAGGTCCAGCATGGTAACAGACTAGGTTGTTTCATATTCCATTGCAAGCCTTGGCCCAGATCTTCTCGATGGCGCAGTATACTATTTTTGTTTCATTTTATTTCTTCTTCTTTTTGCGAAAGGTTTTGATTCACCTACAATAATTGTGCGGATATTCAGTCTTGCCATGAAGCTCAAGCCCAATGAAGGCCAGAAGATGGGAATAGGGCCAGCGCACAATGACACAAACCATAGATTTGGATGAAGCTATTAGTGCCAGCCTGAGGCAGATAAAAGGAGGTCCAGAGTGCAGAGCTCAGCCCCCTCCCCCAAATTAAATCCTGGATCCGCCACTGGTGCTAGTCTTGGTTTTTTTCTGATTCATCCGTGTTTGACATCTGGATGAAGGTGAGCAGAAAGTGGACAGAAAACATGCAAAAAGAAAACGAAAATGCAACTAAATCTTTCTACCTACCTATTTCTAGGCATAAGCCTTTATCCTCAGCGACTAAATTTTGGACCATGCGCTTGCCATATATGTCCTGCAGATCATTGCCCTATCACCAGAGGCTGCTACACAATACATTGCGCGCGCCTTGGAAAGTGAACATTTTCATACATACAACATTGAATATTTTTGGATACAACAATTCCCCGAGACAAATCACCACTACTGTGACAGCTCACAAGAAGCAGAGCAGGTCTCTCTCTTAGGTAGTGGTAATTGTACCACAACAATCCGCCCCGAGGCTCCTACAAGCCGATGTCTACGTATCCATGGCGGTGAACTCCCATGGCTAAATTATGCGTCATTAGCATAGTCCCCATAGCTGTGTGCTACTGTCTGTGCGCTGACACGCACGCAGCGCCTTGACCTTGATACCAGATTCAGCCAACGCATCTGGCAGCACTGTTGGGCAATTTGGCAGCCGGAGGCAGTCTGATATCGTGGCCGCCTCCGGGTCTAGGTCAGAAGCAGAGTTATGGGTGGTTATTGCGGTCCACGCCATAAGGGAAAATGAGCCATGAGGGAAATGTGGGTGGGTCGAACTGGACGTACAGTGATATCATCAGAAGATTGATGGCTGCATTGCTGAGCGAGAGGTGCTAAGACACCTGCTATACAGACAGTCGTCATAAAAGCTTGACCTCCTTTAACCTCATACTTTCATCCCAGAGATAAAAACGGATACCTTGTAGGAGTATGATATTCTGAGATTCAAAATCAACAGCCTATTCTTCTCATGTGCACGCTGGGTGTAGTCTAAATGCGCGCCCTCTCCGACTTCAGTCAAGTACTCTGGTGCAGAAGTCAGACATATGACCTATTTTCTCTTGCAAAGACCAGTCTTTACCCCGATACAATCAACATTTTCAATGAAGAGGTTGACATGTAGACTCTAATAAAACTGGAAGTGGCCTTTTCCGACGCGCAAAGCTAGTATGTTTACGACCAGATTGTGATATCATGCTATATTGAAGGTTTTATTCGCACCCCAAAGTGAGCCAGTCTCAGTTTTGAAGGAAATACAAATACCAGAACAGTGCTCCGGTTCCTCGGTATTTTCCACAGCTAAGCTGGCCAGATTGGGTTCTCTTCTGACCTCTGCTCTGTTGGTACCAGGGCGCGGGCAGCACCCTTTAGAAAGTGTCGTCACCGCGCAGCTCTCCGCGCCCGCCCGAACACTGATACAGACTGGCACTGGTCGCCAGTGGCGGCTCCAGGGATTCACACAACGGGGGCAGGAGGTAACAACACGACACAGGTCAGTTAGCTGACTAATCCATATAGTTTTAAGTTAGGTGTTCAGTCACACGATGTTCCCCCATAGGTAAGATGTTTACCCCAGAGCTAAGTCTGCCTAGATACGCCACTGCTGTGGCCAGCCCACGACCGAGAGTCGCTCCGCAGAGATAGGTGGTAGGCTGAGGACGTTGGTTTCGTCACTTGTAACAGGAGGTGTACAAATGTCTCGGAGCAGTGCGCCATACGCGTACTGTACCTGCTCCTCGGGTGCTCGATTTTCGGAAGACAGAGAAGTAACGGTACTGTATGTGAAGTTCATTCCTGAAACGAATGACTCATGGAGAGTCTTTCAGGAAAAATGTTTAACTTTTTCATTATTGATGTTACGGTAGGAAGAGCCATACCATGCCGCAATCACAAACAACCTTTAGAAAATAAAGGCAAATTGACAAGAGGCTAAGAAAGCAATTATTCGTGCAAATATCATGTTTGACCAAGTTGTGCCGGGGACAAAAATATGAATCAGAATACATGAATTGTAGGCATAGAAGTGTGCTCACGACATAAATAAAACCGGGCGCTATATGACCTTTAGGGTTGGCGTGCGCTTAAACCCAAATCATCATCATCATCACATAAATAAAACCGCGTTTCTTTCAAAACTCACTTACGGATATAAAAAATCAGAGTCGGTTGACCGGCCTAAAGGGATGACTTTATTCCAATCCCTGCTCACTCTTGCCAGTGCCTATGCACCACCTATGGTTATGGGGAAGGAGAGGGCAGCGATGGTAACCTATGCCCATTTGTCCCGATGTTTGGTCAGGTAAATATGGAAATGCAGCACTATTGTTGTCAGAACACTGATGCAGTCGCATAAAGATAGAAAAGGGAAAATTTTCCAACCTAAAATCAAACATTAACAACAATATTCTCACCCAAAAGCGGAGGTAGGGAAGGGGTGGCCCCCAATTTTACAGAGTGGGCGGTGGTGACCCTTTAGGGTCCGCGGTGGCGACGCCTCTGCTTAAGACAGATGCTGCTGACTTTGACCGGGGCTAGTCAGAAGCTTTCAACAATGATGAAACACAAATCATCTACTATACACATCCGGTACACACACATTTTCCTGGTCCAAACGTTCTATCCATTGTTGCCACGAGCCAAGAGCCAGCATAAGGCGGCATTATGAAACATTCGGCATAGTGCCCGCCCGCCGCGTTAGTACCAGAAAAAGATGCAGACAGTTCCGGGTATTGTTTTCTGACTTCCGTGATGGCCGTTGCAAGCATTACCTGGAACCCGACTACGTACAGAAGCCGAAACGGTGAATCGCGGAGGACCTTGCTGATTTTACTGACGCGGCCGATATGCCAAGTGATAACGCCGCATTTTCCTAACAGAATAATTCTAAATACGCAGAGGCTTTCTTGCTCCACTAATAAACGTCATGACCTCAAACAAAGCTACCCAACGCCATTATAACAGACAAAGCCATTCGAAATTGCATCGTCTTTCCACACCAGTTGACTGAAACGGTCTTCTTGAGCCCCATCGACTTTGAAAGTCACAGACTGGCGACAGTTAAATGGTGTCGTCGCCGTGCAAAAGCTGGTGGCGTGAAAATGCTTCACCTAGTTTTGTCAGGCCACGTCTATCAACTGGCGAATGAAAGCGTAAACTACTTCGCCCTGCTCGTGCCATTTCCAGACTGTGCGCGCATTGTGTTCCCAGCTGAAAGTTGCTCGCAGTTGTGGGAAATGCGGTCGTCAAGGTCGGAGGACATGTTTGTGAGCCCAGCACACGCAGACATTTGAACAATTTTCCTATGAAACAAATGGTGACGTCAAATAAAAATACTTACGGCAACGAAAGGAAGAAGAGATTACTACTAAACATGAGAGACATTATTAACACAGTCCGGTGCTTTGATCTGGGGAGGAGCGGTGTAGTGATTTTGGACGCCTGCCTGCTCAGATGAGTGTCCCGGGTTGAAAACCTTATGATTCCCATTAATGGAGGATGATCCGGCCTTGAAAATTCCTACCAGTAAGATGTAAGTTGGTGACGTCATAAAACCTCAGTACTTGCTTTGTCGTTGCACCCCAAAAATGATAAAATCACCAGCAGTGGCGGCTCCAGGACTTCATTTCAGGGGAGGGGGCTAGGGGGCTGGAGCCGCCCCCCACCACCATTGCATCAGATCAGCCTCCACCTATGCATTTAATATAGGCACTCTGACATTTTGGAGGGCGCTTGAGCCCCTTTGCCCTCCTCGTACCCGCCACTGCTAACCAAGCATCTCCGCAACGCACTTGGGATAGAGCTTTATTGTTCCATATCAACACAAGAAATATGGACTGTTCCGAAGCCCACACGAAAAACGGTTCCAGGTATAATTTGGTAAGGATGTAAGGATGCCAGGTATGACTAGGTAGGGATGCCAGGTATAACTTGGTAAGGATGCCAGGTATGACTGTAAAATATTCATCTTGGCTAAAAAGCCAGAGACGTTCAACTGAACCTTGAATCTGTACGGAAATGAAAAAGACCAGTTCGCTTCTTTTGGAGTCAACTACTTAGCTTCCTCAGCCAATAACTCTGACAGTCTTCCCTTACAACTTTTTCTCGCGCAAAACGTCGGAAAAGCCCCAAGCAAACAAACCAAGTTCACCTCTCTTACCTGGCGCTGCTGTGGCGACATGCACCAGATCATGGTGCACGAACTCGGCCCACACTGCCATCAGGGCAGTGACGTAGTCGTGCCGGTTGTGGCCCGGGTGGGAGAGCCTCTCGGAGAGGGCCCGCGCCGACGGCAGGTCGCCCCCGGCGCTGTCTTTGCCCCGAGGCGCTGACAGACCTGCCGGAGATGGGTAGTTTTCAAGGGATGCTTGTCATCGAAGAAAGTAGGTAAAGACAGAGCTCTTGCGCAGGGATAATCTGCATGGCTAGGATCGGGAGCTCAAGATAAAGTCAGCTTGCAGGTATGGCTAACGATCTTACAGTCCTTTAAAGTTTTGGAAAAGATACAGGAATTATACATTTTAGCACATAGCTGCTGATTGTCTATGGTTGCACTTCTTGCTAGAGGAAACTATGCATACCCAGTTGGTATTCATATATTTAGGAGTTATTTATACATGGTGATTTGAATAGAACAATTTTTTTCGTTTAAACGCATGCAATCAACTTGTAAGCAGTCATGAACTCAACTAAGTAAGTATATCAGTCTGAATTCCCAAGTACAGTATTTTTGGTTTTGAGCTCCAATACTTGGATAATTGACAAGCAGTCCAAAATTCGGTTGTTACAAACTGTTCTATTGAAACAAAGAAAGGTGCAGGCAGAGCGATGGTATCCACCTTACCCTGTACCCGCACCTTCGGTGCATGCAAAGCCAATTCCCAACTAGATCATCCCCTGCTTGTCGGAGCCTAGATCTTTAAGCAAAAGCGCCCGTCTCGTGCATCCCAGTCCTTTGGCAAGAATGCATTTTCCCAGTGCAAATTATATAGATTATAGAGCTGACTAATCCCAATGCCTCTGAACACACAGACTAGACAAGCTGGTAAATACGTGTCTGAGTTCATCCCATGAGGGCTGCCACCCGGTCACCAGGCGCTGAGCCCGTGCTTCCCTCCACGTCTCACCGCTAACCAGCATGTTGATCAGTCACATAACACTGTGGCTAAAACTTCCGTTGCCACCGAGCGTGCTGCGGTGAACGCCTGCTATACCAGGAACTTTATGGCGGAGAAAAGAAGCGCCCTTTTATCAAAGGCTAGCATTAACCGCAAGCAGTGTTTCTAAGCTCACAAATACACCATAGTGTCGTTGTTGGGAACCACATAACCTCCAATGTGTCTTATACATGCCATTTTATGTAGCAGCGGCTTTGGGTAACACTCCCTCCTTTGCCGAAACATTTGCCATGCAAATCTATCAAATATCTAGGATGCATACTTTTGCTGTAGCATGACATTCTAGATCATACTGAATCAAGTCATCGTTACTAAAAATTCGCGACTTGAAGAAACCAGTTGAAAAATGTATTGTTACGCCAATCTTTCGGAGCAGGTGTTCTTGCATACAGGCAACATGCATGACTTGACGTACAATACTGACCGATTACCCCAACTGCTGCTTTTCAAGGCAGCCAAAGCAATCTTCTCCATGCAACGTAAGCCGTTTGTTGCAAAAGTGTCGTTGCAATCATATGGTGTTGAACAGTCCAGAGTAGGGGGATTTTAGATCCATGTCTCTAATAACCATCGTTGGGGTTTGACGGCCACCCAGTGATGGTGATTATAGTAAAGGGAATGTGCACCTCTACAATGATATTTCGAACTCAAATAGCCAAGTAATAGTACGCACCGAGAAACCATTTAACCGATATTTGGTTTCTTCCAGAACTTACCGTCCGCGGAGAGAAAATGTATAATTTCACCCCTATCGACTCCGCCCCTCCCCCCGGCTGGTCATGTACAAAAGCGGGTCCAGGGCAACATTTCGGGTGGGGAAGGGGGATAGGGGCTTGAGTCTCCTCTGCCATTGCCTTGGAACTACCTTTGGCTATGCATTTATTATAGACACTGACTTTTTTTTTTTTGGGGGGGGGGCTTGAACCCCTGCCCTGTATCCGCCACTGGTCATGTATTATGAGGTGACTGTGGGAAAGTGACGTATTGCTCAATCTCTACTGCGCGTGCTGCGCGGGCCAATGTTTCTTGCTTGGACCTCTTCAACGCCTACGTACCAAACGTAACTGTGGTACTTGCGACCGTAAATACGTATAACCTGCTTCAATGACAAGTTCAAAATGTGAAACATGCTTTAATGTATGGTCAAAATTGAAAACAATTGTAAGTGCAGTGCAAGTTTTGGTCCTAGTAATGGCTTAACTTTGGTAAAATACTTAATGAGATTTCGCATTCTTTTGTGGCGCATCCCGGCAGCACAGTTATCTATATATGACAGCATGACGTGCTACCACATCATGATGTCACGTCAGTGTCGAGTTTTGTTTAACCTCTAGTAAAGAAAATTAAATAATATGAATATCAGGCGTTCTAACCATTTTCTTTCAGGACAAAAAGGACAAATTCATTAGTCTAGATAAAAGATCCCCTAAAACCACTCGGGGCTAGCCTTGCACCAAAGTACCTCATTATCTGTCATGTTTAAGAGTAGAGCTTGCAAACCTGCTAAATTGGACGACTCAAGACCCGCGGACAGGAGCGATACTTAGCAACAGAATATACATACAACAATCCGTGCGTAGAGCTAACTCATGTTCGAAAGCTTTTTGATATAATTCACGGTCATTGAAATAATAACTATTGATTGCTTGCCAGTGTGTTCTTTATTCATTGTTTACACTATCCTTTGGCTCTCCACATCATCGTCACAGCATCCTTGAGTCCTAATTTGCATACCGGAAGTAGTGGAGTCATGGTCCAGGAAGTCATATTCCTCTCTTCCTCTAACTCATCGTCCTGTTCCGTCCGGCTCGGGTAATTGAATACCCCTGCCTTGGGGAGTGATGGGGAGGGGAGGGGGTGCACGGTAACCCACGAGTAGGTGGTGAAGGATGGAGGGCGGCTTTGACCTGTGTGATGAGAAGCCTGCCAGAGAATGGATTTTTCTGTGTGAAACCGGATATGCTAATACTTTTTTCTAAAGGTCCGACCCCATTTTAAAAGGCAGCCAGGCGTGCCCACCGCGATCCAGCACAACAGCACCCTTACGTTAACACAGAAACATAAAATTAAACGAGTCGCGGCGCCTGCTAGGAAATGAAGCAAAAACATAAGATAGCAAAACAACTGTGTTACTATTAAGTAATTGTTATAAAAAGGTTGTAAAGAAGGCTTCTGTAAAATTTACAGAAGCCTCGACCATTAACCCACTGTTAATAAAAAGAGAACTGATCACACATAATCGTTTAGTGTTAGTGCTCATTTCCATGCAGACTACCCCATGCGGATCTAATTTATTAGTTCCCTGAATCTAGCAGACGAGTGACGAACTAGTAACATCTACTAGAAAACAAGGCTGACTGAGGGGATTTTTATATGATGATGAGGTGAGAATGACTTAAGATATGACATGATTTTGCGAGTCCCACGTGGCAACACCACAGTGCGGACTACCACCGCGTGCAAACACTTTTTATGATGATAGGTGAGAGTGACTTAAGATGAGAGCATATATTATGCGTGTCAAGCGTAAACACCACAAAGTCATCTGACCATCCGTCATATTGAACGGAGCTGTTACGTAGACTAGTGCATAACTTGTTCCCAGCATTCAGCTGGTACAAAAAACGAGTAGAGATCTCCACAAACCGGTAGAGGCCGGGAAAATATCAGATATGCAGGTTCCTGAGCGCCATACACTTGCACGACATGATCATCATATTCTGAATCCAGCCAGGCCATGCCTTAGCTCAAGGGTCGGTCAAAGTAGGAACCGGCTCTTCTGCAGAAGATCTAGTTAGTGCCACCTGCAATAATAGCCACAGACGGCCTTGCTACCACAGTCATTGGTGGTGAGGTTTAAATATGGAACTAATTGAAACTGCAGACTAATACCTGACCGGTGCAATCCACTTCGCCTTAAAGATGTGCCAATACCAGGGCCGTGGGACAGCCAGGCTTCCCAGTGCAATCCGTTCCACTTTTTGTTTGTCCTGGAGTCCAATAGCCCATCGTAAAATTGCAGACCGATAGGAAAACTAGGTCATCAGTGAACAACGCCAGCCTGCTTGCAGCACCCAACTGCTCCATTTTGACTAAATACTGTAAGAAAATAAGGTTTTCAGTGGAAACCAAGGATAGTAAAAGCCCCATGCGACTGGAGAGAACGAGCTAAAGTGCCCAGGACGTGCTTGTGAAGCCTCTGGATCACCAGATGAGTATGGTAGCCATACTAGACATACTGGAGAATCAGACAAGAATAGCCGACTTATGCTCATTCCAGAGCGTGCTTACAAAACCTCTTTTGGCAATGCGTGGGCCAACGGTGGCTCGAATGTGCAACGTAAGCGTTGTTACGTTGGCCATGTGTGGTGAACTGAGCATAATGGGAGCACGGGAGGAATAGGGACCAGTGGGCCAGAAAGGTAAGGCAGAGAGAAGGCATGGAGTGAAAGTGCCAAGCTGGTCAGTCTGGTGGTCATGGGTCACTACCCAATTTATAAACTTGCGTCTCTAAAATATCCGAGAGCGGGCTAAAAAAACATGGACATCGATTGGAATCAATATTTTGTCGTTATTTCTGCTAATTTATTACAAAATTTACGAGAGGAAAGCACAACAGCACGCAAACTGCTACGTAAGAATACAAGCTTCCCATAAATAAATGGGAGAAATCCACCATTTGCAAGTCTTGCGGGACCATCTGCGGTACATTCATGTCAATCCTCGTAGTTACAGCAGCTCTTTAAAATTGCATTACGGCGTGTAATGTAACTGCTACAGACGTCACACTGGAAAACAGCCAGCGACATAACGGTGTGTAATGTAACTACTACAGACGTCACACTGGAAAACAGCCAGCGAGGCGGCATTTCTCTAAACATTTAGACAAAAGCCAGCGGACATAGTGCATGGATCATGAAGCGCCCGCAGATAATAATATTGTTGGGGTTTAACGACGCACGAACTGCCAGGGTCATACGGCGTCGCCAACTCTCACCCTGTTGGAAGGATTTTGGGGATCAGATCGACTTATTTAGAGGCTCCGCCGGGACTGAACCAGGACCGGTGGCTTAGAAGACAAGGTGTTATCCACTAAGCCACCTCATCCCCTAAGCGCCCGCAGAGAGTAGGTGTAATTACAAGCTGTGAAAATAATTTTTTTAATAAAATGATGGTGCCAGACAAAAATTCAATCTGCCTCACTTTCTAATGATCATGAGAACCGAACATAGAAAAGGAATAATCTTTGTCCTGCCCCGAATGGAAGGATCATTTTTATCTGCTAATGACATTATCATGTTATCCTACTCGGCACTAGTGACGGATGTGTGCAACACAGCGGGGTCAAATCCTGCACCATAGCTGCTCAACACTGTACTCGGTAACGCTTTTCAAAGCTAGAAATACACCCCGCCATGATACATAAGCACTTATACTAACATGACGCCATTATAAGTATAAGCGCTATCAACAGCAACTGGACAATTACAACAATGTCTTCAGCACTACTGGAGCAATCTATCCATGAACCTTTCCAACCTCTAGTGCCCTCCACCAGAAGACCGAACAATTCAAACCCCCTCCTCTCTGTTGATGCAACCCCAACACAAGGTACTTAGAATAAGTAGCACGTGCTAGAACCAAGTCGACAGTGGAATGCAACGGAATGTCTGTGGACACAATACTGCAATTGGGAGACGGTAGACAGCCTTGACATGTTGTCGGCTGCTCAACTGAGAGATGACATTGATAACTATTGCCAATCCGGGGCTTGCATTCAAAGTGCGACGGCAGACCCGCACTGGTCTTTATTCTTCAGCAAGTAATTTGTTCAGGTTCCTGACGCTTAAGCTGCTAAAACGTTTCTACATGTCTGGTCTCATTTAATCTACACGGAAATGTGCCCTTCCATCTTTTAGAGATGCTGAGCATTTCAGAAGATTTTTTTGTTTTAAAGACACATCGATTTAGGCTAGATAATATAATTAAAAACATAAAACGTGTCAAACGTAATAATAATTTATGTCTAGATGCCCTGCTCCCATGATTTTTATATTTTAGCTTGGAAAAATGGAGAATACACCACAAATATTGAATTTGAGTTTATAAAAACTGCAAGACCATTATTTCATCATAATCTTAATAATTGTCTGCATGGTGCTTTTTCCTGGTATTTGATACTCCCAGTTAGAGTTCAGCTATTTACCAAGCCTTCATCGTGCTATTCGTCATTGCCTTGCCTAGATACCTCTATGGCGTCACAGGCTTGTTTCAAACAGGTTGGGTGCACTTAGAATATATCGGCTAAAACCAGCTCAAAGGCGACAATAATCCTATCCGGCGTGGATAGTGTAACAATTTTTGTTTGCAAGGTTTTCAGCTATCATTTTACTAAATCCTTCGGAGCTAATTCAAGCATAATTCTTATCTTCACACTTTATTTCATTGCACTTTGACCAGATCCCCCGATAAACCAAACAATACAAAATCGCATGCTTCCGACAGCAGCACGCTAGAAAGAAGTATCTTACCGTCAGCGTACGCCGGCTGAAGAAGTCTGCCGAAGGCTGTCTGAGCGCTTCCCCATGAAGCGTGCTGGACGTTATTACAAAACCCGTCCAGGGACCTGCGGTAACAGACATACACTCACGCTGGAATCATCGAGGTTATACAAGAAAACAAACAAGAACTGTGCACACGCCATCAGTCACTACCGCTGCTGTTATGTGTGTCGCTGAGATACTTTGCTGTGCTGTGTTGTGAGTGGCAGACAGATAAAATTATGCTGCAAAAATAAAGACTTACAAAGATATGGCACCGACTGGGGTTTTTCATTGAATTTTCACTGGCTGGAAATGTGTAAGACAGCCCAAATACATAAAAAACCGAGAATTGTACACGTTTTCTATTGCTTCAAGATAGTATGTACCCAACATTCCAACAATGATAATTTAAAAAAAAGTTATCTGAGTCGGTATAGTCCAGTCCAGTTCATTTCAGAGAGTCGGATCGCTTGATTCGGAACACACGGCATATCTGAGTAGATTATTTCGCGTATATTATAATTACTTTCTTCATAAGTGGTAGCTGCGAAAAACGAGATGAAAAAGAAGTCACTATAACGAGTCAGTAAATGAGCCGATGTATTCATTCATTCATCCTTCGATAGAAGCTCATTCATTGGCGGGTCTTCAGTCATTTCGACAGCTGGCATGTTTATCAGATTGTGGAGCCTTTAGGCATTAGAACAGGTTACTGCTACCCAAGCTACCTTAATTTTGCAGGTTGCGTTTACGTGGATGATTTGCGCTCATCAACGTCGCTTTTAAGGTTATATCTGAGTTATTTTTTGGCCATTTGCTAATGCGCTTTTACTGTTTAATTTTCATCTTTTGTTAGAATTCGTTTCAGGATGTTCTTATTCATTACAAATATGATCAGTACTTTC
Organism: Lepas anatifera; assembly: GCA_034440635.1. Taxonomy (NCBI): domain Eukaryota; kingdom Metazoa; phylum Arthropoda; class Thecostraca; family Lepadidae; genus Lepas; species Lepas anatifera. The sequence continues at coordinate 262,670 of JAOTON010000094.1, read as the reverse complement.
ATTCAATATAATCTTATTAAATCTAAAGACCTAGGTGATAATGACACAGGGAGCAAACCATTATTATAAATAACAGCTAACCATCAGTAACCATCGCCCTGAGTTCGATACCTACATTTCAAAACAGAAAGAGATATAAAGGCCTGGGGCAAAGGTATGTATGTAGGTCCGTTGTGCTTTTGCGCGGCAGCATTCCAGTTTTTGCAGGTACTCAGCCAGGCTTAGGCCCCAAATGCTGCGTTTGTCAAATTTTACCAAAATTGTTAGACAATATCAAACAAAAGCGATTACAGTTTTGTTGGTAGGCTTGAAACCACCGTAAAGAGAAATGAAAATGGGATCACCAGCGGCCTATTGACCTAATAGCCAACATCCAAATATAAAAAGCAGCATGTGTGTGTGTGTCTGAACCTCAGAATGATTGTGTTGGATAAAAAGCTATGGTCCTGTTAACATGCAATTGCATTGACAAATTCCCACGCTAGGCAAAAGCCGACCAATATGCACTTTGCCAGGGCATAATTTTTTGGGGGCACCCTGGAAGATTGGAATAAAGCACGAGTACCTGTTTTATTTTGGACTGAACTCCCATCTTTCAGAAAATCACATCCAGATGTGTCTTTAAACCCCACCCATCGTTCTGTTTGATATGCACTTGACCCGTTTGGCAAACAAAACAAGTGCACATCTATTACCGTGATAAATGAGATACCTTGTATCTTTATTTCATCACCAACAGGCCATATGAAACCCAATTACAGGTCAAGTCCACATAAATACAGCACTAATAGCCATTTGTGCTGTAGCTCAATCTTCAGCTTCCCTTCTAAGTCAAACCAGGCACTGTACATACTGGTCAGTCAGCCGGACTGGCCAATACGGCCTCTCGTGTGAACTCAGTTACTGGCTTCAATACCAGACATCATACACTTCTACCACTAACTTAACGCTCTGGCTGCTTAGCCTGTTCCTGCCATTGATGAGCGAGGATAGTGATTCACTTACCTATTATCACTTCAACCAACACAACATATAAACGCGTTTCGATAGTCTTTTTCAACATTTAAGGCATAAGGGCTTAGGAATACATCACCAAGACATGCTGCAGTATCATTCTTGGTGACGTGTTCCTATCCCTCATGCTATAGATGTTGAAAAAGACTGTTTGTCGAAACGCGTTGATCTGCTGTGTTGGTTGAGGTGATAAAACCTGTCAACCACTGTTATATCACTTACCTATATTTTTGCGGTTGGCAGGTCCTCTGCCCAGACACTGGGCAATACTGCCCCAGGACTGTCCCGCTGAGGTCAACCCCCGGCATTTCTGATCCCACTGTAGACGCGTCCATCCCGTGGCTGAAACAAACCAGAGGGGGAGGGGACGGTTAGTTGGTGCAGCCTGCTGAATTCATGACGGATGGATAGGAGGTGGGAGAACGGTAAAGTTTTAAACGGTTACACCCTGCAGTTAGAAGTTATCGATGGAAGCGACTATACCTAGTTCGCTTCCTGCAATACACTTTTAGCTCATTACCGCGCCTGCGCACAAGGCGTGCGAGGTCACTTACTACGTATGGGTTAAATTCCACAGTTTAGCGCCCGGTCCGACCCGACCGTTACACTTATGAAACAGTTATATTTTTGCGAATATGTGTTGCACTGGAATGAAAATCGCAATCATGGGTAGCGGTATCAATAAAGTTATGCGAATACATTTTTTGAGAAAAAACTTTAACTCCACATGCAAGGAATGCACGTTTCCCAGAGACCTTGAAATAGCATCAGAACAAATGTTTTGAAAAATTATACAATGGAAAACCGAAATATTTGCGGCCATAAGCAACGTCAGTTCTGAGAAATATATTTATTTCCTAATAGCTTTTTACTATAGGTGATGGTAAATAATCTGAAGCTTGTTCACAAAATTCAAAAGAGGCATTTAAATCAGTTTTGACTACATCATTTTTTAGCTGATTTTCATATCGTGTTCCATGCATGTTGGCTGCAAGTAAGGTATTACATTATCGGGGCTGGACTTACTGTACGACTTCCTGACGTTTGTATGAGAATAACGACGAGTCATCGATAATTTTTGGCCACCCGTGAGTTGCCATCTTGAAGTAGTAGCCACCGTTTGGTTTTTATCTATTCTATTTTTGTTTAGGACCACTCATAACAGGCACATTAGCCCAATTACAGAAAGTCCTGGCGTGGGTGTTTGAGAAACCTTTCCAGCGGGCAAGATGGGACGGTGAAGGCCATGCGGGTCTCCCGCCGTGTGGATTGTGAACTGTGGATTGTGGTGTGAATGGTGAATTGTGGAACACGAAATCCCATGCTGTCTATTCTGGATGCTGGAAATGAAGGCACTGGGCCACCCGGTCACCTTACTGATTATTACCAAATAGGCGTTTTATTGGTTTGATTTTGATGTGGGCCCAGGACAGCAAAATCCCCATTACAAAAAACTAAAATAAAGTAAGGTGTGTAGACCGCAGGCTACTTATGCAGATCTGTATGCTTTCGTAGGAGGATTGGGACAACGCACGGCTCGATTTTATTATGATGTGGAGATATACAAGCCGTTTGCATGTTCTCGTTTCAAGGTAGGAATGCATTTATTTTATGCACTTACGCCACATGTAATGCTGGCCTGCTTCATCGGACTTCCACCTAAATTTTATTATGTTTTAATCTTCTCTTGGACTATCACAGAAGACATGAATCTTGAAAAATATTTGAAATCAATGCTTCATTTATTACTGTTTCTGATTCGCATAAAATAGAGCATAGTTTATTTACCGAATCAGGTCTGACTAGATGTAGGTCACCGAAGGAAAGAGGCGACAGATAATTCCTTTACCTCTGCACATTACTGACTAGTTAGGCCTCGCCGGGAATGTTGTCAGTCGAATTGCCAACTAATTGGGTCTATCGGCCCAGCTGTGTGAAAGTTATGACGCCAGCCACAAAAAGTGACTGTAAAGGTTACGATGTCACAGCCAAAAGAAGCGACATAAAATGTGAATGTGTGATCAGTGTAGATCGCTGGCCACAGATGGGCCGTAAAAACACGGCCAACAGGCGACATAAAACCGCAATTATACTATCCGTTACGCGGGGATGATGTAACCCGGCAGTTGGCCAAAGGTTTCTGTCGTCGGTGAGGCTTCTCACTTCCTCCACACAGAACAAGCACTGACGGCAGACTGGGATGACTCTTCACAACTAGTTGCTACAGGGATACAAACCAATTCATAAGTAGTCCTAATGGTGACTTGCTGGCAGGTATAATATCTTCAGCCGTCGTTTTTCTCAGTAAAAAATCGTGTACAACTAAGGAGTGGAATAGCAGGATCCTCTCTGGCCCAAAGGGACAGGATATGAATTCAAGGTCAGTTTTTGCCCAGTCCGAAACAGCGCTGGCACTTTTTGTCACTGACCCGCCCAGCCCGGCAACAAGCGATACCTGGGGACTATAAGCACCCGAAATCGACCGGTTTCTCCGGTCCAGGGCAGATTGTGGAGACTTCATTGCTGCAAAAAACGTATCGTGATGTGTGGGAAGAGACTGCAGATAGGCATAAGAACAAACCTTTCCTGCGCAAAGCTCGTACTTATCGCCCGAAGAACAGAGCAGAAAAGCACATGGAGCGACGCGTGTTTGTTCAGCTCTGAACGCAAATTTAGTTGAGAGAGGGCAACCATGAATGTTTGTGTACGAGGAGGGCGTTCCTTTGCAATATACTATCGAGGGGTTGGTTTTAAAGTAAAACACAACGCTGGCATGATATACTTCCAAGGATGCATTAATGTGGACTCACACCATTCAGACTCTGTTTAAAGACCCAGCGTTGGCCGTCGGCCATTTGTTTGTCCTCTCGCTACATCAGAAGGACATATCTGTCAATAGTGTTTTTATCTTAGTGTTTTCATTTGAACAGATATAACAGAGCAGCGTTCATATCCTTCTTCAGCCAAAATCAGGTGGATAACCACATGAACTTCTGTTCGTACTTGAAGTATACCACATTAGATTATTGGAAGGAAATTAATAGCCATAAAATCCGGAATGGCTGCATACTACACCATAGTTAAAGTAATCGAAGTACACTTCAAATTCCGACACACACACAAAAAACACACACGAATCCTCTAACATAGCCTCTGAAAATATATAAATGTAAAATTAGGTCACTCAGAACCCAGAATCGCCTTATTCACGTCAGTTTTCGGAGCTCGGCCTGCCCCGAGGGGGTCCGTGACATTCCATCCCGGGGGGCGGGTGGAACAGTGAGGAAACCCCACAACCGGTTTATTACGTTTTGCTCGAGGCGCCTGGCTCACCAGGTCACGTGACACTGAAACCTGATTACCTCTGGAGCCAGTGGTCATCGGGTGGTCACAACAAGCGTTTCTGATCACGGAAGGATGGATTTGTAATAAGTATACCTGCCCGGGGCTGGGGTGTTTATTTATTTTTGACCGAGTGATCCGTGGGAAACCAGCCAGAGGACATAGCCGAGGATCGATTTACCACGAACAACGGGCAGGAAATAAACTAATTATACGGCCCAAGAATGGATGCACTTTTCTGAAACCCCGTCTTATCTCCAGATGGTAACATGTAATTCGCCTAACATTTAAATCTAATTTTTGCACTTATGGAGTTAGGAACTCTTGATGCATGCAATGCTGGCAGATATTTTCTGCTTTTACAATGAGACCATAATAAACTGCAGTAAACTTTAGCACCTAGATTTCCGTATGTTTAGCTTACTGATTTTAGGTTCAAGTAATTGCAATGACTACAGCTTGCAAGCCTAGTAGTGCACATCAATGCAAACACCACCCAAGCCTGAGACAAATACTGCACCAAAGTGCAGGTATGTGCATACGAAAATATACAGGAATACTCCCAGGCGTGGGAACAAATTCAACAGAGCATGATTTATTTAATGGGGTGAGCAGAGCGAAGCTTACCATGGTCTAAGGGTCCTTATGAGACAGAGGGGCGTAAACCGGAGCTCAGAAAATGTATTTCCAGTGCATTGTGAGGAACTACTTTTAAAAAGTAGGCTAGGCACACCTAACATACATGCTATCCATTCACATGAAATTAAGAAGCTTATATCATAATGCCATGGCACGGACAAACATAAGGACTTTGTATACGTTCGGGGACAGTTTGTTAATGTTTGTGAACACAAAGGTGTCGGAAGCTGTAATTGAGAACTCTGAAATATAGCCTCGTAATCAATATTCTTCGGCTCAATGAACGGTCGAGGTTATTTAGCTTGTAGTGATACAGGTTTAGCGATGTTTTCCAATGCTTTCAGTTGGGCCCACAGACCAGTCAAGCTTGTACTGTGGTACCGAAGGGCGCCGCACTCCCAGCAATCAGCATATCTGTGAAAGTTGGTGCCAGGCACGCAGCTCCCTGCAAGGAATAATAATTACGCATAATGTCTCCCTTATGAATGTTGATTTCTAAAAAAATTAAAAGCTCCAGGATTCATACAGTGCTGGACATTTTTTGCCTTTAAATCCATGAAGCTAAACAAGAACATACAACAAACAACAAACTTTTTTTTAATTTGCACAAAAAGCGGACATCAGCTGGTGTCTTAACAAAATAGGCAAATGAGTCATGATTATATCCATCGGGTTTCTGAGACTTCCATCTTCAAATGATACCTGATTTACTAGCACTGAATCAATAGGCAATCAATCATGTCTGCTCAGAGAACAAACCTAAAAGCGGACTATTAAGTCTTTTTCTAGAGAAATAATATTAAAAACGTAGCAGGCACCCCGATGGTACTTCCTGAGACTGCTCCTGTATCCTGGATATGCAAAAGACAGCAGTGAATTCCAAACATGCGTCGTGAACTTATTAGTTTACACGTGTTTACATATCAAACTTCATGTTGAGCTGACAAGTGTATTGAATGTAAATCAGTCAAAAATAACAATTAGGAAATGTTACCCATTCCTGGCGTAGAAAACTAGCATTCAAGTAGCTTAAGTTGGCTTTGGATTAGGATCTACCTACCATTCACTATTTATCACAGAATTTAGCAGGAATGGCCAGAGAATGTAGCTGGACTGACCAAAGAATGTAGTAGGGCTGGTCCGAAAATGTGGGAGAATTGACTGGAGAATGTACTAGGAGTGAACAGAGAATGTAGTGGATTGGCCAGCAGATGCAGGAGGATTGGCCACACAATGTAGCAGGATTGACCAGAAAATGTAGCAAGATTGGATACAGAATGTATCAGGATTGGCCACAGAAAGTATTAGGATTGAATACAAAATGTAGAAGGATTTACCGGAAAATGTTACAATATTGGTCAGAGATGTAGCATGATTGACCAGAAAATGTAGTAGGATTTTCCAGAAAATATAGTAGGATTGACCAGAAAATGTAGTAGGATTGGCCAGAGAATGTAGTGGGTTTGGCTAGAGAGTTCAGTATGATAAGCCAGAATATTTTGTAGGATTGACCACAAATTTTAGATAAATTTTGGGGGTGATATGTAGCTTAAATCCAATGTTTGTTACACCAGCCGTGTTTTTTCGGATATAGATCGGACTTGGACTCATGATCATTGTATGCAAACTAATCAGTCTGAATTTATCTAAAACCTTTCGGATATAGACTGGATTGGCTCCAGATATTCTTGGCCATCACGTACTCAACGCACAGCCCTTCACCGGAGGGCAGAACGTTCTTCCTTGATATGTTTCCGGGTTCAGAGTTGTCTGGTGCTCTGCAGCTTGAAACACGATGGCCAAGACCTTGATCAGAGAAAATATAGTAGTGCGAGTTTTCCTATCTAGAATACGACCATATTCAGATACTCTGTTGCGACGCAGTAGATTTTGTACTAGGAGGGTGAGGGGGATGACCGTTCCCGACCAATGGAGGTTGGTGATGGGGAGAAACATACAATATATTAGTGTCTGGGAAACACGCTATTATGTGGCTCAGCTGCGATATGCATGGAGGAATTTGTATAAGCCACACTGATGACCAGAAGAAAAGGGCTATCATAATTGGCTAAGTGCTGATCTTTTAAGGCTGGGGAGGAAGGAAGCGAGTCCGTCCGCACGAGTTTCACCAGGCGGGCAGACGCTTATTGTCATCCTCTGCTCTTGATGCCCATGCTTAAACGTGCTATAAATGCTCTTGTACCAGGCGTTACGTTTGGGGGAATGATATATTTACCTATATAAATATTTATCCATGCATCTTAGGGCATTTATAAGGAGTATCAAGAAAAAATACGGTCAAGAATTTAACTGAACAAAACAATATGTCCAACTGGGTGTATCAAGCTAAAGGCTAAAAGCTTGCGATTGAATGACTATCTTCGCTAAGAAAGTTTAATGATTTAAAGGTATTCGCCAAATTTTGCCCAATCAGAAACTACCTATGTCCAACGACTATAAATACGCATGACTATGCCGATCTACTCCCCGCTGGAACTGGATATGACGAGAAGTTGTGACGCTCCAAGATAGTTTTTATAACGCTTGTCTGATTCACCTGATTTTTGCCAGTGTTGGCTGAGGCAGAGCGGTACAACGAAGACAATGTAAAACAACAGTGCAGGCGCGTAGGGGCAACAAGCACCGCAATGTGGATTGATAGAAATGGTTGCGTAATAAAAGTGGGAAAAAGGTGGAAAATATAGATATTTTATAGATGTATACAAACATAATATCTCATAGTATACGGTTCTCTGAATAAGAATAACCCGATCCCCAAAAATCCTGCCAACAAAGAGGAGCTGGCAACATTGTATGACCTTGGTAGTTGACGCGGCATCAAACCACAACAGTTATTTTAATTATAAACATACATACACATATATACATATATGCATATGCATGGACAGAAATTCTATGCACACACTACAGCTTTAAATACCATCGCTCCAATGACTGTAACATTCCAGGTGTATTACAATGAACACATTACAGACAAAGCCCATCAAAGTGTAGAAAACTGAACCCTCCCGTCAGCTTCTTTCTTAACTGTAGCCAGCGGACATCTGTGAGTGGCGGCCTCTCCCTAACTCTACCCGACCAGCCACGTCTAGCCCGAACATTGCCCGCGGCAAGGACGTGCTGGAGTCGTGATGAAACCAGCATGGCGGCCGCCACGGGCGACGACACTTTCGCGCCGGTTGTGGTGTGCACGTGCCGCCCGCAGCACGAGCCAGAGGCGGATACAGGGCACGGCAACAGGGGGCTGACTTACGGTCATCAAATGCATTACCACCACTGTTGAGGTCTAGTCAGGGTGATTTGTTTGCTTGTACATCACTTGTACACAGTTCCGTGATTTGGAAAAGCTATCTTAAGTCGGGCTCTGCCGAAGGGAGTGACTCGTGAGAGTTTTATCATCACTCATGCAAAGCTCCTCACGAGCGCGGTCAGCGCTGTTGACCTGGTGGCGTCTCAGCTCGAGCTGGCAGCGCACAGGGCTAACCTCCTCCCTGGTGGCACTCCGTCTGGCTGGATGCCGAGGTGCAATGCGTCGAGAAGGGGGAGGGCAAGAGCCTGGTCGCTGCACTATTCATAATTGTTTTACACGACTTCAGTCAAATCGGGAGCAAACGGGATAATTTTTTAGCCAGTCGGTGCGGGGAGCCAGTTCAGATCTGATTATTTTTTGGTTCTGGAGGGGAAGTTTCTTGTTAGTAGCAGGTTGAAGACCGACTGACCCCACTCTTTTCTGCAGGTGACAACGCTTATGGCCAAGGTAACGGTGACACTGGGAACTTAACGCTTGCACCCCGAATCTCTTAACTGGATATCACAGCTTGCATCCAAGCTGGGCGGACACATGCTAGTATGAAGCGGTCCTCGAAAAATGATCTTACCAGACTTCGCATGCAATTCATGACGAATACATCAACGTGGTGGAAATTAAAGAACGTTCAATGCTTGATATTCCATTGGTTAGTATACTAGCAGTCTGAGAAACTTGAGTCTTATGACGCAACTGAAGATTATCCGCTGTCATAGTCACTTAGTGTGCTGAGCGAACAATAGTCAGTATTGGGTAATTTTGTGCCTAATGGGCGGAAATCTAGCATAGCACGGAACAACGATCGCCATGAAAGAGGGGTTATTTATCATCCCACAAAACGATGATTGCGATCAATCCACGGTATTGGGTACCCATTGTTTTCATGGAGTGCATAGCTCCGTGACAATATTGGAGACCAGAAGATAAAACATCAATAACGTCGGGTTCTTCGTATTTGTCTACCCTTCTGGCGACCCGATAAGTATGAACTCGCCACAGGTTAACTATTTGTATTGCAATTATGAGATATCAGGTTCTAAGCGTAAGAGTGTCTCTTTTTCTTTATTAATAGTTATAACCTTTCAGCCAGTTATTTCTCCATGCACTCCGTTTATCCAAAAACTCAGCAGCTTGCTGCGACGCCAACAGAAACAAGTACAACATTTCGGAGGCTAAAAAATAGACCTTGACTGCACTTCCTAATAACATCTAATATCAGTTACATTCGGGGATCAAACCTTCCGTTGAGTGAGCAACTTCACTAAATGATGTACTTTCGTCCGTAAGTCCACAGGTGGCCAAAACATCAAGCCAGGAATACGTCAAAATTAAAAGTAAATGTAGTCTATTTATGAAGACAAATGAAGTGTTTAAATGATTGAACTCCTCTTTATATATACACACAAATATAGCTCTTCCTTACCCTCACACGGAAAAGCCTTTTCTTCTGGTTCATCGTTAAGCCACGATTATAGATTTGAAAGGTGCGAGAAATCAGCGCGTGGTAAATTTTCAGCAAGAGTCAGCTCAAATGGAGGGGAATTCCTGGATATGCCCATTGGAATGCGGATATACGCTCTTAGTGGTTTGGTGGAATTTCCGAGGCACGCAACCTGGACTCTACGGAATCGATGTCTTTCCAAAACGAGCTTGCACCCCTGAATTAATACATTTTCTTTGATAAAGATCATTATCCTGCTGCAGAGAACGACCGAGACATGAGATTCTGCAAAAGCTTAAGGGTTTCCCCAGCGGAAGACCACTCAAAATAGTCAGTTTCAAACTAAGTTCTCACTGATATACAAGGAGATAACTTTGAAACACTATATTCACCCGTTTTTTTACAGTGAAGTAATCTCCGTCTACGACGTTAAAGCTCCTGAGTATTTCAACCTTAAAAATGGCAATATATTTGTGCGGTAAAACTAAATCTATATGGCAAGGCCTCATTTCATCTAAATGCAGCATTTGGCATTACAATAAGGCGGTGCTTGATTTCTCCGTGTTCGGAAGTTGCGGGATATGCCGACATGTCGCAACGGTGCAATTTTGTCCAAGTTTCATGACAGCCAAATTATAGATTGATTTGATAACAACCATTACTAGCAGGAACATGCAGCATTGCATCGTGTTTATTTCGGACAGGGAAACGTGTACTGTTGCTATGATCTGAAACTACTGCCGGATGTCCCGCGAGCGGATTTTCACTGGCATACAGGGAATTTCCACTTATAATGAAATGTAATCTCAGACAGCCAAGCGTTAGGGCTTACAGGAAAATCCCAGCTCTGTTTATTCCAGAACACACCGTCTGTGGAGAAATATCGTGGATTTAGATCGGGTATCAACCCCGCAAACCCCAAATTCCCCCCGCTCCCAAGTCTGCGCATCCGGCACCAGCTACGCCCACCACGTTAGACCAATAGAAAGAGAAGTAGTATATGCACGCATGCATGCACTCAATATGCAGTCTGCTTAGGAAGCTCTGTTTGTCTGCAAATCTTGAGTTCTGGAAGAAGCGAAACTTGAAGAGGAAAATTTCGGCATTCTCTACGCGGATGACGGCTCCGTTCAAATCCCATGAAGGTCTCATATTCCCCTTAAGCTACAGAGTCGGGTATCACGCCTTCCTATCCTTTTTATGTCGAAGACCTGTGGCTAATGTCTTCCTTTTCGCCTTACCAGAGACGCCTTGCTCTCCATAGGAACTAGACACCACTACAAGACACCAACTGGGCTGCATCACACGCTCCGCCACTCACTTTCGGCAATCAACCATACCATGTTAGCCATTACACTTTGCGGCTTCCGCTGTGTTCGCGCAACGTGCCGAAGGTGGCTGGGTATTCCCAGCAGCGGGGGCAAGGACCGCACAGTGAAACCCAGCTGAGCCCGCGCCATACCCTGTGGTACGCAAGCTCCGTCGGCGGGACGTCCTTGCTCCGGCGAATACCATAACAGAGCGGATGCCTAGGGGTGTCAAACGCAGTTCACATATCGATCGGACCGAGCCTCAGGTAGGGCGCTAAGGCATTGTTTCGACTGGAAATTTGTTGTGTGGTCTGATGTACAGATATACTTTGTTCTACAGCTGCGTCGTTCAATCAGCTAAGCTCGAGATCATGCTGGTGAGTCAGCCGAATCCCGGGTCGCGGGTTATCTACCAGCACCCCTACCCAGGAGTCAAACACCTGGTCGTGTCGTTCACCCTCCAGCTTACTAACGGGCGACCACTGACCTGCTGTTTACTTTCTGCTGTGGATCAAAGCCACTGGCATCCCCCCGCCGCCTATCACAGGGGCGTGAGAGGGGGATCAGAACGTGACCAAGGTCGGCGGCCGGAGGTCACGCACCCCTGGATTCCAGCGAAGGTGAGAGTGGCTTCACAGGAAATACGCCTGGTGGACTCCTGAAGGAATTTCCATTTCAAATGCTATAGGTTTTGAAGCTTCTATACATGCTCAAGCTTAACGACACATCTTCTGGAGATTGGGAATTGGAGTCAACTCTTTACGCAGAAGGAATGTGTCTGTCAGACAAACATGGAGACATGCAAGTGAGACGTGCGTGCTAAGGCATCGTCATACTCACCGTCTCTTTTCTTACAATTCAGAAGCGTATAATACATAAGCGGCAGAGCAAGTCCTCCCTTTAGAACTTTTGGGAGCATATGAGGACAATCGTGATTCCGAGGTGGACTAGGCAGAGTTATCTCCACCCAAAAGGTGGGGGGGTCATCCCTTTCCACAGCTTCTTGGTCCTACCAAGCTCTGTTCTTGTCCTTACAAGAGTCCCTCAGGTGGATGATGTTGAGCGTGGAGCAACTTCTGACTTATTTTCGATGTTATATATGTGTTCCATGTTAGTGTTGGCTGTATTCGGTAGGATGTAAACGACTTCATACTCTCTTTTTACGTGAGAAACAACTTGAATGTTTTTATGTCTGGCACAGCTTGGAATCTTTTTGAATCTCCACCGCTTGGAGATGCTGTCAGCTCCTCTACTAGCCGCAAACTTATGTTCAAAGAACCGGAGACAGCTCCCAATATCAATTACACTTCTTTTAGATAGGCCGCAATCAATTCATCAGCAATCTAGTTGTTAATAGTAGTTAAAGACACAAACACTAAAACAACAACTTTTTAAAGTTCTTGGGGAGACCCTCTCGCAGTCCTTCTGCTGCGCACGTTCCAGTGTCGTGCGACCACCTCCACGAGCGAGAGTGTAACTACGCCACCAAGGCCAACCGCTCCCAACCATACCTGGGTCATCGGTTCGGTTGTAATTAATGACCTGGCGCCTTCCCGATTGCGAAGAAGACATGATGAATTCAGAGATGGACAGGAGACGGCATTCCACTCCAGGTGAGCGGAATTAATGGTTATTTATACCAGTCGGTGAACGAAGAAAGTGAACGCATGCCCGATTCGGCGCCGCCGGGAGAGAGCGGGCCAGTGGATAGAGGGCACGCGATACAGGGGTGAGATAGAGGGGAATGTGAGGCATGGAAGATACAAAAGAATTAGAGGGGATTATAGGGACAGAGGGAGCGAGGAATGTGGCAGAATATTCATATCACCTGACCATAAACACAATCCCTATACATATAAATTCTTACCTTGCCATCAGCGGGTCCAGACAAGGTCACTTGGGGTGGGGATGGGAGTAAATTCGGGAAATATTGGGATCATAGTGGTTCGAACACAATTTGAATAGCATTTGGTTGTTTGAAGAGGCTATGGCTCCCTTGACCAATGGGATCCGCCAGTGACCCTAATTTGTATTTCATTGAAGACGATGTTTCATGGCACAAAATTTGCAAAGAAATGATAAATTTATAAACGTTTTGAATGTTATATGGGTAGGAAAGAGTGGGAAGGGAATTGCATTGAAAGACCATTTTTAAAAATAACAAAGGAAATTGAAAGATAATTTATAATATTTCCTATAAGACCTGCGCTGGCAGAAAGTATTTTATTTCACATACTCTTGGTGTGTATAGTATTAATATCCTTAATGGTTATACCAACTAACTGTTACTTAGTATTTCGCTTAATGTTAATTCATAGGGGAAATGTTTTTAATCGCAAGCGTTGCACATTAGAAATATCGGCGGGAACATCCTATGCGAAAGGTCCCAGTTAAATATAAGAATAAATGGTGCCGATAGCAGGTCATTTCTGCTGACAAAACTTGTAAAAGTATCGTTTTGCGTTATGCATACCTGTTTGACTGCGAAGATATGACAATTGTTCACTCCCAGCGTCCTCCACCACTATAATGGCACTCATTGAATGCACAGGGACACATCTTTCGAAATGTTGTCCTTCATTAAGCACTGAATATTGTGACTTGAGCAGCCAGGAGCCACTCAGCCAACCAATCAACCAGGGGCCACAACCCAAACCAATCAACCAGGGGCTACTACACGAACTAATCAACCAGGGGCCACTGCCCAAACCAATCAACCAGGGGTTACTACTCAAACCAATCAACCAGGTGTCACTACCCAAACCAATCAACCAGAGTTCACCCCACGAACCAATCAACCAGGGTTCACTCCTCAAACCAATCAACGAGGGTCCACTGCACGAACTAATCAACCAGGGGCCACTACACGAACCAATCATCCAGGGGTCACTACCCGAACCAATCAACCAGGGGTCACTACACGAACCAATCAACCAGGGGCCACTACCCGAACTGATCAGCAAGGGGTCACTACCCAAACCAATCAACCAGAGTTCACTACCCACGAACCAATCAACCAGGGGCCACAACACAAACCAATCAACCAGAGTTCACTCCACGAACCAATCAACCAGGGGCCACTACCCGAACCAATCAACCAGAGTTCACTCCCACGAACCAATCAACCAGGGGTTACTACCCAAACTGATCAGCCAGGGTTCACTACCCAAAGCAATCAACCAGGGGTCACTACCCGAACCAATCAACCAGAGGTCACTCTACGAACCAATCAGTGAGGGGCCACTAAATGAACCGATCGATAAAGGGGAAAACGCAGGAAGCAGAACAGCGAGGCGTTACTGAGCAAAGCAAGTAGAGAAGGGGGGGACTCAACCACAGCAAACAACCACTGGTACCAAGCCTCCAATGCCATGAGGCACAAATCCAATTCAATCCAATCCAATGAGACACAAAGACAACCCATCACGCGGCTTACCTGACTACGAGATGTCGCGTCGCCTCCTCTGCTATGAGAGCTACCGCAGAGCTGTTCCTGCCCTTGTAGGTGGGCAGATGTGCCGCGGTCCACAGTGCTGATGCACTGTAGGGGTCCACGCGACCTCCTGGAAACAAGCACATCGGACCAGGTCAGAACACCGCTCAGGAATGCTTGGTCATTTGGTATAAGACCAGGTATTGCAAATCTGATGTTTGGTTTTTGACTGATATTCTTGACATGGTGGCGTAATAATAAATTTAAGCCCTTAGGTTCTATACATATACAGTATGTAGGCATACACTGAAAAAATAAGCATGTTATTGTTAAAAAGACAACGAACAAGTGAAAAACAAGGGGCGTGGTATAGCACTTCCCATGTCAGGCTGGTCAAATAGGAAATACGTTTAGGCTTAGTTTCTGTGTATTCAGGTGCTAGGATGCCACATCATCTAGGGCTGTTTGCTTATACTTAGTTGATGGAAATTCTCAGTACATGGAATGTTTTAGGATATTTTGCTGTTGATAGATGCTGTAAGCTCTCAGCTATCTAAATCCATTTTATTCGACTAATTATCAAACCTGCATGCACTGATAATGTTCTGGTCATATGATGAACTTCCCAGGACATCACTGTTATATAAAATACTATTTTTTAATTCCCCTACCCATAATCAGGTAGGCAGGGGTGCCCTTCCCTTTCCCGTGTGCCCAATTGTAGGTTGGCCTCTCGCCGAAAAAGAAACTAGGAATCGTTAGAAAGAATAGTTGGCTGAATAATGTTCTGGGTCACACCACTCCCTGCTATATTTTTCTGTTGTTTTCTTAATCATGATATGCTTATGAACAAAGGACATCCTCCTACCTTCAGCATTAAATCAGGTATCTCCTTGGACACCACGCAAGATCATAAGCTAGCTTGTAACGTTTGCATGGTGTCCAAGGATACATAGTCATTGGGAAAAATGGGACAATTTTGTTACTGAAACAAATTGGCGCGGCTAAGCACGAACAGCATACAGAAATTTCAGTTTTCTAGGCATTTTTGCGTACACACGGCAAATTGAGACGGTCACAAAAATAAACAAAGACAGACACACATACATACATGCACACTTTCAATTACAATGGCCGAGACAATGAAACAAACAGAGTGACCACCAACCAATAGAATACCAACAACCCATTCGAAAATGTTTAACAAGCTGTACAGATCAATGAACACACCATTTGTCCGCTGATTTTATGCGGAAGAACTTGAATGGCCGTGACCGCTCGCGCTGATGCCAAATCCAAACAGTCCACACCGTCAGACCTTGACGGAGCGTCCGTGGTTCCTTATTTGCTGACCAGGTCCTTCGAGGGAAACCCCCGAGCTAACGTACTGCGCCGTGTGCAGTAATGAGATACGAACGCCAGTCCTGCACACATCGGGGCGCTGAGCCGGAGCGTGGGGTGAAGACACATTGCGACCCTGAAGCCGTGCAGAGCCTGGCTTCACCCCTCCGTTCTCCCAAGATGGGTGTCATGTCCTGCCGTTGGCCTATGCTAGATCAGCTATCTAAGCGACAGGCCACTCCGGCAAGCGAAGGGATTGTTAGAGGCAGCAGAAGTTTAGAGAGAAAGAGAAACAGCAAACATATTATGCCATACAAAAGTATGGGTACAGGCCATAGGCGGATCCAGGGGACAAGGGGGCGTGCCCCCTCCGATCGACCCGGCACCCCTAAATGGTCACAGCGCCCCTGTAAGGTCAATGGCGCCCCGAAATGCGCTCCCGGGGGCACCCCATCGGCAGTCCTGAATCCGCTTATGATACAGGCTCCTAGGAATCTGTGAAAATGATTCAATTTCTAACTCAGACCCCTAGTAGCGGAAAACGCTAGATGACGTGAGTAATTTGGCGCTGCAGCTGACAAGACAAAGGTGAGCCCGATCACTTACACTGGAGACAGACAGTTCACTTATTTGATTATGCAAATAGTACATTGCACTCAGTAACTACCTCAATCCATTCATGGGTTGCTCATCTCGATTATGGTTCTTAATTTAGGCTATATGTTAAAAGTGAAGGTTCCAGACGGCAGGATAAGGTGAACTAGGGCAGTGGCGGATCCAGTACTTTATTTGGGGTGGGGCTAGGGGGCTCGAGCTTCCCCGGCCATCGCCTTGGAACAGCCTTCGGCTTTGCATTGACTATAGATACTGACATTCGTGGGGGAGGGTGGCTTAGGCCCCCTAGCCACTGAATAGGTATCCGTATCCGCCACTGGAATAGGGTATTGTCTAGGCTTTCGGAGGTCCCCAATATTACTCTGGGCATTGGAGGTTCCAATTGTCATGCTGTGTTGAAGAAATACACTGCGTGATATTTTTAAAAGAAATCCAAGTCGAACTATTTATTCTATATTTACCTCTACGTATCAAATACCAGCATTTACACACAGGAATCCCCCTAAACTACAAGCTGCTAGAGATTTGATTTGTAATATAACAAGCTGGCAATAGTGCAAGCACTAGTTAATTCTACACAAATACAGCCGCTGGCATTGGCCATGTTCCCTTGTCCACCAATGACCCTCGACCCATACCCACAAAAAACATAAACGAAGCGTAAGCTGTCAAGTTTTATGAATGTGCACATTTTCAAACGATAGATCATCACCAGTAAGAATATTTCACTCTTAACAGCAGAAGGCTTTCAGCCATGCGTCATCAAATTTCGGTAAAGTGAACTACAGCACAGCCACGAAGAAACACATTATTTATAAAATAATTTGTACGTGGATTGTGAAATAAAACATCTGCGGTGCAAATAATGGCATGTGCGGAGTACTGAACCGTGGCATAAGTGAAGTGAAATCATGACAGACTCGCGCCCACTCGTAAAACTACGCAACTCACCACAGCCATTCCCCTAGTGCCTGCAGGAAGTTTCGCCTGACCTTACCGTCAGAGCATCGAATATCACTCGCAAAAAGCCGAACACACACACACACACACACACACACACACACACACACACAAAAAGTGCACACGTCAGACACAAAACCAGGTCCAAACACTCTTTTACCCAAACATCATGTTTTTGAAATGCGAGAGATGACAAAACCGGGCAAACATCACTGCGAGTTCACACGCTTCAGTGCACAGGAGTCCTCCATTTTCTGGACACTGGCAGCGCCTCTGCGCCCCAGGCTCTCATCAGGGCAGGCAGGCGGAACGCAGAAAAGTGGAGCAAGGTTGTAACCATACCAGGGTGCTTCACGCGCGGCGATTCGCACACGAGGAATGGAGTAGGCGTACGCTTGTTCATAGCCGATTGTTGGACGCGTTCTCAGAATTTCTAGCCGCTACCAAGGCTACGCATGGCGTGAAAGAGTTGGGGTCGGTGAGAAGGGCGAATGACTATGTTTGTTAAGATAATCACGATGGAAGAGCGCAAAATGGCCCGAGATGCTTGAGTACTGTTAAGATACAGCACGTGCACTTTGAAAAATAGGTAGCTTCTGTCTTTAGCTGCAAAATATTTAGATGTGGTCTATATTTTTCTGACACAGTGCTTGCAAGAAATATACGTTCTGTTCTTTAGCATGTGGCTCCAAATTTACATAAACACTTTGGTTAAATAGTTGGTTGGTTGGTTTAATGTTTTTCTCCCTAAAGCCTAAAATGACCACGATACGATATTAATGGAAAATTAATGTTATTTCAATCACTACCAAGGCTTAAACAAGGTCTCTGAGACGATTTCCTTACCAATCATCACAAGCATTGCTCATCTGAATTAAAAAAAACGTAGCAGCTTCTCCCTTCCATATCTGAATCCACACCGGCATTCAATTTGTGCTTTCGAAATTGCCAAGCTGCACTTACCACTCCACACGTGGAGATCGAGACTTAACTCGCACTGACCAAGGAACCCAACTGGTTACCTCAGTTTCCCAACCGGTAATAAGAGCCATGCAAATTTGAACTCCTAATGCCCGCCCGACCCATGAGTGAAGCTAAACTGCAGGTGGAGGGAGTGTGTGTGTGCGCCCAGCCGGATTGTGCAATGCACCGTGCACAATACAGGTCAAATTGCGTATGGGTCACCGCATTTGAGTTGGCGTGCAATAGGTTGGGTGTGGGAGCGTGCTATGGTTCGGTAAATACGGTACTTCCGTTTCAATTGTGTCGGTCTGGCCGGCTCGCCACGCACACGTTCAGTGCCCGCTCGAAATAAAGGTGATCATGGTAACTGGTGAAACGAAGCTGTTGAAGGCCAGTGAATCACAATGAGAACACATATGATTAGCTTCTGTAGTTTAGAAGACGTATAATACGGGTAATTCAAACAATCAGAATGCCACCCAATCTAAGTTTATCACTCCTGAATAAACCTGCTAATATAGGAAGTCCGTGCTCCTTTAAAAAAATATCAATTGGACTAGCAGATACCATTGAAATTATGATATCGCTTCAATTATTACCAAATCCAGCATCAAAATCGTTATTCAAGCTAGACCTAGAATAATGCAATGCAATAACATTGTTCTCGCTGCTCGTAAATTTGAGTGTCTATCGCAACGGCTAGGAACCGGAAAAGCGTTCCAATCCAATGAACATCTCTCAAGTACTAAATAACTACCGGCCACATAAAACCACGCAACGCCTAGATCTAGCGCAAGTACCTACCTACACATCTTACATGGCACGGTATTACATAGCTCGGCCACAACAGGCTGGCCTGATCCTGGGGCTGATACCCCGGGACCCGCCCATTCACGCACAAGGCAATAATCCCGCAAGTCCTGTCGCGACCCGCCTCTGGCGAAATTTCACTTTTGCTGGCGCCGGCCGTCGCGACCGCCCGCTCCCAGATCAACAGCTGACTGCGCCATCATTAGCTGACTGCCCTCGGACGGTGGCGTCGTCTGGGGACGGTCAGAAACGTCGCCCCCGGCAAAACAGTGAGCTGGTGAGTGAATCTTCAAACTCCCGCTGGTAAAAATTATATACTGTAAGCAAAAATACAACTTTCGAATTCGTGCTCTTTATTACTTTCTGGATATACCGGTCAGAAAACTTCAGTGGTCTTTCAAAATGTGAGCAAAACTGTACTTTTTGTTCACAGAATCAGAGCGATGGGGCAAGCTCAACTGGCCCCCCAGAAAACAGAAAATGAATGCCGATAATTAATGACATCGAATTCAGAGCTAAAAATGAAAGAGATTACCAAGCCCAGAGGGGAGATGGGCGATTTTTTTCATCCAGATATGAAGAAAACGTGTTAATTGGGATGTAACGCAACATCTTCAAGTTGATTAAATTCAGATACCACAAAATGGCCTGCAGTGGGCATGGCTATATGCCCATTATAAATAAAAGCATCAATTCCCTTACGTTATGAATTCCTATTTTAGCCAAATCTGGAAAAAAAGACTCGTGGTCTGAAAACTGTGGTGGATCCCGGACTTTATTTGGGGAGGGGGTGGCTGGGGAGCTCGAGCCTCCCCCACCATCGCCTCCGATTAGTTTACGCTTAGGCATTAACTATAGGTACTCTAACATCTCGGGGGGCTTGAGCCCCTGGTCATGGGGGAAATCAGGGGACGGTGGGCGTCAACCTGTTGGCCAACAGGGGACGTCCCCGAAATGTTTAGGTCCAGCGTCATTAATGCAGTCCGCTACGAGAATGCTCAAAATTCTATCCCCGTCAGCACCAGCCCTAGTCCGTCCCCCTGAAAATTCATGGCAGCGCTGCCCCTAGCCCCCCTTGTATCCGCACATTGGCAGAACATATTCACACCTGAGTCTAATCTACATCACTTATTTTGTGTCCCTATGTAAGAAGCAGATGCTGTTTTTGAACGCTTCATGTTAACAGTGAACGAATTCCTGAATTACAAAGGCTCAATCAACCGCGCTAAGCGGACGACGAAACGGTGTCAGTCCAAAACACTTCCGTCAACCGAATCGAACAAAGGCCCAGGTGGCGTCACTCTGACATAACACACACCACGTATTGCGTAGACGGTCGGATAGCCGCCGAGGCCGTTACGAACGGAACAGAATCAACACAGAAACACTCGCGCTGTTGTCCGTCGAAGAATTTAATGAAAGTATCCAAGAGTGAAAATCTATCGTAAATTGTGTTACGCTACTTATAACAAACAAAAATGGCATATGCGGCGCTGGTTGGTTATCGGTGGTTATCGGTGGTTATCGGCAATGGTTATCGTGCGCCAGTAATAATCTTACTTTTTCATCGAGAATAATAAGTTTGGAAAGGAAATTTTTCATCGTAAGTGTTTGCTCTGGAAGCTTTGGCAGTGCGACTCATTACATTCAATTCAAACCTGCGCCTTTTAACGTAGTTTGACTTTCTCACAGACATATTTTGTAACACATTGACAAATCTTCTCACCTCAAAGACCAATGCCAAAAATGAAAAATAATTATCGCGATACGGCCATGACAGCTTTAAACTAAAGCAGAAGGCCCAGCAGGCACCTTCCAACTCGGTATCCCTTCATGGTTCCGCTACGAGACCTGCGTCTGCCGTTTGCCGAGACGAGGGGCGCCGACGCAGAAAGCATGCCACGCATAACATGACGTCACCGCGCACAGCGGAACTGATGACCAGCAGATGATATGCGTACAGTTCCGTTGCCAGTGGCGGATCCAGAAACTCATTTCAGGGGTGCTCAACCTCAACGGACCTTTATCTCGAATAACCTCTTGCTATGTGATTGTTATGGGTGCTCAGGAATTTTGGGAGGGGGCTTAAGCGCCTTACCCCTATTCGTATCCGCCATTGTCAGTTACGATTATATGAAGGCATGGAGTGTGTAAGTAATTGTACTATTCACCAATTCAGCTCAAGGCTGAAGCGATAGCTTGTTCTCACAACACCAAACCATTTGTATCCGGCAGGAAATTATAAGGTATTTCTGGGTGGAATTATCGTCGCTAGCAGGTGCGTTTGTAATGCGATCAGTAATCCAGAAGCACCTGTTCGACTTGACTGATTCCTCATCACTCAGCGCGGACATAATATACCAGACACAGCAGTGCTGGAGCGTTACATCCATGGGCGACGAAACTGGATGGGGGGATGCCTCCTCTAACTCGCGAATCAAGGGGTACATACGTCCCTCTGAAAATTATGGGACTTGACATAGGTTCTCTTGCATTTTGTCCCTCCTACATGCGTAAACTACATAAATTAAAGCTAGGTATTTGCGCTCGACTACGATAACGGTTAAGGATGACCTGATGGTTAGGCTGCTGACGGCGATGAATGCGTTTTTAAGACAATTTCTGGGAGCAGATTTGTTCTTCAACTCATTTTACGAGTTTCATTCGTCGGTTCGGGCATGTGTGGCTTCGCTGTGATATTATATTTTAACCTAAAATTCCATTGAGAACAGTCGTAGAACAGCTTGAAAGCTTCGAAACAACCGATCCTTTTGGAAAATATCTGCGAAACATATTTGATCATCTTGCTACTAGTCACTTCCGATGATTCTATTGTTCGCAAACAATATAATTGCTGGCATTTGCCTAGCTGTTTGCGTAACATTGTGAACATCTTATTGCAAAGTAATTTGGTTGAATTGGACATTTGTGTGTGAATTTGTAACAAAGTGTTAATTCAGACCACTGCAGTGAATTGTAGTGACATAAAAACTGCTGAAAATACAATATCTGTTGAGAGTCATTGTATCTTACACCTCTACAAAACGCAAAGCCTGCATCCCCAACACCATCAACAGCTAATTTGACATAGACTGGGCATTGCAATACATACAAAACAACGGCAAGAAGCCTTTGTGTCACGTGGTATGGAACACTGCGTATCTTGATAGCATCCATATTGCACCGCCAGTACCCGCCACTCTGACTGCCCACGTCATGCATACGCAACTACGCAGCAGCTCAGGACTTAACACTTGGCTGCAGGCACTGCAAGACCATCTATCACTTACAAGAAGCACGTGACCACTGTGGCTTCCCGTGCTTGCATTTTGATGGTGTTGTCTTAAAGATTTTGTCACACAGCCTCATGCAATTCCCCACTTAATGTGATCGAGGCGAAACAACTCACAGCGGATTTATTCAAGACAATTCACTTTGTTTGATGGTTTTTCATGATTGGTTAGAACTTGGAGAAAATATTTTCAAGCTTTGTTTTCGAGGAAAATAGTAGTCTGTTTTTCTTAATATATACATCACTTATCATTAACTTAATGTTTCCATGCAGTTTATACCATCTTCTTGGAATTAAATTGAGTCAGTTTGCTCCAAGGAAATAATATCAGGTAAAACTTGTTAAGCATCAAATGTAAGACACATAAATCAATATCTTTTTCCGGAAAAAGTAAAAAACAATTTTATTTGATTACTATCCACTCAAATACTCTAAATATTAAATACTCTAAAACTTAGATACTCAGCAGAGGTTCCGGTCCCACGGCAACCCCCGGATAACACTGCTCCTTGATGAGCTAGGTAATCGCTCAGTTCTGGACGGAGACGTGAATTAACACCATCGCTGAAGTCATTAGACCACTACTTATAAAAAGATTGTTTGGAGTGCATATGTCAGACGTGAAGAATTCGCGTAACACTCCTTTGCCGTGTCAGAATACTCGACGAACGCTAGTCACGGAAAAGTGACAACATGGCTGTTGGAGCTACCAGACGGTATCATAAACCTTACACCTGGCGCTTTTCACCGGCCCCGCTGATTACCCATTCCATTCATCATGTCACCACTGATTGGTTCTAAGCCGGAGAAGTGTTGAAACTGATTGGCTAAAACAGTGACCGCATTGTTACCGTCCTAAAATCAGGCAGAAGAAGGGCGTGGGCGTTTCAGTAGATAAAGTGAGAGAAAGAGAATACATATCTTAAGATGATTGGATGTACTTAAAGCCGTGAGGTATCATTCGAGCTCGCTGCAATTACTTTCCAACCACTGTAGGAGTGTTCAGGTGGCCCAGTCGATACTGGTTTCCAAGCTCGAAACGGACAGGAAGCTGGTTTTCTGACGTCAGTGGGGAAGCATGCGAAGGCAGTAGTTTCTGGTATTTTTATTCGAGCTTATAATCGAGGCTACCGCTGTCCGACGCCTACAACTTTTGCGAGAAGTTCTTAGCCATAGAGAATTCCTGAATTCTGGAATTTCGCGGATTAGCGAACCGTAATCGTCCGTGAGACATCTCAGATCTTTAGAAATCCAGGAACTTATTGCAGATCTGACATACGGTTGAAACCAAAGAAAACGTAGTCTGCCATTACGCCAAAGCCTTATCATGAGACGCCGTTGCATATTTCCACCTAGAATCTCGTTGTGATATATGCAAATATGAATGGGCATGCAACCATTATACTAGCATCGGTCAACGATCGAGGTAACAAAGCTTCCAGCAATGGTTTACTTCAGCCTCACGAATCAGCTACCCTGGTATGCACGGCTAGAATGGAGGTTGAAGCGAATGTGTCTGGATTTATAAAAAAGTATTAGCACAGCAACTAACAACCCCAGCATAACCAAAAAACCGGTAGTTGGATTTCAACAAGCACTAGCTATCGAGTTCATTCCGTACATCACACCTCCTGCTTTGGTCTTAACCTTACTGTCATACCAAAGCTATTTCTGCTGCAGGCCCATGACCAAAACCCTATCCCAAAAGCTATTCTATCGCTCGGATCACAACTCAGGCCCTCTTGCAGCCGTGAAGCAATGTAGTCTTACTACATGCCAGACTCGGACTTATCAAGCAGCTACGGTCGCGCGGTGGTTAGGCAGGAATAACCCGTTTGTTCCTCGCCGTCGCACTTCTCCAATCTGCCGTCCTTGTGCGGTCAAGGCCACTTTCATTGGGCTTACTGCCGTGTGAAAATCCGCAGAATTTATTTGATCCAATGCTGGCTGCCACGGCTCTCCCATTGTGCCAACTGCGTTCCACTGTTGGGGCGAACATCAGTGACAACGGAGAAGTAGGGCATGTTCTTGGTGGAAGCAGTCAATGCCAAAACATGAAAAGCACCGATATAACTGGAAAAATAATCGAAATAAAGCATAATCGACACAATTTTTCGTCTTTATAGTTCGAATTTATTTGCCATAAATTTTAATTTTGCTCCGCAAATTACAATACCATAGTGCTGATGGAAAGATGAAGCATTTAACTTGATGCTGTTTCCCAGCAAAATCCTGGCATTAGACACTGTGTTCTACAGAGTTACAGGCGTCTCTCCTTTTGATTGCATAGTTCAAATATTTTCGTTTCATTCCATAATATTAATTGCATTGAATATTAATACTAGTGAACTGTCCTTTTGCTTTGTTTTATTTGATCATGTCTCAACATAGATATAGTTTCACGGGGATACATAAAATCCGTACGAAAGTTGAGCACAAGACTACAAGATAGATGCAAACCGCAATATCCACCGTGACCACAAAATGTACGCATCAAATATTTTACCTTTTATTATTTGATAAATCTGCGCTGGAAACAATGCCGAGAAGGTGAATCTGGTCCCAAGCCACCGATAATGTCCGCTTTTGTGTCTTGACTAATCCCACATATATCCATGATAGCCACCCGGGTTCAAGGCCTGGTGAATTCCCTGAAAAAGGAGCAATCTGGGTCCAGATAAACCCCTCCAACAGGGAAAGCGTTGGCGACACCATATAACCCTGGCAGTTGGTGCGTAGATACGCCGCTCAAATTATAAATGCCACGCTGACCCAGCATTAGCAGCGATAAAGCCAGAGGACGGTCCACTGGCCCGGTAGCGAGAGAATACACCCCTGTTTCTGAGTGTGGACGGCAAGACAATACCACTGCTTCAGCTATGCTGAAGAAGAACCCGGAAATAACACCACGTGAGAAAAATACTGAAACCGAATCACCTTGGCTTCTTGAAGCCGAGACCGCTGCCATCCACAACCTCAATACACCGTTCAAATTGATAATAAACTCGCACAATCACCCGAATACGTTTCGGGCACTGAGGAAACGCAACTTTCACTCTTTGTTGACCTGTGCGGCTTTCTAGTGAGCAGCCCAAACATCTTAATCATGTACTGGGAACCCATCATACCCCAAACAGCAACAATGGGTGATGCGAGGGCCGCTTTTTCTGGGTCGGCGACCGTTTACGTAGAGGTAAAAAGTCGTCCTTGGCAGTCGGCGGTACGTCAGTGCATATGAGACGGTATCAAGCCTAAGGAGGAGAAGGCCCTACATCATGCTGACGCAAAAGAGGCATTCACAGAGATGCAAAACACTGGCAGATGACTCTCGATGGCTGTGTGCAACGATAAGTACCCAGATACTCCGCGTGGATGGGAGCTGATCACGTTCATGAATTGGCATCTTTAGCTCATTCTGAGCCGTGCGCGAGGTTTTGCTATTCTCGAGTCCGTCACGGACAAAGAAGCGGATGCGTGGATAAGTAACTGTTGACGAAGGAAGGACGCACGGCGAGCCACCCCTATCCCGGAAGAGAGTTACGCGGATGAGTCGCGGAGTGCGACGAAACTGACACTGAGACAAAGCCAACAATCTGCTTAGAGACAACATGGAAAATAATGTAACAAAGAAACCGTGTATAACAAGGTTAAAGATCTCGTTGGTTCTATTATGTTCGGAAAACTATGCTTGTTTTGCATGCCAATGTGGATGCTTTGGACGGACAAGTGGGATGAATCAAGGTCAAGTATTCGACAGCATGTTAATGTTTATGCTCGTCATGACACTCATTTGTCCTTTTGTGCTTGTGTTCTGCACCTATGTACAACCAAAACAAAATATTTGGCCCGATATAAACGCGGAGTAAATCATCCTCATTTCATAGTAACGCTTGCCTAGCTGATAAAGCTGGGCAAATGTTTAGCATACCTGCGAAATCACATCCATTTTGGTGCAAACATAACATATATCCACACGCTTATCAATGCATAAATCCTATCATTCATAAATATCACATTTGCAACAATTTGCAAATTGATTGAACAACATTTTCACACCTAGAATCACGCTCAAATTGAAGCATATACGGTTTGTTTCCCCACCTCTCTCACCAATGACGCATGCAGAGGAATTCGTGACATCGGTGTTCCGCGGTTGCGCCATTCAGGAAATAGGCATTGCATTATGCGCTTGTAAAATGCCACGAGCAGCCGTCACATATCGTGACCACTCCGTCACATTTCATGCATGCAGATCGCTGTCCGTTCCATGGGCGGGTCCAGGATAAGCAAGCGGGGCGGGCTGGGAGGGAGTGCTATATGATTAAGGGGGGCGTTAAGTTCTGGAATTGCAATTTATCGAGAGCCGTTACTGTTTGCATCCTGAAGATAGATGTGAAATAAAAATCTATTGGATGAAGTCTGCCAGTTCCTTTAGCCAAGAATGGGCAGAATCTACTTCGACAAAGAGCCAAGTTAGCCTTCGTTTCCCGGCTTGTTTGGCGTTTCTGAAAGACAGCTTGGCTACAACGGGGCATCTTTGGCCGATTACATCTGGTATCATCACCGCCCTTAGTTGCTGCTAGTCTATGCTAGTTATGTTTCTTCTTATTACAATTGTATGAAGAGCATGGTCATATATAGATATAGCCATTTTCAGTGGTCTAAAAATTAAATTCCAGGCGGGTATCGTGGAGCAGCGCCGGGGCACCGATACTCGATCTGGGGGAGACACCCCCTATTTTCCCCCTAAATCTGCCTTCGAGTGATATGAAAATGGTACCGATGAGTGGTGATGTGGCAAGCATTTATCATTGTGCGGGAAGACTATGGCGCTTTAGGGAATCATCAGGATGTCCCGTGATAATCTGCAATAATAACTTAGGATCAAGGGTGAGCACATCAACACCATCACCTTCAAGTAGTTGTTGTCGTCACGGATTTTTAATAGGGGAGGGACTTCGACCTGGTGATGATAGGATGAGGGATAGTGGCGAACCCTAGATTGGTGGCTGCCTTGGGAATAACTATCGGGAAGTGTATCAGCATAAGCATTTAGACCACTGACTAATATTGCCGCTGAAGAAGAAATGAGAAAAGGGAAACAACTAAATCAAAGTTTTCACTTGGGGGAGGATGCAATTAGGTCAGAAGTTTGGAAAGCGTATTATTTCTTCTTCCGCTTTCTACACTCATGCCACTAGACAAAGTCATTAAATACTAACTATTTGACATACTTTTCCTACACGCAAACACTACTTCAAGTACTCCAGGTACCGTCTAAAATGCTTCGTTCGGTTATTCTTATCCCACAACAGTACACTCGTGCACAGTTCATGGACTAATCTACAAAGCTGCACTGAGCACGGGCCTTCTACACTTTCTCCTGCTACCGGGGCAGCTGGACAGAAAAAGTAATGTTTTGTGAGCTGATTCTATCCTCACAGTCCGATGCACGTAAAACTGACTGTTTGTTTTTCCTTCCAATACCATTTAATGCCTAGGATTGTATGCATGTTCAGTGTGGCATTTGCAGAAACCACCACCACCCACTGTGATATTTACTAATTTAGATTTACGCTGATGGACCATATTGCCAGAAAAATCGACCCCGTGTTCTCTACGCTAAGACATCCGGTGATGACCTGAGATCTGAAGAGTGCTATTTCTGACCCGCAGAAGTAAGTAATTAGTCAGGGACAATCGTGGCGTATTCTTAGTAGACAGCACTGCACAAAATTGGATAATTACGCTAGAGCTACATGAGCTCATAATATGTGAACGCCCTACTACTTCTGCTGTAAAATCAGACAATGAAGTCTGAATATAATAAGCATTCAACTGTGGTTGGCGATTAGTATCAATTTCCAGTCGAGGAAAACAATCCAAATTCTCGGCATTTATTGCCAGATATGCCATGAGAGCTACGCTATGACATAATGCCATGCTTTGGATATGCTAAGTCGAATGCTCCACTTTTGTCTATGCTTAGATAGCTACGCATGGAGCAGTCACGTGACGTTGTGACGTCACCCTAAAGACGGAATGAAAGGTGGACATAGGAAACTGTCGCATTATAAGCGACAGCTACTTAATGAACGCTTTAATCGACAGTGAATAGGCCTATGATGTCACTGGAATCGCACGAGGCGCCAGCGAAGCATGCTTTTGAAAAGTGAGAGGACTTGATGATTGGATAAGGCCGCTGAAAACTGACGCTAGTCATTGGCACTAGTGACCGCATTGAGTTACTGATCTTATTTGTAACATATGGAGCGAAAAAAGCTATGATAAAACTGTGGACAGATGCCAAAGAGCGTTTGACTGTACTGCTGTGTTTTGGACCCACGCTAAGTCACGCTGAGTTTACTTCAAAACGATTTTCTCCGTGTGAAAGAAACTGAAAAATAATGGTTTTGATTGATGTAAACAAAAATTGAAGTTCTGGAAGAGTTGAGGGCAAAACAGTGAAGTTCAGCGAATACGAGTAAATGTGCCCTCGTTTGTCCCTATATTTATTAGTATATATTTTTTGTTCAGCCTAGAGATCAAAAGAAAGATCATGCAGGCAAGAAAAATTATCAATATTTATACTTAGACATGCTTATTACCAACACCAAGTTGTATTCATATCAAGTAAAACAAAATATAGAAAGCACGAGGAACATGTAATCACATGTGGTCTCCAAAAGCCACCTAAACAGATCTCTACTTCAAACCAAACAAGATCTGTTTTCAAATTATCTTCCCCAGTATCAAACCACATTTACGTGCCTATTAGTGTGAAAATATCACATTGTATAGCATTTCAGAGTGTAAAATAGTCACGCTTCCTTACTTAGCATACGATGGCTCACAGTGACCTTTGCGCAACTTGGTCTATCGAAATGTCGGGAAAGGTGGGTCACTGTGGCAAGTTGGTAACTTGAGCCGATAATGTTTAATCTCCAACAAAGTAAGTGGGGATGTTTTCTGGCTGAATTTGCATGCGAGCATGATGGAGTATTGCGTCACATGAAGGCACGGAATGGCCGACGATAACAGTCAGGATAAAGTTACTTATTTCGACATCGTGCCTTGGCAGGAGTTCTGTAGCTGACGATTTAATAATTCGCTATAGCTGCATTTAGTCTGGAATTTATGCTATCGTGTTGGAGGTAACGTGTTTCGAAAGAATGAATTCTTAACTCACTGTTTTCAACTGATTAAAACTGTAGACGAATGCTTATTTGCTTGAACTATGCGAGAGATGTAGTTGAAGCGCGCTCATACTCGCGACCAGCGGTGACTTAATACCTCCACACATAGTTGCCGAGTGTTTGAACAGCACTCAGTACAAGCCAGTACAACCTTACTAAACCCAGTACAACCTCGTGGTCCTGGCAAATAGTTATCGACGGAGCAGTGTAGCCAAAAAC
Source organism: Lepas anatifera (assembly GCA_034440635.1). Taxonomy (NCBI): domain Eukaryota; kingdom Metazoa; phylum Arthropoda; class Thecostraca; family Lepadidae; genus Lepas; species Lepas anatifera. The sequence continues at coordinate 232,767 of JAOTON010000094.1, read as the reverse complement.
CAGAGTTGGAGTTCATTCTCACTTACTTAGGACTGATTGAAATCAGCATTGGGGAGAAATGTGCCAAACCAAAAAAAAAAAATCCCCACACGTCCATTCCATTACCTGCTCTCTGTGAGTGACACTCAACGCTTCTTCTTAAAAAAATCAAACGAGGTTCAATGCTATTTCGTGACCATGATAACAAGTACTCTTCTTCGCCGATTAAAGACCAGAGTCGCAAGGCAATGGATCTCCATATCTTTACCAGCACGGGAAATCTGTTCAGCCACGAAACTACCTGAAACGTTTTTATGGGTGCAGGGAAACTACTCATCAATCCAACCCTTTAACGAATAAAATAAGCTTGGAAAGTTCATTCACAACTAATATGTGAACCCAAAAAACCTTGTACAAAGCAGAATAAAACCGCTCCTGTGACTGAGGCAGGGCTGTACGCCGATTTGCGAATTCCCGTTGTCGGTAACATTTCACCACGCGCCAACAGCGCTGCCATATGAGCTGCAAGATTAGCAAACGGCAGAAACGGCACGGCTGTAAAACGCCTGTTAGCGCCGGAAATGTTTTCATGGTGTTTTAAATTGTTCTCTAAATCCGCAAGTCATTGCCTGCTTTCGAATTCAAACTGAGAAACTGAGTCAAACTAACTGAGTCAGACTGAGAAAGACAGGACACATGGCATGGATTACTTTTAGCAGGAAAATATAAATGCCATGAAAGTTGTAGGGGGATTTTGTTGCTTCATAGCCTCCACAACTTCGCTGAGGCCAAAGGAAGTACTCTAGCGGAAGTACAAAATATTTGGAAAGTCTGAATAACTTTCTTGCAGGTGAAAGTATCTAAACGATTTCAAAATCTGAAACATGAATTAATTTTGCGGCAGTGGTATCACCCATGACCAGGAATAAGTTTTATTTGCTTATTTCTAAAAAAATGTATACTCTGTAAGCTTTCTTTTCCACAAGAACATACACAGATTCAGCAGTACAACATGCGGAAACGTATGTCTTAATCATCCTAGAAAACAATGGCAGACCAAGAAATTCTGAAATAGCTTTTGCATTATTTGCTGGACCAGCTTGCTGAACGCAGGGAATTAAAGCCCGACAGCTGTGCGGATATATTCGTCCACGAATCCAAATTGAATAGAGCGTGCTTGAAGCTCAAGGTTCCTGGATTAAATACAGGAAACACCACACGATGTCCGTGTAAAATCCCGTAATATTTGCTGCACGGTTTGTAGTCGGCAAAGGCTTAGTATGTCTTCCTGGCTAAGCTACTGTAACTCACGGACGGCACAATTGCATACCAGGACAGATCCAGACAATGCAGTCCAAGGAGGTTTAAAGGAGGAAAGCAAACCGGTCAGAAACGTAAGCAGCATTGTTCTAAAGATACATTTCTATGATTTTCGGGGATAATCAAATGCCTTTTATATCCCGTTCAATCCGCCAGTGCGTAGTTATTTTCTCATGCACCTGTCGCCTTGAAATCGTCTTACTCATTAGGCATTATCCAAGCAAAGTGATTATGTCCTGCCCGCATTCATATATTTATCTCATAGTTCCTTTTCGTACAAGCTGCTGATGAAATAGACCCGTTGTCAACAGGAATTTATGGTAGTAAAGTCGCAGTTTTACAGTACAACTACTCATAAGATCAGAGGTTTCATTCCTCAGGATAATATACGGAATGAGAGGGCAGCTTTCTGTCCAGTTATAGGACTACCAACTAAGCTGCGATTCTACCCAATGGCCCCGGATGATGTGAGGGGTGCGGCCTGAAATCATCTGACCAGTGGCGAACCTAAACCAGTTGTTCGGGGGGGCGCAACAGGTCAAAATCGTGTCAAATATTATGTTTTAAAGAAAATCGGGGTATATCGATAAACACCCCCTCCCCGTCCAGATGCACAAATGAATCTAGCAGTGGCGGATCCAAGGCTTTATTTGGGGGGAAGAGGCTAGGGCGCTCGAGCCTCTCCCGACATTGCCTCGGCTCAGCCTCAGCATATGTATAAACTGTAGGCGCTCGGACATTTTGAGGGGCTTGAGCCACTTAGCCGCCCTCCCGGCTGTATCTGCCGCTGGAATGTGGCACCATCCCAGGTTTTCTGCTGTCCAGGTAAGGTGTGGCTCACACCCTGCGGGTATGCTACCACGCGGTCGTCAGTTGAGCAACCAGCCACGGTCGTCGGGACCCCCACATGTCACTTTCTTCCGCGTGCCCGCCGGTCTCGTGACCAGATTTGTGTGACGTCATAAACACACTGTATCCGTTTATCGAAGCCGCAGCTGCGGAGCTTCAATAACCAGGAGTGAAAAGCTGAGGGGTTCAAATGAGCTGATTTTATACAGGGTCACCTTCACACGGGGTCATATTTTAGAGGGGGGAGGCAGACATGACGATGGAACCTAGATCCATTTTCCTTAATCTCTGTAGCTGAGATAGGATAGTACAACGTTTTTGCAGTATTACACAACGCTACAAGCTCCCGAAAGTAGCAGAAGGAAACTTTCGTTGCCCTTAAATTTGGAATCTCTAACGGTTTAATCCCACACATATTATCAAATCTGACCTCAGCCAAAACTAGGGGGTGGGGCAGCCCTCCTAGAGAGGGGGCGAGGGTGAACAACCAGACCCACCCAACGGCTGATGGGTAAGGCAATAATGACTCAGCCAAGTATTCCCAGGTCTTTTAAAAGAGTTAACGACCCAAAACCACACAACCTTGAGCGGCGTCGCCAAGGCCAGGAAGCTCCTGGCCTTGACGATGCCTCGACAACCCAAGTTTCTTTTCTGCACAAGAACTGAAGACAGAGATGACATCTCAAAGCAAGAGGGAATAACACAAACATACCAGACAGCGAGATAAATCAGACACGTGAATGTCTATCTTTTTGGCAGAGCAAGCCAATCCAAAGAAGTATAATAATATATTTCAAATTCGTTTCGTGTAACTTGTTTCTCATGTATCATTATCATTTACAAATGTGGCTGTAAAAATAGTGCGGTGTTGCAAATATCACATTATTTCTAATGGGTTGGTAATTTTCACTGGAATTGTTTGCAAAGAGGAAATTATCTAAGAAGTGCTTAATACGAAGGCACGTACGTTCTCTTTGAATTTGTGCCATACAACTGAGCCAGACTCTGATTTGTATTTCAAGTTTTAGGGTGTTCTTCGGTGCTAATAGAGTTTTCCTGACTTTTAGAAGGTCCGTGCAACCTCCAAATATATATATATATATATATATATATATATATATATATGTATATTAATATTATTTTATATTGGTTTCACGAGGGAAGAACGTTAAATTAAATAAAATAAATCACCACCACCCCACCCAGATCATCCCCCACCAAGACAAAAAACAATTTTGCGAAACGCGTTCATCGCCCTGTGGTTTAAGTGTTAATATATATATATATATGTTGCAATGATGCTTAGGCGAATTTCAAAAACTAAATTTATAAAAACATTATATTGCACCACATATGTGGTGCAATATAATGTTTTTATAAATTTAGTTTTTGAAATTCGCCTAAACATCATTGCAAATTATATTTGTCACTATGAACACAACATATATATATATATATATATATATATATATATATATATATATATATATATATATATATATATATATTCACAGCTGCCCGAGGGCACCAGATCAGTTCCGTTTGTGTGAAGGGGTGCAGAATGCGGGCGCCAATACTGTATCGAGGGAAAGTGGGGGGGGAGGGGCACCAGCCATCTTCCCCCTGGATCAGTCTGACTAGCAACACTTTTGCAGGCTCACGTCACGTGTACTACACTTTAATGACATTGAGGGGTGTCTGAGCTTGAATTTTGCTTGAGATGGGTTGAGTGCGAATTCGATAAGATTCAATCAATGGACTGGACACTTTGTGGCGTTTGAAATATAAGCATTTTGGTGAGCACTGAACGTGGAAATGTCACCGCCGGTTGGAATGGCTATAATTTGGTATGCACGGCAATGCTGGATAGTTTGTGATCTCATCTCAGCTGAACGGGTTTGTTTTTGGTTTGGGCTGAAAATGGCACGGATAAAGTCTTTAGGAATAAACAGGTATCAGAACAACTAAATCTACTGATGCAAAGCGTTTTGTCTGAATGAAATCCTCCCCATTCGCCCCTTCAATCTGGCGAAGGTACCCCAGACACCCGGACGTACGTGGGTTAAAGATCCTCCCTGTTGGGATTCAACGCCACGCTACCATCCAAGGTTACCAGGTTCCCATCACTGCTAGGGAAGAAACTTGGTATCTCTGGTATAAACGGAGCTGGAATACACTGCCACCACCAGAACTTGACACCACTATTAAGCACGAAGCTTGACATCACTCCTAAGCGCATAATTTACATCTCTATACATTCAGGACGAAACTTGGCATCACCATTGAGGGGGTGGGTGGCTGAGTGAATAACATCCCTGTCTTCTAGGCTATTGGTCCCGGGTTCAAGTCCCGGCGGAGCCTCTGAATAAGTTGATCTGATCCCCAACATCCCTTCCAACAGGGTGAGAGTTAGCGACGCCATATGACCCTGGCAGTTGGTGCGTCGTTAAACCCCAACAATTATCATGACATCACGATTGACGACTGACCTGTGCTGAGTCCATTCTCCAGCTGATGCTTCACCCTGGCTGCAGCCACGTTGATGGCATTCTCCACTTCTCTGTCCTCGAAGTGCACGTGGTGAGGGTGATGCTCGTGGTGGTGCTGTGGTGTCACAGCGCTGGTGCACAGCGCCAACACCGTGCACAGCAACAGCTGTGCACGCCTGGGAACACAGCGCGGACACGGCTTAGCAAGGGCGGGATACAGCACACATACAGCACAGTTACAGGCCTAGCAAGGCGGGATACAGCACAGACATAAACAGCGTGGAAAAATAGTCAGCCTGGAAGTCATGATTACTAACAGGGGCTTAGCCAGGATTTCGCTCAGGGAGGGGCGGCACCCCGAAAAGGGTCCCTGCGACAGCCCCAAAGGTCCTGATGGGTAAAAAGGGCCCTCCTTGTTACAGAACAGAATGCTTAAGAGGGCCCTGTCTGGCATAAAATGCCAAATTTGGCCACAGAGTATAGTGCGGACAAGGCGCCCTTCGCGCGGCTCGTGTCCTCAGGAGGACCTTCGGGCCCTCAGGGAGGGGCGGCTGTCCCTGCCGCCCCCCTTTGGCTACGCCCCTGATTATTAATCCCAATATTTGAAAGGCATGATCAGCTAGGTAAAAATGATAACCCGAATCCAAATCAAAATTCGATATTATGCAAATTTCCCAATCAATTCAGTTCAAGGTTCAAGAACAGGTTGACGCACTTCAAAAGGCAGAGCTAAAAGCGTAAGGACAAATCGCAAACACAGCTCAGTGGTTTAGCTACTGTTAGATTAACTGTGGGATGAAAAACAGTTTTATGAATAGTTAAAATGTTAATTGATACCGGTATTATGCAATGAGTCGTCTTTGCAATATCACTCCATGCAAGCAAAAAGTACCAGGATAACAAACGACCAATTCAGATCAAGATATAACTTTGGTTGTTGTGAGACTGCAGAAGTAGGACAACATAATGACAGAATGACTTCGCGGCTAAGTCAGGTAGAAGGAAATACAATTGGGACAATAATATGAGGAGGATACTGAAAAATATGCTTCAAACTTCAGGAACTTATTTTCTGTTGACATTTAAATATGTGATTGCTCCTGTTTTAAGTGGCGTACATTTATTCACGAAGTTAATTTCTCTTGGAAGTAATTCAGAACCACGCAAGTGTCAGACTCAGAACATTGATAACGAATGTTGGTTTTTTCAGCTCTAGACGATAGAAAACGTATCAAAAACTCATTTCACTTCAGTCATTAGCTGCTGCTTGACAAATTCAGCAAGCCCAGCATGTATACTTGTCCATGACAGTTTCTAGTATGATCCCAAATAAGGGAAAGAGGTGACATCCTGGTCAAAAGGGGGAAGTCCGGTAAAGACGTCTTTTCTATGATAATTACTCCTTGAAACCAGCAGGGAGATTTCGGTATTGTGACAGGATGCATGACGCGTGCCCACCTGGTTTTCTACAGCTCGCCTGTCGGATCGATTTAGCACTATTTCTTTCAGTTTGTTCCGCCACACATCCAATTCGGTACTAGAAAGTGTGGCTCGCATTGTGAGCAGGACCAGGGCTCGGTTTCGGTGGTGGGGTTTATTTTCTCCCGGCTTGTTAGATATTACCCCTTTCGTGGCGGTTTCTTTGAGAGATCGCGTGTTTGGTAAAAAAAAACTAATGAGAGAAGCCTTTGCTGCAGGTGGTGGCTTCTGGCACTTAAGCCACAGAAATCATCGCTAGCCTCATTATTTTAATCCTCACTTGTTTTGCATGGAGCATGGTGAAGTAAATTATTATCTGGATGCCCTTTTACCTAAAATGGATCACGGTGTGCATATTTAAATAATGATCTTTGAAGATTCACTTACCTTCATATTAAATAATCTATAAATCAAGCAGCCCAAATGTCATAATCGAATCCATATATTCAAAATCAGACGCCGGAAAGAAGCTTACCCTGAAGTCTCCATTAACAATATTTTCTTAAGCGAGCCATTTGTTTCATATCAGATTTCACATCAGTTTAAAATGAAACGATGATTGACAACAATAGCTAGTGAGTTCTCCCATCTATTTGCCAACGCGTCGAAAAATGACACCATCCACGACACATTGTTAAACGGTAACACGCGACCTATTTCCTACAAGTTTCTGTCATCGGGTGCGAAATACGGCGCGTGCGGCACTAATACGAGAGCGCGGCTGCTGGTCACCGTTTTCGCTTTTCACATCATCCTTTCCAGGCCGATTGGAGTGGATGCTGTCTTCGCTGCAAATGCTACAAGAAATGGTGTAAAGTATCACCAGCTGCTCTTGCTCAGACGCCGCGATTTCCAGGCGACACATGATCACAAGGGCGGATCAAGAGGAGACAAGTCTACCAAAAACGCCCCGATCTTCTCGATAAAACTCCCTGTATTTGTCAAAATTTTGTCAGTGTTTGACAATGACTCACCTTTCCCAAAAGGTCAAGCAATCATCTAATCGGGATCCTACCAGCGCACTCCATGCCAATTTTTTTCACCTCTACACACGACTGCTTCTACCCACTCTGACACAAATAATGGACGATTTTTCACCTCTACACACGACTGCTTCTACCCAGCCGCCCGTGCCGGCGGCCAGCCCAGGTTTCTCCATGATGTCACCACCATAGTGCCGGCCGCAGGAGGCAACATCAGACCTGATAGAGGTCAAAATGTACAACGGAAGCATTCCAATGTCTAAACAATGTCTGGGTTGGATAAAATATTGGCTGAGATACCTATCCCAGGTAATCAAGGCAGGTACTAGATCCAATTTTCTGTGGATTTTGCTTGAATCGATACTGTAAGTTTTTGGTTTATGACATAGCTGTTAGTTCCTTAAATGAGTATATAACCCTAAGAATGGTTTTAATGGTTATGGGCTTAGCCCCGACGGAAAAATTTCCGTAGAATCTACCTAGGAAAACTTCATTTTCTAACCAAACAAATACAAATTCCAAAATATTTCGAACACTGTATTACAAACAAATGTTTCGTGCATAATCTCAAATGCATGCTTATACCTCCTAACGTGATTCCAGAGAGAAAAGATCAAACACAACTTGCACCTCTACATCGCTGGGAGTGGAAACTGCAGTCGATCAGTCAGCTTGCAGCTTTCAAAACGTTGGCGAACTGATCCATCTTCTGAAATCCCGTTGCATGGGCGTTGAAAGCAGGAGGGAGATTGGAGGTGGGATCCCTTCCACTTTTAATTTTTCCTGATTTCAGCGAAATCGGGGAAATGATTGAATTCTGTAACAAAGACAATACAAATCGACAAAGAGTCTGAGTCCAAACAGTTCCAGCCCTGGTGGCAGACCCGGTCGACAGCAGTCATTCCGTTTTTAACTGGTGGCGAAGCTCTCGACTGGTCATGAGCTTTTGACTTAGGTGCTGATCCGTAGGTTGGGTTGACTGATCCGTAAGGTTGGCTTATCCGTGGGGTGGGTTGACTGATCCGTTGTTATTTTGTTCATCCGTAGGGCTGGGTTGGCTGATTCGTTGGACGGGTTGGATGATCAGTGGTAACGTAGGCTGGTTGGCGACCAAGGGTGGGTGCGACGAGGCGGGTGGCGATCCAAGGGTGGGTTGGCGATCCGAGGGTGGGTTGGCTGATCCGTTGTTTTTTGTTCATCCGTAGGGCTGGGTTGGCTGATTCGTTGGACGGGTTTGATAATCCGCAGGTTGGGTTGACTGATCCGTAGGTTGGTCTGGGTTAATCCGTAGGGTGGTTTGGGTAATCTGTTGATTGGGTTGGCTGATCCGTAGGGTGGATGGGTTTCATAATGGTGAGAGGGTAATTTCATTTAATTTAGACGACACAAGAGAGCGCATCGAAAGAGCGTCACCCTGAGTTTTGTTAAAAAAACTGTTTGTGCCAAATGTGCACAGATTAGCTTTGGTGTGGTCTTAAAATTAAAAAAACTTTCTCCTTTGACCTCTTCTTTCCAAAACAGTATAAGCCGGAGTCCTATGTTCCAGGGGAGAATGAAACCTTTCTTCTAATATTCCTGAACAATACGTGATTCTAGTACACCCCGGAGGCTTACAATTCGTACGGTCATTTGCGTTAAAACATGATTACACCAATCACTATTCAACGCAAAATAGTAGCCTTGTTCTCACCGTTTCCTTTCATAAATTTAAGGATATAACCCATCTCTGGAATTTTAACTTACATTTTTATAATAATGCGCGGTAAAAGAACAATAGATTTGTAGCTTTACTAATTGCTCACAGCTGGCTCAGTTAGAGGCTAATACAGTTATACGAAGGCTGCACAGAATTCAGGTCAAATTATGCGTTTAAGAGGATGTTTTGCTTTTTTTCCTAATGCAAAATCCGCGAAAGCGAAGCAAAAAATCTCAACTGCACACGCATTGAGCTAAGCTGATCAAAGATAATCCCTGAATCTGCGCATTGGGCAAGATCGCACTATGTTGGGTCATACTGAGTTAACGCAATGCGAGAAACTATTTTGTTATTGTAGCTGCTTGGTTATGGTTAGCCTAAATTCCAGAAGACATGCAGTTTTGTCTGAATTTGGATTCCAATAATTTCTGAAGTCGATGATAGGGCAAACACCGAGGACCTGCTTGCAGGCATGTTGTTGGCAACGGTTAATCACAGCGCTACATCGCAGCCAAATCCTGGGATGTCTAGATTCCATCTACAGGGCATCGGTGCCATTCCAAACATGAGAATCAGCAATGACCTTGCGACGACGAAGCTTTGGTGCAATGTGATTCCCCGCACGAAATCAATTGCAAGTGCATGGGGTAAAACTGGTTGTAGCTGTCATCTAACAGCTACATTGACTTCCACTCCTGGGTCAGTGTAAGCTTAAGACAATTGACACGTTAACGATGTGAAGGGTACAAGTAGGCTGGACACGGAGCTTAAAGCCCCCACGAACATTGCCTGTACTATGAAGCCATGCTACTGCTCAAGAACACGCCAAAGACAGATCGATGTAGCTGAACAAACACTGTGCGCGTTTTTGCAGTTGGAATTATCCTTACCACATTCCATTTTTTGCATGTGGTTATATGGAGCCCTAGGCAAAAGGCGATTATAAACAGGGAGCTGTAACACCTTTTATTGCACTGAAATCTACTACAACCAGTCTAAAAGTCTAGAATTAATCTAGTTTTCCAATATACATAATGTTGGAGATGCCCTTCGGATTGCTTGATATATATTAGGGAAGAAGCCTCAATGTGCATTGTAGAAATATTTCTAATTTAGCACTGCCCCCAGGCAACGCCTTACTTCTTAGTGCAATTTTAGACTGAAGTTGTTTTAGGGACATTCCTCATCAAACATAATTATTTCGGCCTTATTTCTGCTGAAAATGGCTACCAAGCCCCATATTTCACATTTTGTAATTTTTATTTCCTTGATATAACAAGTCCTCATATCCACGTGTGATCACGTTCCAACAATATCTTTGCCGAGTTCAACCTCTTTGATTTGCGCTACGAATGAACACAAGTACAAATGAAGCGATTTAGCTAAATGAGGCTATATTTTATTGGGACTCAAAATGACACCCTGTGCGCTATTTCTATCGATATTGTAAAACATATTTCACGTTTCAAACTAGTCAATAAAGAAAGTTAAATCCATTTATAGTCATCAGTACCAGTCACATGTATCACGTACGTTTTAAAAAGGCCTAAACAATAAAACTAGTCCACGAAGCGGGCCTTGGATATCGTCACTTTCCTAAGGTCACCACATGTCACGTGACGATCCGGGGAAAACATGGTGGACAGGAGAGAGAGGAGGGAGCGGGAGGCACATTTTTACCATTTTCTCCGCGAACGGCAAGTTCTAGAACAGGTGGAATATCGATCAAGTGGTCTCTCGAAGCGCTCCATCGCATGGCTATCTCAGTTCAAATCCCATTACGGAAGTGCCACATTTTCTTGCAACAGAAAACATTTCGCTCGACGACACATTTTCGAAGCATTGCTGTTCTAGAAGTACGCTTACGATACCTCCTTCGCAGGCACAATTCGGCTCAGTTCTTCAAAACAAAATACTTCAACATTTGTGTGCAAAATCTGAAACTCTGCGAACAGCCCTGTTCCAGCTGTCAGCACAGTTTAGTCAGCACCAATCAGCGGGCAGCGTCGTGCCTACGTAAGAGGACTGTAGCCTCTCCCCGGGAACTAGTTCTAGGGGTTTTACGGGGTGACGGCCTGCTGTTTGTGCTGATGAAAAAACGTAGCCCGTTCCACCTGTCAGCACAGTTTTGTCAACACCAATCAGCGGGCCGCATTGCGCCTACGTCACAGGACTGTAGCCTCTCCGCGGGAACTAGTTCTAGAGGTTTTACGGGCTGACGGCCTGCTGTTTGTGCTGATGAAAAATCGTAAGTGCGCGAAGTGGCAGCCTAATATTTTTAATGGTTTAAAGGTTTAAGTTCCCTTTGCTTAGCACAAACAAGAGGCGATTATGGCGCTGATGTTACTTTTCTGGAGGAGAGGTTAGAGGTCCTGCTGACGAAACTGTGCTGACAGCTGGAACAGGGCTAATGAGTGCACGAAGTGGCAGCCTAATATTTTTTAATGGTATGAAGGTTTAAGTTCCCTTTGCTTAGCACAAACAAGAGGCGATTATGGCGCTGAATTTGCTTTTCTGGAGGAGAGGTTAAGAGGTCCTGCTGACAAAACTGTGCTGACAGCTGGAACAGGGCCAATGCCTGCAAACCCAGTAGCGCCTCGCCTACAACGCCACGGGGGAGCGACATGGGACAAGAAAGCACGTGATGCTTGCACAAGCCTTGCAAGGACATCAGCACACTCTGCGCCCAGGAACATGCAATAGGCGCAGACTTACGCAATTCTGCAGAGACTGCTCAACATCACGACTTTGCTGAGCCTCAGCGCTCCGCACTCGTTGCGGTAACGTGCTATCGATAAAGCATCGGACATCAAAGAGGAAATTTTTTTCCCTATTCAACCCTGGATGCAAAAATTCTGACGATGATTCGGTCGTATCAAGTCGCTATCAGTGGATGTGGTAAGCGCATTAAAGCAAGAATGACGGAAAAAGACAATCCACATAGGCAATACCACAAGTGTTGCAGCGGTATTTTTAGCACTTTATTGCACTTGACACTAAAAAAGGAATTGCTTCCATTCGGCGGTTTAATTTTCGAAACAAGCCAACTTTTAGAAAGATCCAACTTCAGAGGGAATAGTCCTCACGAAGACACGGAAAAATATACGAGACAAAGCTTTCCCATGCTTGATGAGCGTATTCACACTATTCTTGCATATCCTTTCAATGTGATAACAGTAGGTAAATGAAGCAGATAACGGACAGAAGTGCCAAACATTAAGATATTCCTGCATGTTGATGTAGATATTGATGCATATTGATAAACAACTGATAGAGAAAAAGAGAGAGGAGGAGAGGCGAGATGGGAGCAGAGAATATACTACGGGAGACAAAGGGTTAAGAGAAGAAGAAATGAGAGATAGATTTCTAGCAGATGTTTGACATCCACCCCCTTAAACCAAGACCCACAGGGGGTCATCAATGGCCCCCTAGGCTTTTCCGGAATAACATAAAAATAACGAGGCGCAGCACCGCGGTTGAGGGCTTTACTACTCGCGCCACCATTTCCCACCATCCCGGAATTTACCCCGGATTGTACCCCGGATCACACTATGCCAGGTCAACAGGCGGCGAGGTCAACCAAGGTCACCTCACTTTACCGACGAAGTTTAACGATTGTTTTTTAATATACTTACAAATCGAAACATTGATCAGCTGGATTATATTTCCGAAACAAATCTAGTTAATTATGATTATGCATTAATTATTATCGTGCACAGTGCGTTATTCGCACAACAAAGCCGTCAGTAACAGTACTGAGAGCAGCAAGAATTCTTGAATATTATGAATTATATGTCAGGTGATAGTTCACCTACATGCCAATATAATTTTTCGATAGATGCGGTTTCAACATCATAAAATAGGGGGTATCAAGAGTAATTGGATTGCACTCTTGCAGAGTCCTCTAAGCAGTAATAATAGACAGCTTACAGGACACCCAGGAGGAATAAAAGAAGAGATACCATATTCTAACTCCATATATGATAAAAATATGTCATAGGTGTGCTCAGTTATTGGAATTAAGTAGGTATCACGCAAGTGCAAGCGTTTTTTAGTATATTCAGCGCAATGAATGGACCAAACATCCAGAACCGAATACCCCAAAATACAAAAAAACATGGCGGATCACCAACGTGACAAGACCATTCAGAACCCCACCCCTTGGGTTTGACATGGGCGGATAAAGGTTGTGTAATATTAAAAGGATCAATAGCCGAGGAACAATATGTATACCTTTTAGACATTGACAATATGCATCTCACCCCAAAATATTACGTTCCTGCACCTGCCTCTGATGCTTGTTTTAGTTTTATACCATTGTTTCTATGTGGAAGATGTTACGCAGTATATCTTGAAGTGGAAGGGTAGATTGAGGTCTAGGGGGCGTGACGGTCCCTCCCTCTTGACAGGAATAGGGGTACCCAGGCGCCTGATAGGAATAGGCTTAGATAATAGGTTCGGCGTGACACACTCAGTAAATAAGTAATATTCAGAATTTCTGCCAGCAGGACTGATTCCTAAGTAATCCTAGGTAGATTGCACTACCATATAAAAGTTGGGAAAGCTGTTCTGTGCTTGGCAATTGTACTGAACACAAATGAACCCTCCCCCATCCCCAAAGAAAAACATTCCATGTTACATAATTTCCATTTGTTGTGATTTAAAAGGCAAAAGGTAAAGAGCATTGGACATGGAAGGTTTTGAAAAGAAAATCTAAAACGCGATCATATAGCTACCAATTTTAATAATTAACTTATTAATAACTATAATAAATAACCCACTAATACCCTCTCAGTACCCGTGCACTCCTGAATGTTACTAGTGTTACTATTCTTTTCGGGGGTGCACGGAAATATTCTCAACAATGTATGTAACCTAGGTATGGAAAATATAAAAAAGTTGGAGCGAGGATGGTGCGACCCGTTAACAATGTAATAATACCTAACTGTCTAGTCCTATGGAGCCTTAGTTATTGGGTCACACGGGTAAGAAGGGCACTCCTGCCTACCTAATCAATGGGTAGTGGGTTTAAAAAAGAAATAAAAAGTAACTCAATAAGGCAAACCTAACTGCTTAACAAAACGAAACAAATTCCAAGCTCTACCAAATTCCAGCAGTGTATGTGGCTGAGGAAGGGCTGCGCTGCGTCGACGTTCGCCGCTCACCTGGGCCGGCGGTGCCGTCGAAGAGGCCGACCCCGGCCTAACAGGGACTGGTTATGTCGACACCGCGGCCGCGGTGGGGCTGTGAGACGGCTAGGTCGGGCAGAAGGTACCTCTCGCTTCCACTGGTGGGACCAACCTAGGGCAGCCGGCGCTTCGAACCGGGCTCGTTTGATATGGTTGTAAATGGGGTACTGTTATAACACAAAATCGTGATAGCATTAACAGAAATAGGAGTTGGTGGCTAGTTTAACAAATGTGGAAATTTTTGAAAAATATTACTTTTTCATTTGGCACTCCCACAAGGCACAGTTACCCGATTACATGGAGTATTGACGTGGGTGTTTAAGGATCCTCTCCACTGGGTCAGATCGGACATGGAAGGCGGTTTCTCGCCGTGGGGATTGAACCCACGTTAATCCATACAATTAGATTTGAAGACAAGCAATGAAGCCACTAGGCCACTCAGCCCCTGATTGTATATCAACACCACTTTAATGATGATGACTGATGTTACAATGTCAACTTTGGTTGAAACAGGGAGTTTCCCGTTTGTCCTCCCTATTGTCAGCCACGAGATCGGAAGCTTCTGTCTATGCTGCGTTCTTTTTGCATCCTTTATCCTTACTGGGCTACATTACTGTATACTTCCCTGTACAAAGCAAAGAACCGCTATTCACTTTGTAATCCACCCATATCGTGACATGATCTCTCACCACATTAACCTCACCGTGTTCCACTACCGACCATAAAACCCTCTGAATACAATCCTCAGGCCTGCTGCCAAGCTGTTCTTTCCGTATTGTCCATTTCTGGTGAGTGAGACAACAAGCTAGACATGGCAACGAATCCCGTTGAGGATTTATCGTATGACAGTACTAACTGGAAACATTTCATGCTACAGAGAAAAATCGCAAATACGGTTCGGGTGCATGGGCTTCATTAGGACACCAAATAATTGAGTTTACCCTGAAAATCCACATGGTCATTTTTCTTCTTCTTCTTCCTTTTTGCAGTGAAGACAAATACTATGGACAATATATGTTATTCAGTTCTCATGTCAGAGCTTTAAAATCATAGCAATTCGTGGAATTTTGCTTATTTGAATACGATACGCAATATGCACAGGCGATGAAGCGCCAATTGCTGGGAATATTCGTGAAGCGTGGGAATAAGGTGAAAACTAATTAGTCTCGAGAGATTTCCACAAACGTAGCATTCCACACCAAGGTTGGGAAGGAGCCCTCCGCTGCAAGTGCAGCATCATGCATGGATATCCTCATTTCTCATGCAAAACAAAAAGCTTGCCGTAAATTAAAACAGAGAAGATGGAAAGTTTGGAGCTTGGAGCTTGGATCATCATTAGGCTTGAAGTAACCAAAGGAGAGGTCTTCAGCTGTGCAAATGAAATAGTCTAGCTACCTTGAGGAGGAATAATGTCCGAAATGTAAGACGGGGCTTACACGCATGGGGAATCCCGAAGTCCCTCATTGAACCCTGCAGAATCTTGGGTGTGGGTAGGTATTGTAAAATTTCCAAGTAATGCCGTGCAAGCGGATTAATCAAAGCTCACCCCGAATTCACTAGGCAATATTGTTAAATTCTATCAGTATGCGAGGAAGCAGTTGTGCTCTTCACTTTGACCACAAATCCCAAGAACTAATCCGGTCTTATGTCCGCGGTCACAGTCCTGAACGAGCCGTCGACAGCGTGTCTTCTTAGAATTATCGATATGGCTCAGACTTCGCTATCGTAATCGTAAGTTATTCGACAGGACTTCACGTCAAGGGCTTTCCATTCTTTCATGTCAATAAATAAGAGACAAAAGGTGGTAAAGGGGATAAAAGTAGGCATCAACTTTCTTAAAACTTAAGCACGCCTTGTTAGTTTAGCTGCTTTAACCCAAGATCATTAACGAGGTAGCACAAGACTGTCCAGTGAATTAGTTTTACTGCGTGATAAATATCGAGCTCCTTAAGCATCACTTATTGTTCAAGCTGTTACTGAAGCATTAACAACCTATCATACATGTTTTGAGGTGATCTTTCAAATCAAGAGCTCAAAATAGGCATTGCAAACAAAAGTGAGCTTGGATTCCAAACTTCAACGATGGGCGTTGTATAAGAATCGGCTCACCAAAGAGTTCTACAGAAATGAACAAAGTCATCCCAGTCATTCAGATAAGCTGCGGCTGTTGAAACAGGCTTAAGCACAGAGAACAGCATGAAGCTATGTTTCATTGGAAGCGCTTGCCTCCTGCAGGTAAGATAGAGGACTGGTCTGCGAATCTTGAAAAATCTGCATAGGTATAAGCCTGACAGAGAGGTTCAAGGATTGTTATAGATGCTCTGGCACATGTGCTTCAGCAGCAGAAGAATATTCTAGGTTGCGGCACCGCAAATTGCACCCGCTTTCAATGTTTGACAGAAACAGAAAAAAACATTATTATAAATGTCGTCAATAATTGCACAAGAAATGACGTTCCGGTCTACAGCTCTATCGTCAATCCCAAAAGCCTAGTTCAGATTAAAGCGGTTTTGAGATTATTTCACAAATTTGAGCACATTATTGCTGGAAAGCGCCGGTTGTACTTCAGATTAACGGTCACAGGTTCAAAAAGTGCACCAATAGTGCAACCCTGCAGTACAGTGCAACATATACAGACACCCGAGATGCCAGCGCGTGGACTCTGCCGCCGGTACGCTCTGAGGTCGGTCGCCGCCGTTTGTGTTACAGAGGCGTATCTATACTCAACCAAATAGGAATACGACCTGGTGCATCCCACTTTTGACAAGATCTGAGAGCGACGCTGATACGCCGTGGTGCCGAACAGGGACGAACGTGCGCTTGATTTCTTGTTGGCAAATGATGCGAAAGTGTCGATCGATATTGAATGTTTATGGCTATGCATGTGTGTATTTTAGGTTGTGATCCCTTTTTACTCTTTACTTACAGTTTGACGTGGGCAAGTGAAAAACCCTTTGAAGTGGATCTTGTTTGAATAAATCTGAAGAATGTAAATCTGAATATCAGGGGCAATAGTAATTCTCTGAGCCTCCTATTCGACGTGTATAATGAAATAAGTAAAGGAACGCCGATATATCAGTTTTCCTTTTCCTAATCATGTCGACTTCCATGGCGTCTAACAACATAGCAAAACTGTGAACTTCAGGCTGTTCAAATATTTTAAGACATATAAGGTATCTTCATATAGATTTTCTGGTGTAGATACCAAACTTCTCCGCATGTGTCAGACAGTTTCACCGTTATTACTAGACCAGATAAAGCCACGGGCGCTATTACACAGCTTGTACCTGACCGCAACAGGGATGCTGGAAAAATCCAAACCATTCTTTCCCAAAAGAGCTTAGCTGCCTGAAGTAGCAGAGCCCTAGCATAAGTTCTTCCTTTGTGTTGATGATAAAGTAAGCCATCTTCTAGAAACACTAAAAGAGGTGGAATTTTGTTGGAAGAAAGGCTAAAAAAGGTAAAAAGCAATAAGTCATTATACTATTTAGCCTATAAAAATATGTCCTGTCCAGCTATTACCATACACTCGGCTTTAAAATTACTTTGGTGACTTAGTGCTTTTTAAAATGACAAACATATGGAACATCACAAACATCGCGTATCATTTACTGCCACTCTAAAAAAAACGTGAAATTTAAGGCAGTATTATTGTGACAGACCTACTTTGCAGTTGATACGAAGCTCCTACTAAGCTGTAGCAAATGGAAACTTCAGCTAAATGTTTGATTCCAATGTCTGTGGTTAGCGATGGAGCGTGACTGAACCATAAACATAGCGGTGGTCACGTTATGTTACTGGCAGCAAATCCGATGAAAGTAAAACTCGAGCAGCCCGAATGACACAGTGGTTCAACGTTCACTGAACCTGGCCAGAGCGACACAGTGGTTCAACGGTCGCTGAGCCTGGCCAGAGCGCTGTGAGTCATCACATTCGTTGCCCTATTTTCAAAACTAGCGCCACTTAGGAAGGCAGCCTGGTTTGTGCCGAGATGCTTGTTCAAGACCAAAAGAGCGCCGGCATGCATCTTACGCCTTATTTCACCATGTCTGTTAATGCCTACCGACATATATGACGTTCCGGAAAACGTAATGGAAAATGGAACAAAATAATAACTTTGTATTCTTGCTTTGAATTATTTATAAGAAGAAAATTATGGATATTAACACTGGCTTTATCAGATGCTGATAACGCTAGACTGATTTCCCAGCGCATGTGAACATGTAGATCAAGTAACCCTGCTTTAAAACTTTTCCGTTGCATTAATTGTTTACTCGGTGACATTTAGTGGCATTCAGATGGGATAGGCAGACAGTGACCAGAAAAATAGGCGTCCGGTGGTCCAGTAAAATGATGTTAACTCCCAAACCGGAGGCCATGGGTTCGAATCCCTCACTGGTCACCCTTAAACTCCCTTACATTGTGTAGCGTGACAAACGGCGTCATATGACCTCAGCGGTCGCTGGAGATTCGACCCCCTCCCCCTCTCAAAATTATCATCAATTCCACACCTGTGACTCAAATATTCTGGCTTACTAATGGTGCTCATAACGTTCTCTGTGATTTTGGGGTTAGGCTTGGAACAGGGGATAGTATATATTCGTGATAAGTTTCCGGAGAAGGGCGCCACTACCACACTTGGTAACCTGTAACCTTGGATAGCTGAAACAACTACTGCTACTACTGCTATTTTTTCAAAATTTCCAAACCACTACCCACTAATTTGCTACTCAGTTATCGCTACGTTGCACTATAAAATGCCGCTTAAGTGCTACCTCAAATTTGTTAATAGCTTGCTTGAAAAAAAGTTTCAAGGGAATTTTATACTATGTGTGTATTGCATGAAAAATAGCAATGGCGTTGCAAGACATGCAAACAAAATTACACCACATCCATTTTCATTCAATCCTCGTTTGTTTTAGTGATGGCGAAAACCAGTTCTCTCAATCTCCCTCTTCTGCTGTTTTTGGGTAACGATGCCCTTAATGGGCAGTCGGTAACAGTAACAGTCTCCTGCTACTCTGTTAATTTTTGATAATATAAACCACTACACTTCGCTAACAGTAGGAGAGTTCGCAATTAGCTGAGAAGCGGCCCATCGGACTTACGTAGTGACCCGCCCTGGTCTGAAAACTATCGCAGTGAACACAATGTTTACCTTGACAACCAATATGCTATTCGGCAAGTGTGGAAATCCCGTGAGTGGTGGGTCAGGACCCTCTGGGCTCTGGGTTTCCCATAGGGTTTGTAAAGACTTTGTGCTAACGTCCTAGTGTTAAATTATCCAAGATCCCCTACCCCCTGGACCTAGAAAAGATGGCCAGTCTTGGTTTGAGGATGCTTTTGATGTAGAATCATGTATTATTACGATTAGCTCAGATATTGTTGCTGTTAGGAAATTATCAACAGCTTAAAAAATGAAGCTTTAATCCTTCATTGGTACATACTTTGGTATAGAAGCCCTATAAGCAATCCAAATAGTCTTTACACTGCACGCTTGCACATTCTAAATAACAGCAGCATTCCCTGAAACGCCCATGTCAAATTGTATACATTCACCGAACCTAATAAACTATTTCTTCAGTTTCAATATTTGTTAATATTTCTGGAATTCAAAGATATAAAACTGATACGTTTTAAAGATTCCCCAAGGGGAGAATGAAAACAAATCTACAAAATACGTCACTATGAACTGAAATTTCAATTTTTTATATTATCATTTTTATTATTTTCTCTTTCAGAGTGTGGCAATCTGTGTGGTTATACAGCACTTGTCATGGTTTTAAAAATTAAAAAAATTGGGCAAATTGTGGAGGATGTTCAATTCCAAGAAGAATACCACGACGGCTCTACTCTCTCTGAAAATTGGGCTCTTGTAGTGCTTCATATGCAACTTACCATCCTAAGATCAGGTCAAAGTTTTTCTGTTTTCGCACCGCTTGGGGGTAAGATCAGATAAACACTTTGTACTCCTAAAGTGATCCCAAGATTATTTAAATGAGAGATGCACTGCTTTGCACAGATTTAATACAATCAATTTGACAACTTTTGAACGAAATTTATATTAGTGAAGGCCAGTTCGACGAGTTGTGAAGCCATTTTTAAACATGTGTAAGGGGATTTATTTTTCCAATTGTGTTAGACTATACAAAGGTGTAGCTCAGCTGTTAACATAGCTATGTTAAGTTTTTGAAGAGAAAAAAAACTAAAAAGGTTCTCGGGGAAATTGGCACGCTGCCCTCATTTTCATGTCAGGTAAAAATGATGGTAAACAGGATCAGCGAAAACTATGTTTTAAAAATACGTTTGTGCCTGCATTTCCAGATCAACACAAGACACACTAATAGTTTTGCTATTAGTGACTTTTAGGATCCCATACTTCGAATGATATGCAACATAACCTTGCGAAACTCTTATTTGGCCTTGAGTTAAAGTCAATATAACTCTGTAAGCTACCAGACTCATACTGCATGCCACTCGACTCCTTGAGATGAGACCAACAAAGTGCCACCTTTGGATTAGTTCTAGGCCTATTGGTTACCGAGTCATAAGAGATGTCCTAAATCGGCCTAAATTTGGTCCATTTTAAGGTTCTTTGACCACATAGCTCAACGGATTTATTCAGATTTGGTACAGGAGCAGAAGACGTCAGGTTGGTTTCAGTGTTTTCAATTTTTCCGTATCACAATTGGCTTGTTTAAGGGATACAGCATTTTCATTTGCCCTCTCCGGCTATTGTTATTTTCAGTCACCACATTAAGCAAAATATCACTGTCCACATCCTGAACATATTAGATCTCAGCCCCCGTTCAACAGCAAGCGCAGATCACTGGATGTGACGTCACACCTCATATGAATTACTGGATAATGGGATAATTAAATTTCTCGTGGCATATCTAATGGTAGATTATCCAAATTTTTTTAAAAAAGACGTCCAGACTCGACGATAAAATGTTAATTTGTTGCACCTAGGAAAAACCTGATTACCATGTATTTTCACAAATTCATAGGCGAACTGCACCATTAGCAGCAGTTTGACACACGGCCTAAAGCTGAAGGAATTCCTTTAGGCCTGTTTGACGTCACATGGCGTGAAGGAATTCCTCTTGAACGTACCTTTAAGTAAAGGTATCCTGATTAGATCCCACTTTTTGGCATTTTCCACGCAATACATGCAACTGAGCACGAAACTACCGTTGCAAAAACTTCACTGATCCTCGGCTTTAAAGAGCAATTACCTAAATCAAAAGTTCTGTGCATACGCTTGCCTCTGTCGATATTTTGCAATCATACGAAACTCAAGCCGTATCCCTGCATTTATCGTGCAAACGTGAACCTTTTACCCCATCGTTTAATCTATTCGCAGGTTTGTAATCATCCAGTGGATGAGTATTTCCTCATTCACTTCTGTATCGATGTGAAAGTACTGAAGTAGTAGGGCGTAAGATCGTACCAAATGTTAAGGCTATGTGGTGTCACCAACTATCTCTCTATTAGAAGTGGATTAAGAAAGATATAACTTCACCTTGTAGAGAGAGGAGCTGATGTGGACTTGAAACCGATCATATTGGAAGCCACCTCATCTCACACGAAAAATAAGTCCCTCAGTTTAATTCTTCAGGACCTGAATCACCCTGAACACCAAACTACCACTTCATCCTGTCATCTGTAACCCAAACATCACATGTCTTGAGGACGCCTTCTTACACTCTCAGCTGTGAAGACACGGTAGATGCAGTAACGACAGAGCTAACGAAATTGTGATTGCCTTGATGATACCTACTAGGAATAAGCACTGTCTTACAACCCCAGCCAGGTGTGTCAAGGACGGCGCTTACAGCTCTTGCGGCAATGAAACTACTAATTGACACCTCTTAGAGAGCCCTGTCAGCAATGCAATCTCCAGCCCTTTCTTCTACGGAGTAGAAGAAAAGGCTGGAGACTAGAAGAAAGGACAGTTAACGATTACGAAGCAGAAGAAAGACCGTGGCTATGACAGACGTCCTTGCGGTCGAGACAACAGTGAACGGCCCCTGCCGTTCCGGTTGTAAAACTGAACTGTCTACAGTGACAGACGCATAAAGCGTATCCGGGATCACCATAGTCCGTAATCCTGCATTAGATGCTCCGATACGGTTCGCACGGGCGGATCCAGGGAGTAACGGGGTGGAGCAGGTACCCCCACCCCACAATCGAGCATCAACGTCTACGCGTTGAGCTCCGTTGCCTCCTGAAACATGGGATTCCGTCCCCGCTATTTTTCATGCGAGTCGTCGTAATAAAAAATAGCGGTAAAAAAAAAAAAAACCTCCCCAGATTGGTGGTAGCACCCAACATCGTACCCCTCTGGTTCGAATCGGCCCTCTCAACAAGTGCTCCCAAACCGAAATTCTGGACTCGCTTATGGTGATTAACAGCATGAATGTGAGCCCGTTAGCTACACTAAATCAAAGCATGCTCTCGTTACTTGTAATGAAGTACGGCCGTATGCTCGCTTCCATCGCTTTCACAGCATAAGCGGTGGATCACAGTCATAGTTGGGCTAACTGCAGTGAAAGAAATGATAAACAGGGTTGTTTACGATGTGAAACTCATAGGTAAAGCTCCACTATCCGTCGGCACGAATGGTAGACAGAGACCGGCACACTTACTGAACGGTGGTTTGTTTCCTGCGTGCTGCCAGGAAAACTGGTCCAGCCATAGCGGAGTTGGGTGTTTTGTACCAATAGCATCGAGTTCATTTAACTTTTTAGCGCGTTTCATGTCGTTTTTTTCTTTCAATCTACCAGAGTGAAAACGATCTATATGTTGTCATCGCGTGAAAAAACAATACATCATATTAAATATTTAAAACATTACATTGTTGTGCAGTGATGCCAGAATAGCATGTTTTACAATTAGAAGCGGTAGCAACATATATCTCTGCACAACATGATCCAGGAGCTATCCAAGGGTAATAATAAAAAATGGGGAACCCTAATTAGTTTAGACTTCATCAAGCACGTCAAAAGTGCACTGCAGGACACGTTTCACGCCAGGTAACTTATTAGTTGACACTATATTCAATGGCCTGCCTCCTGCAATCCTGGACACAAAATGGAGATGATACACTTGTAAGCTTTCGATGGTCGATCTGGTTTGACAATCACACTGTACTGGCTCCATTTTTCAGGCGGGAATTGAGGAGCCAGGCCACCAAACATCTTATTAACTTACAATCACGCTCCTTGACTCAGCACCGCGATGTCTATCAAGTAACTTATTGTTAAAAGTACATTTTCAAACTGCAATGATTCAAGAGAACCATGTTCACCTTTGTGAAGGGATAGGATTTCCGAGATGTCTGAAGTTGCGGCGATGCCCACAGACGGGCGTTCACTGGTTTCGCACCCTTCGAATATTTGGCAACCTGGTTAATGATTATACCATCAATCTCCACTAACACTGTTCATCTGTAACCTGAATTGTAGTTCTCCTGCCTGGCCTGCAGCTAGCAACCTCAGAGCTGTACAGAGATTGGCCGTCGCAAGTGGGGGGGGAGGGGGACTCTCCTAGATGGCAAACTGAGGGCTTACCACCCCAAAGCTTGGCGCACAGAACGATTATGTCAGCCTTTTCTCACGCTTATCAACATGGACCCACACAATTTTCAATTTCCTAACTGTTTATAATAAAATCCACAATTTCCTAACGGTTTGCGGGTGAACTACCTTGATACTGCTGTCAAAGACAGCCTATTAGTTTTGGCTTCTCTCTCCCCCTCCCACCCCCCAGCTTGTATCCAAGTCGGATTTTGTCCCCCGGTAAAAATTAATGGGGACGCCCGTGGTACATATTAACTGCTTCAACCTTTCCTTTCGAAGTATATGGGCTCCCTTGAAACAATTGCGATTCTTCCTTTCATAAATGGTACTAAAATTATGTTTTTGTGGTTTGAAGAAAGCGAATACTCTTACCGAAAAATCTTTTGAATTGACATTTTAGTCAATGACTGAAAGCGTACCTAGGCGCAACGTGCTCGCAGATGCATATTAATCTCTAAATTAACAGGAAACATTAAATGACAATCAATAACAACTATAACAATAATGTATTCGGAACAAAGTTACACAGAGCTGTGGGGTTCGTTTCTAAAAAAAACTGACAAAGGGCTTCGGTAAGATTTCTTCTTTCTATACTAGATGACCAGACCTAAGACATTTGCAGTAGCTGAGTGGCATAAAATCTGCCCAGGCCGAATCCATGCTGATGGATACAAAGAAAAAGATAGATTTCATTGACGAGACACGATAGGCTGTCACTAACCATATATTTTGCAGATTTTGCAACATAGATGAATCTGCAATTCTCAGGTTTCTGTTTATCGCTTATCGCCGTTGAAGATTATGACGACTGATCCTAAGTTCCAATCACACGGATAGCGCGTACATATCACGAGGCTTGCGGAATCAACTGGGAAGTGACTGAGAGACAACGCCAAATGAAATTATGAGCAACTACAGAAATACGTAGACAAAATGAGTTGCATGTGTATCCACAAATGTATTTATTACTATCGATCGTGAAGGCGAACCAGTGATATGTGCTGTCCTACAGTGGAGGGTGGGCTAACTGCGGAGTATTCGGAATTACTCGGCCCCAAAGCTGTATTGTTCCTCCTGGTAGTTCAGTGTTTTCTTCAATATCGCTGGAGTAGGCAAGGTATCAAATAAACTAGGCAGGGGATGACTATTTCAGTCCCCTCACGGCTACGGCCGAAGATAAAGTCGCGCTCGTTAAGAAAACTAAAAAGATCCCCGTGACTAAACTGTAGGAGCTCACTAAGTATTGTTTTAATATAAGACATCTATCGTAAGCCGCGCCGCACAAACCCAATGCGACATGCCCGTCACACAACAAAATAATTATCGAAACTATTTCCAAATGCGAATGTCATCACCGTCTCACTTTTCAACTGACAAGGTTCAAGCACCAAGCCATTACCGCATGAAAGTATTAAACTGTGTTTACATTTTAGATCATGTTTATGTTTTGGAAGGAAAATTTCCAATTATGGATCATTGTTTTCAGTGCTGGGATCATAACTATTATTGGCAACCACTGCAGTTTCCCCCCAATGACATGCATTTCCCTTTGAAGAAGTTCCATTTTGGAAGGAGTGTTCCAATTATGGTACATTTCCCATGATTAAATGTGGCAATTATCATGAAAATTATTATTGGAAACTAATCTATAAATGGGAGCGTACACCTACACACAATGGGAACCCGATCACAGCTTCCCCTCCACCCCCCACTGAACTTCCATCTCACATATCAACAAAAGGACAAAATGTCAATGTCAACATAGGATTTGGATCTACCTAAAATGTTGGTAAAGTGGACCTTAGGTAGCATTTTATAGCCAGATCAAATGCTTAAAATTTCCCCCAACACCTGATTATCACTGCCCGGTCGTTCCTTCTGCAGAAAAACCGAGGCAACACCCGCATAGATGTAAAATTGTCTATTGGCCTAATAGGTACAGAGGTATTGAAATCTCATACCAAAGAAAGATCCAGTGTATAAGTCAAAATCCTGCTTTAACCCAGGCAGTTCAGGTCCGTGTGGCCACTACCACTGGTAGTAAGCAACACACCCCCAACCAGCGTTTTCAAAGTCTCTTTCTTCGAGATTTTCTGTGATTTTCTGAATGAAGGGGGTCACTAGGCCCCCTCTAGTGCACGTTAGTGCCACCCTCTCCAGTGTGTTTTTAATACTTTGTGGAGGACTGCATTGGCACACATTTGCTATCTGTACAATATTGACATGATAATTTGATCATGAAACCTCACCTGAATTACTGTTGTTGCCAGTCGCTGCGGCGCCAACCCCCAACTTCCTCCAGCTCCAAATCTACCTAACCAATCTTGATCTAGGGCACAAATAAGGTAAGCACAAGCAAGCTAAGGAATAAAAACCAAGTTTGATATGTGAAAGTGCATCAGAATCAAAGTAGCCTACATTCATCTTAGATTAGCCATGGCAGCACTATTTATTCCAGCTAGTTTTAGCCTGCACTTATTTCAGATATACCTAATAAATATGCCCTCAACAGTAGTAGCTCCCACTTGTTCAAATTTTTTGGCAGGCTCTACATCACACAAACATCGAACTTGTGTTGTCGCTGTTGCGTAGTTTAGGTAGAATTGCTGCCCAGCTATGTTTATTTCTTCACTCATTTAGTACTTTCCTAGTAGCTTTTAGGCGTACTTGATACTAAATTCAAAGAAATAGGGACCGCTAAATCGAAGATACTCAAACTTTAAATATTATTTAACCTGACAAAATGGACAGAAAAGTACTTATAACGTATCTGCGTTATCTTTAATGCCTTAATTATGCCCACAATCATGTATTTCTCGAAAAAATGACTGTCACATTTCGGGCATCTAGGCCAACTTTCTGGCAACTACTAACAATCGGCGCCATTGGGCTGCATGTTAAAATCTGGCAACTGTACAGCGGTTTCCGGGTTTTCTGCAGCGGGGGTCTCTCGTTTTAGTAGAAACGAACACAGTACCAATATTGTATCACTGATGGTAGGCTGTGCAATTGAAGAACAGAGTTGCTAAATTAAAATATTCGCTACACGCTTCATTCTGTATTTCGAAAATGTGTGGTTTGATTTGAACCATACTGTCACGATCGCTATTTTGTCACACTTATGCACCTCAACTATCATAAATGTGCACAAACTCCAGTAGCCGAGTTGGCAAGTTTCGCACCTCTGTCGTAAGCGTCGAATCCAGACCGACGATTTGGAGGGAAGGGGGTGGGGTGGGCGCGGCAACGGGACCAAAACTCGTGAATATTTTTTTCAAGAAAATCGAAAAAATTGGGGTTTCGGGGGTAACTGCCCGGTTTGCCCACTCCCCAGGACCCACCAGTGTCTATCGCAGTTGGTTCTACACGACGATGTAACATTTGCCACTAATCATGAGCAAATTGAAATCATCAGCATGATTTCGCAAACATGACCGAAATCTATCCAGTTTTGAACCACGTGCAAAGTTCAAAACACATTTGCAATGCAATTTTGCTCAATTCAAATGACCTTTTCACCTCTGGTTGTCAGCTAAGCTCGAAGTGTGCTTCCAAGCCTAACGTTTGCAGCTCATGACCAGGCTGGAGCTCGAGGTGTTTGTATGCTAGTGGGTCAATAGACAGTTTCAGCACTGTGATTCTGTGTGGAGAAGAGGTGCAAAAAACGCAAGCTACCCCGAAATTATTGATGGTGTTGTTACTAACCCGTTGAACGTAATCTACCAGTGTCCATGACTAGGTGTTTCTTGATAGTGCTGTCCATTCTCAACACAAATTTCCAGTGAGGCATTGTTTGTCAAGGCTTTAATAAAGTGGAAAATCCAGCGGGGTTCGTGCTAAATGGACACACAGATCGCCACCTTTGCACAGGCATCGCCGGAGGCTGTGAGGCCATGAAGATGCTGATGATCAGACATAATCACACACACGCCCACGTCAGACCAAACTGCGGAGGTAGCAGCAGCAAGAAGAGTGGTTAGAGTGGTTAAAAACAGCTAAAGCTGCCTTTGGTATGTTGGGACCAATCATTGACCGAATTTTTGCATCCCATATACTGTTTGTTCCATCAGATCTCGCATGAAAATGGGCATATCAACTTCACTAAAAGCTAGAAATATTTCAGAGCTCTTGATCTGAGATATTTCATTTGCATCGGGAATGGTGCACATATTTCCGAGATTTGCACCACTAGTAGGTTGATACAGGACTCTCTTGCAGAAAGAGTTAAGGTCTATCACCTTCAGCAGTGACATTAACTACTGTAACGACAGAGGTTCTGATGGCGAATACAACTCAGGCTCACATACACTGGAGCTGCTATTTAAGCCTAGTCAAATCATTGTTTATTTTCATACTTACCCGGCTATAAAAACACCAAAAGGACTCTGACAGAGCAGCTCCAGTAATGCATTGTGGCATTAGCCACTGGAATGGACTAACACTCTAGAATATCTTCAGACTCAGGGTTTGATAGCCATTTATATCACGTGAATGGCCAGAGCAGGTATGTACTGGCTCAGGCGCACGTTGCAAAAGCAGACAGCATTGTCGTCCCAAACCGGTGCACTGTGGGTGACGAAACGGCTTGTGGTGATTTAGAGAAGATAAAAGCCATAAATTGGGCAAGCCCAGAATGGGACAGATATTGGTGGAAACATTTAGTAATGTTGAGTAACATTCTCGCAGCCACTCTAAAGGCCAAATCTAAAAAGGAAGTGACATAAGCACATGTTTTAATTGGGCATTATGGGGAAATCGATGAATTTAGCACCCAAGATAAAGAACACCACAGAACTCTTACTCCCTGGAGAAAAAATACAAATACAGTTGAGACCAGGAGAAATTCATATTTTCTAATCAGATGATACGTTTTCAATTGTTTCGCTCTAGCTTCAGCTCTCACTTTGACCACATATTTCAAGCCTGCTTTTACGCGATCATAACACTGCAAAACGTGTATCGCATTTTGCTGACTTTGAAAATTGGAATACTTGGTTTCCAATCCACCCCTGAAATTGGGAATCAATAAACTTCAAATGGAACCTACCACAAAGTAACCTCCACGTCTCTAAGCCTACGTCAATTATGTCGTTAAATATGTGCAGTGACTCAGGTGCACTAGCCGATGTGAAGCCATTCTCTGGTTTTTTGGCACAGCCGGCTGAGTGATTTGCCGGTCAGACGACGCTCTCCACTCACAAGAACTTCGTCCTTACTCGTGATCAGTGTACTCAACGTCTTCCGCCGTGACTACCGTGTTGAGTGACTGACCGACCTTGGTTGCCGTAATGCACACTTCCGCCTAGGTTCTAACCTTTCTGTGTGCTTAGGGGCGCGATGGCGTGGTTGTTAGCACGCTTGCTTTTGACGCGGCCGACCCGGGTTCAAGGCCAGGCAGGTTCGAGGAATCTGACTCCCGAGAAACCCTTTCTAACAGGGCAGGAGTTGGCGACGTCATATGACCCTGGCAGTTGGTGCGTCAATAAGCCTCAGGAATTCTTCATTTATGTGTGCTTGACTTGCGTCTCTAATTCTTTAACCCTCGCACCTCCAAGGCTTGTTGCAAACCCCTCCACGCTTTCCAGATATGACCTGAAAGCGGCTGTGACTAGGCTAATGTCATTTCGCTTAGCTTATGGGATATAGGCGCAGGGACAGGGGCCCAGGGAAGCAATAGCGCCCCTGATATTTATAATTTAGACAACATTAACGTTATGGCGGCGAGCGGAAAGAACTAGCTGAAGAAAATTAATTCCTCTAGTTTTCTGGACGTTCCTACGTCTATGTTATGGGGTATTTGTCCCGCAGCTTCAAAAAAGGTCGGAGCCCCACCAGGTCACTCGGCCATGAAGCCATTTCTGGAAGAGTTACGTTCACTCGGGTGTATGTACTTCAGATGTAAGACATGTTATGACCTCACTAATTATATCAACTGTGACCTTTGTTGCATACTGCAACCTATCCAATCTGTTGGACCTTGGTTGGCATTTGGAGAAATTTTTGTAGTTTCTATGTGGGGCTTCGCCCATTCGACCCTATAATTATGCATCTTTTAGGAATTCAATCCGCTTTTTTGGCAATGCAAACAATGACTAAGTAACTCTTGGTGATGAATTATATTCAAAAAAAAAATTACCCCTAAAAATTAAAAGCCAGATATTTTTCCAACATTCACTTTAGCTCATCTCTGGCTTGTGACCTTGCCTCACATGTTGCCTAGAGGGGTCGTGACGCTGCATGGTATATGTACGGAATAGCAGCCATCACAATGTGCTGACTATTTTCGTTTTCATTTCATTTTATTAGGGCCACTCCTAGCAGGCACACTTGTCCAATTATAGGGAGTATTGGTGTGGCTGTTTAAGGATCCTCTCTACTGGGCCAGATCGGACATGGAAGGCGGTTTCCCGCTGTGTGGATTGAGCCCAAATTAATCCATGCCGTCCGATCTGAAGACGAGCCACGAAGCCACGAGGCCACTCAGTCCCCTTTGTAACTGTATTGTGTTATTTAGGACTATTTTTCAAGACATTCTGATCAATAGTAGCTAGAGGTGGAGAATTGGACGAACAGGAAAAAATCAGACATTTGAGCTTATCTGAAGGGCCCTCTGATAACCTTAATTCATAAGAACTGGTGTGAATTGCAAACTCTCGTGACGAGTAAAGCGATGCCTTTTGCTGCAGAGTTCTACGTCTATTAGGGACCAATGGCGGGGGGGGAGGTTGCGACAATCCCTAGTCATGGAGAATGTGGCGAAAACCAGAATAAATGCGAGGCTTAACGCTTTCCACCTCCCTCCTCTCCCCCTCTCTCTCTCTCCTCTCCCTCCTTTAGATAATGGCTCATTTTTCTTTTATCTGCAATTTCTTTCATGCATTTTCTCCTCCTCTTTTAAGTCACTTGGAGGCTCGATTCATTACATTGTGCCTTCTGTGCCAGCACTCCTTTTGGTCCGAAAGTAAACAGTCTTGTGGTTCAATGGCCCTTTCGTATATTAGCACAGTACTCAGTGCTGAGAGGAGAGGGGCTTTACTCTTAGTGCTACGTGGGCCATGCCCTGGTCATCTTGAGTTGGAAGTATGGTCACATTGAAACCGTTATCTAGGACCGAAAAGGGTGAGAGCACAGTTTTGCCTGATCTTTAACCGAGAATCAGTAAAGTCTGTAGCGAGAACATGACAATGATGAAACTAGAAAACCGTCCGAATAGAAGCACAGATAAGGCATTGCATCATTTTGGTTCATTGTTCTAACCTACTGACCTCAAAGAGTTGACAAAAAGGCGTCGGTGTGTTTTGAACTAGACACTTGAATCATTTGTCACATTACCCACATGTCGTACTTGTGTGAAGGGTGAGATCATTGCCGTACCCCAATGATCGAAAATGTTTGCTTTTCTAAGACATGATTAGCATCCACTAGCACAAACCAGGACCAGAGTTGACACAATTCAGATGCGTGCGGTACGATATGATTCCGAGCTAAGAGTAAAGATGGCAAACGACAGAAAACCACGAAAGGCTTGAAAATCGATGATGCAACACCTCTACAACTCGACACAGACATACGGTCAAAGAAAGCGACAGACGGCTGCCAGCACAACACGGTGTGAGAAGCGTCTTAACCCAGCATATTATTAGCGCCTTTGAAAGTGACCACAGCCGCATGCTCATACCAGAGGCAGCACTGGTAACGACAAAGTTATAGTAACCGCGCCGCCACAACGGCGACCTGGTCCGGTCACTGGTGCCGACGAGGTTTTACTTTCGAAGCGACCAGCGCGCCAGGAGCTGCCGCTCGTCTTGGCATGGAGCCAAGTGAAGGCGCTCAGACGTAGAGGAAGCCGCACAACGCAAGCGGCGCCCACCACAACTGCTGCGACCGGGTCCAACAGTTGATTGACGTGGATAAAACTCCTTATCTCATCTTAAAAAAAAACATTATGATAAAATAATGACATCAGAAATATACAAGATTTTAGACAGATACTAGGCGCTAAAGTCTTCAAAAACATGTCTATGCACTCTTACTGCAAAGGCGTTAGTGCTAATTCCATTTTTCCAGCGATAGTCCGTGCGGGGGGCCGCTTTGTGGCGGTGCGGTTGCCCGGTTACAACACTGGCGCTGGTGGAGCCGCACCTAGTCAGTTTTCGCGCGCGAGCGGCCGCTCTGCCGTGAGACTGGCCAGGTGGCGCCGTGCTCGATTGTGCAGCAGCTGACCCAGATGTTGAACGGTGGGCCGCCGCTGGGCTGCACGCGAAGGGTCGCCAACTGACGCGATGCGACATGAGCGAGACAAAGCATTCTTGGAACGCGTATGTGAAAGAACATGTTGGAAGTAGGGCGCCGCCACAGAATTTTACAGGGGGGGGACGGACCCGGGCTGGTGCTGACCGGGAGAGGCGAATTTTGAGCATATTCGGTACCTGACAGTATTAAAGACTACCGATCCAAAAACTTGGGGGGGACGTCTCCCTGGTTGCCCAGCAGGGGGGACACGTCCCCCGTCCCCCCGATTTCGGTGCCCATGGTTGGAAGGTGAAAGCATTTGCGTGAACTAATTCCGAAAACTGTCCGATATCCACATTAAAAATAAATACATTCATGTTAACAGTTTTGTCCTCGAACTCATCACAGTGGGATTGCCTTGGATATTAGCATTAAACTAAGGCAATGCCACATTTCATAAGCTTCTTGTCCGTATTCCAGAACACTGTTGAAAACTTAATCCCGTTGGTAATCACGCTGCATTGATAGTATAGTGCTTGTAGCCTGAGAACCCCGCAAATTCTCAACCAGTCCTAATGGGCTGCTCAGTAAAGCCCCGTAAAGCCTGTCAAGAAACCAGTTTGAATGCCGCTACTCACAACGACTGTTTTGCGGTCTGGTGTGTTATAATGCGACCGCCAGCGTGTGTGCCTTTTCAGCAGTTTAAACAGCTTGGAATAGCTCCTAATTTCAGTTGATATAACAAGGGTGATGAGTGGTGGTTCCTTGTCCTGTTCAAAATATTTACAAGCTTAAGGCTACTATTTGGTCTTGTATGAAGGAGTTTGTTCCTGGTTAGATTCCATTACGAAACATTTCATATTCTGTCAGCCATCGAAATAGATTATCAAAGAGTCATAGACTCATGAATGGGAGGGAAGGATGTAGAAAGAGGCAGGCAAGAATTTTAAGGTAAACAAGTCTGATCTGGATTTCTATAGCAATGCTTAAGAAGTTCGGCTCAGGGGGGAGGGGAGAAGGAAGGAGGGGGGTTGAGGGTGATCCATCATACTATTGCCTAGGAAAAAGCTAGCAGAAATTCTACCTTAAAATTTGTTGATCAATCTCTGCTTATTTGAACATCATATTCTCTTAACAGTTCAATAAGACCCAACTCAGTCACTTATCCCTTACCATCCACGCCTATGGCTGCTGGTGCTGCCATAGTTGGCACAACATATCTGAAACATGTTTGTTATTAGCCCCCACATGGTCAGCGGTTTCAAACCTAAAATCTTCCTCATTTAAACTCGGATAAAATGAGGTTTTAACGAGACTTTGATGTATCGCTGCAAACGACACCTAAGGGGCAAACAAAAATTGGCGCTATTCTACACAAAATACTTATCCTGGCATGATCAATAGCAGTTTTCCCTCGCCTCACGGATAAGGTTGTAAGCAATAATTTTTAAATTCGGTCAACCTTTCTGGCATCAAGTGAAGTAAAGTAGCAGAAACAACGGAACAAGGGACTCCATACCTAACCCCTGAACCGCCAAACCTATCTGAGACCTGCATTGTTGCTATAGAAAGCTATGTAATGAGCAGATGATAAACACATCTGATTAAAATGTGCGGCTAAAATAATGTCATCACCCTAATGCAGTTGATGGAAATAAAAAAGTGATAACACTCAAAATATCTGTTGGGCTCAGTTTTCCAGACTTTATCATCAAAGATACAGCCACCACCATCTAAAGAAGCCGGCGCGCGTATGGACTTTCCGGAGAGGATTGGTCTCGTTACTATCCGAGGTATAATTTGTCGTTGGATCAAAAGCGACAACCCAATCCCTCCTAGGCTAGATGATATTCCCAAAAGTCACGACATCACGTGATGTTCGCATTGCTCTGATGGTTTTACCACATCCTGCATTACGTACTGAGACCAGTAAAACGCCTTTTTTGGCGAAAAGGGAGTGGACATTTTTGTTCCAAATTAGCAAGTTAGGGTTGGCTGAGCTTTTTGGTTGACTCGTCGTTATTCTTCAGACATAAAGACGACGGGATGACACAGCAAGTTAAGATGTGATAAATGAATGCAATACTTACAAGACATTTACATGGAACACGACAGAATAATTAAAAATAATTAGAGATGAATGTATCAAATCCTTCCTTCTAGAATCTCTGCATAAGGAAATTTTCGATTAAATCAGTACCATCCACAGCTAGAAAAACTCAGTGTTATAATTTAAATAAATTTATCACCATGTTTGTTGACCAGTAAAATATTAATCGATGGTTTCAGCCAAATTCTTGCCTGCACTAAGCGATATACATTCTAATGGCGTTTAAAGCGTAAATGGATATTTTCTTGGTTAAAAATTTTCACAACACGTTAAGTTTTGACTCCTAGTGAAAAAACAAGAAATTAGGCCACGTTTTTAAATCTAAATGGATAAAGAACTTCAGAAATGTTAGTCTTTTTCACAACGCTCACATGCACTATGCCTGCAAATATGTCATTTTGCGGCGTTTTAAATTCCCCAAATCCTTTATTCGAAGGGTGTTGCAAGGTCACGGCCGATAATAAAATTTCTGGTTTGATGCAGCTACATTCTAAAATCTACCACAATTTGATACCGTTACCCATGAGTGGACATCGCATTCTGATACCACGCCTATTCGCATACGTATATATAATCTACTCACCAGCACCACCATTGGGCCAGGATGAGCCGTGTCGCTCGTAGGTGAAATTGATCCATAGGTAGCGGGAGATCTTGCGTGTGCTGCACACTGCTATTAGATCCAAAGGGAGCCGAAGAAAGCCAACTGTCCCCACAAGAACTCAGATTTCTAGATTTTCCTTAAGAAACCTATTTTTACGATGTCCCATACCACCCTCCCCATATAATCGGCTTCGAATCTGCCTCTGTTGCCCGCCAGCTCGGTAACAAGCGCACAGGCAGTACATTCTGATAGAGTATAATTTTCCAGTGGGAGGTTTCACCAACGAATCCAGATCAGTCAGGTTAAAAACCGTGACTATTAATCCAAATTGAATCCGTACCCAAAATACACCACTAAATCGGCAAAAAGGAGCGCAAATTTATATCAAAATCTAAAGCTAAAAATATGATTTAGTCAATCCAATCCAATCCAATCCAACGAATCGAATCGGATTGGGTATGTATCTAGATGTGAAACATATGGCGCTCTCTACTGTTAATGAATGCAGCGGATGCAATCATGACCCAAACGTAAGAAGGTAGTCATGCATTTCACCCCTGCCTCTGCATTCAAAACTTGCGATATTTTGCCCAAAAGCACACAGGTTAATATATCATCTAAGCTAGTGATCCCAAAACTTTACAAAACCAATAAATTGGTTCTTCCTTTCGAGTCATCTCCGGTTTTTATCTTGCAACAATCTCCGGCTCTTCTCTTGGAGCCATTTCTGGCTCATCTTTTGGAGCCATCTCCGGTTATTTTCTTAAAGCCATCCCCCGTTCTTCTCTTTGGAGCCATCCCTGGTTCTTCTCTTGGAGCCAATCTCCGGTTCTTCTCTTGGAGCCTTCTCCGGTTCTCCTCTCGAAGCCATCCCCAGTTCTTTTCTTGGAGCCATCTCCCGCTATTTTCTTGGAACCATCCCCGATTCTTTTCTTGAAACCATCCCCGTTTCTTTTCTTGGAGCCACCACCGGTTTTTCTCTTGGCTTCATTTCCGGTTCTTCTCTTGGAACCGTCTCCGGCTCTTCTCTTAGTGCTATCTCCGGTTTTTTCTCTTGGAGCCATCTCCGATTCTTCTCTTGAGTCATATCGGTTCTTCTCTTGGAGCCATCTCCAGTTCTCTTCTCGGTGCCATCTCCGGCTCATCTTTTGGAGCCATCTCCAATTCTTTTCTTGGAGCCAAATCTGGTCCTTATCTTGGAGCCCCTGCGTTTCTTCTCTGGGAGCCATCTCCGTTCCTTCTCTTGGAGCCATCCCGGTTCTTCTCTTGGAGCCATCTCCGGTTCCTCTCTTGGAGCCATCTCCGGTTCCTCTCTTGGAGCCATCTCCGGTTCCTCTCTGGAGCCATCTCCGGTTCTTCTCTTGGAGCCACCTCCGTTCCTTCTCTTGGAGCCATCCCCTGTTCTTCTCTTGGAGCCATCTCCGGTTCTTCTCTTGGAGCCATCTCCGGTTCCTCTCTTGGAGCCATCTCCGATTCTTCTCTTGGAGCCATCTCCGGTTCTTCTCTCGGAGCCATCTCCGCGCCAACCTCATCAGCTGACACGGGGAAAGCCGGAGTCGGCGGCGGGCTGCCATATTTACACTTCACATACCACCAGCTCCCGTCGGTGAAATTCGCCGACAGCTCCTCTAAAGAGCGACACTCGGTGGCCCTCTACGCCCAATTATGTCCCAGCGTGAGCACATTGTTGTCTGGGCGTTCGGAACCAGCGTACGCGCGCGCCCAAGCGCCATGTGTGTGGTAAAAAGCGGGGCTGATATGTGAAGGGAATTTATTTAGCTAAGCTGATGGGCATTGTAGTTGGTTCTAGTCATGGGGCAGAAATATCAGTCCGGAGCTTAGGCATAATATAATTGTATTTCTTAAGTCGTTTAAATGTGCCGGCTTGGACAGAATTACCACGCCACATCAGAGACAGAAGCCGATCTACACGGCTAATCCCTACTTATGAAGCCGAATTTAACACCATACCTACCGTTGCTCGATACGTTGAATGTGTGCCATTGCGCTTATATGAGAGTAAAAACTCACAGAAAACAGCTGATGCAATGGCTGCCTCTCTAATGACGCATTTCTGGGGCAAAATCACGTGACCATTATTGGTTTCGCTTCGGTGAATCATCGCAGTTAACGTTTCACCGCTCAAACAAACGGAGACTGTAATGCCTGCAGAAGGATATCGGGGAGACTGCACCGGCACACAGGAGAGTATCTCGAAGTCATAGCTCATAATTTTCTTTAGTACATCATTAATCACATATCAATTTGGAAAAAATAGCGTTTATTTACACTTTATTCTGTATACTCAGTGCCAAATTAAGGCCTTCAATTTAAAATAAAAATGGATCCACCATACCGTTTAGCCGTTCAGTAAAATGCATCAGTAGTATAAAATAGATGTAAATAAAGCATAAGTCGCAAAAATGCTCCGGTACTCCTGGCCTATTTTCGAAACTTTCTCAGGAAAAGCCATCATCTGCCGCTTACCTTTTCTCCATACTGGCGGCTACTGTCGCGAGCCGCTCCTCTTCTCTCCCCCCACTCTACCCGCTCGCCCTGCTCTGCCACACACTCGTCCCGCACACGCGTGTCTCGCTCTTAGGACTCGCGCTGTCGCCCGTCCTACTGCAGCGGAGTGAGAAGGTCTACTGTCGAAACGACGACAGGCCGAGACAGTGTGTCCTGAGCGTACACCCTCTGACACACACACCCCGGACAGCTGAGTCAGCTGATCTTTGGAGGTTGGACAGTCAGATCCGCTGGTGGGATGTTTGCCTGTGCCCGATTCCAGGGTTTGCTGGCAAGTGTTGCTAGGGGCATGCGCTGTAAGACGAAGGGATGACATCATGCTTTTGTTGAGTGGAAAGCCCCTGGATGTAACCTTGATCATTGAGGATATTTATTGGGATCTTTGAGTTTTTTAAGTAAGTTATATGTTTCTGACCATATCCAGTGCTCAATATCCTGCACATTACAAGGGGTAGAAAATCAGACGTTTGAAAAATATCATCGTTCACAATTTCCGAAGCTGCTCATTATTAACGACACACAAATTCTGAATTTTGAGACATGTAAAACACGCAAGAAATATGCAAAAGCTTTTGAGACACAAATTGGGTGTTAATCATGATATTTTTTCTCATTTGTATTATTTTCTTTAAAAAATCACTTAGAGAATGAATGCTACCTATTTTCTGATTTATTACGGCGTCAGTTTACCCCAAATGCCAGTTTTTTCAGCCACAGGGTGTTTATAGGAGCCAAGTCACGTATTCTTTGGATGAATGACTTTCAGCCTCGTCTTTAGTGGTGCAATGAATGCTATTTTACACACGCATTTTTCAGATTTGTAAATACTTATGCTTAAAATCATATCAAATAAGAAGGAAACTTGAAACAGTTTTATTTCTAGCGATGCACGCAAAGAAGAAATCATTGGTAAGTTGGCACTCGCAGATCATACGAGTCTTTCAATTCATGGGTTAAGTATTGAACATCAGTCACTATATCCATTAATTTCAAGGTAAGCTTTGGTTTAATATAAAGTGAAAATATCAATTGGCTTATGCTCATAACAATATAAAAGTGTAGAAAGTGTAAAACACAAAATGTTTCATTAATATTTCAATTTAGTGTCTTCGTAAGATTAAGTAATGTTCGACCTGGGGTTTTCGAGAACTTCAGATACAGACGAAATTGGACTAGGGTTTTCTTGACGCGGACGCAATCATAGAGCAAGGAGTTCAAATGTTTTTTTTTTTAAGCAGGGAATTTTTTGTCAGCGAAGTATTGCAGTTTCACTGATAACCTAGATGTCCCCACTTTTGACCGGCAGCCAATCTCAGCCAGTGTGGCCCGGATGAAATTTTTTGTCGGCTCAGATATTTTATACACTTGTTTCTAGGAGAAAATTACGCGGGTTGGGCCCCTCACGCGTCATTGACACCCTATATTTAGTCTTTGTTATAAACAATATTGGCTTTCGCAATAGAAACTAATATAGAAACTGGTAAAAAAACTTGGCCAAGTCTGCATTCCAGCACCCGGCTCAAAATTGCTAATAAGTTTTTTCCTGACGTCGCAATTATGCCCCATTGCAAGCATCACAGCTCAACGCCTATAGTGCTCGCAGCGCGGCGACGCCATGTCAGAGGCTGTACGTATCGTCGAACTAACTTTCACCGCCGTGCGCACCGGCAGCTCCCGGCAGGCCGCCGACGACGACGCGAGCGTCGCACTGGACCAACCAGCTCAGCCACCCGATCGGGAGGCTTCATAGCCAGCGGTTCAGTGGGGTTGTATGAAAATCGACAGATATCGTGCGACGGGCAGAGGGTTCGAATCAGCTTCAGTTCAACTCGTGATTTTACTTCTGATGATGTGGGCGTTGGTGGCGGTGCAATGTTGCGAGAGTTGCAGTGCCGTTTTCCAAAATTACGGTCACGATGCCGGTTCGCTTACTTTATTTCCAGTCATTACCAGGCATAGTTTGAGCGTGAATGATGCAGAGCTACATCATGATAATTATGTTTGCCTATGTGCTCGTGCCATATATGACTTAAGCGATCACCGGCGAAAATGGATCCTTACGAGCACAGGGGAATATTTCGCGCAATTATTAAATCATTATACAAATGAAAACTGTGACATATGCAGAGACAGCGGTATAATTTTGCTCAGTTGGAGGATGAAGCTACTGAAGCATTGCCCGCCATCTCTGTAGTTGAACACAAAATGGAGAGACTGAGACTCTTGTGGGTTTAACTACACGAAAACTTGGTAAAGTCTCATACAGAATTTTCGTAAGAAAGCATACGAATATCCTAGTAATTTCTCGCCTTTTGTGTCAGTACCATTTGCAAAGTGAGTCCCTGGGAACCCGTTGTTCGGAAATCACTGAACAGAGTTCTTATCACGCAGGTATTTTGTTTTGCTTCCCAGAAGATGTATTGGGAAGTAATGAATCTAATACCAGCGCTGAACTGATCTCCTCTGAACCGCAGGTGCCGTGCACTATTCAGATCAGCAAGACACGCACAAAGATAATCAATATGTAAAACCTCAACTCTGCATTAGTAAATGTGCACTACTCCGTTAAAAACACACACCGGTTATCACCCTTTCGTGATGTGAGGTGATAAGGAGTACGCACGTGGATTGTCGATAAACCGAAAATATCAGCATTTCTCGTTGAACATCGAGGTCGGACCAGTAAAACCAGCATGACTTGAACTCACAGGTTGAGTGTATTTTAAGATAGTCCTTGCGTCCTTGATCGGCACCATGTTTAGCTTGGGGTTTTTCTACGCAGCGACCTGAAAAGATAGCGTCAACCCTAACCTTATTGTAAATGAGAATTCGAAATGGGGGTGGGCGGCAGACTTATTCATATGTCCTTTCTACCCAGCACACTGCAGTCCCCAATCATGCTCTTTTCCCAAGGGCTGACGCAGACCCGAGTTTTTTTGGGAGGGGGGGGGGCAAACCCATGTCTGCCTCGCCTCCTGGGCGGGGGGGCGGAGGATGGGAGGGAACATTTTTTGCTCTACAGACCTAGTATAAACACCTTTTTCAGTGCTCTACAGACCTAGCATAAGCTACCTCTCCAGGTGCATGATTTCTCTCGGGGAGGGGAAGTGGGGGTGGGAGTGAATATTTTTTTGCTCTACAGACCTAGTATATACACCTTTTTTCAAATTTTTTTCCGGCGTTTGGGGGCCAAAAGATAGTTTGGCCCCCTCCAGGGCTTTGGGTGGGGCCATGGCCGGAATTCCCCCTCTGCGTCCACCAATGTCTTTTCCTGAGAACAACTGCTGAATAAGGCCCATCGGTGCGGTGCCGCGTCACGTGACGTGTCGGCCGTGACGTCACGGCTGCCGGCAAGGCCGGTCATGCGTGTACCTGGCACTGCTGTGCATGTGTGTATGCAGACAGAGGGACGTGACGGCCATAACTAGGCAGTTGGCAGCCCGGAGGTTAACGAGGACAGCGCTGTCCAGAGCTCCGAGTAAAGCACCGAGCAATGGATCGTTGGACGTGAAAATATCCGTTGTCATGTAATGCTATGTTTTGTAGAATGGTAAATTCTCTAGGAGCTAAAGTCTATGAGAGAATGCTGCAGATCACAGTGAAAGTCTAAGATATCATATTTATAGAATTATTATTGTTTGACAGCGATAGCATTAGCGGATCCGGAATTTCAATGTGCGGCGCACTATATTGGGGAGTCATTCGGAAAGGATGTCACTTGTCAACGGGGGTGCCTACAAAGGGATTCCTAATCACAGTGCACTGACGCCTGGAGAGAAAGGGAGAAACTGTCTAGGGGGCGACGGGCGCCATCCATGAAGGGGCAACCAATGGTCTGGTCTGGGGCACCTACACCCTGCCCCCTCCCCCTGCTAGGTTGGTCTACGAAGCGCAACATATCATTTCGAGATAGTTAGTTTTGAGCTGGGGTGTATGTACGTGTTCGTCAACCCTGACGTTTCCTGAAGCAAACTCATCTAGCTCAGTGAACCATGAGTCGTTAAACCCCAACAATTACTATTACCTCCCGACAAACCAATTTTGCAAACGGAACCCTATCCGTCCATTCTACCAGTAAAAACCACCCCGGTTACACCCAGGGGCTGCGACCTTGACCTCAGCAGCGGTATTCACGCCATGTCAGACGATTGGAAGGTCGTCAATGCGCGGAATCCGGGCAAGTTCCTGGCCTGATGGAAATGGCCCCGGGGCATGACGCTTGACATTGACAAAGGGAGCGAGGAACAGCGTCAGCCGTAGCTTCCTGTGGAATTGGGCCGGTCATTGGAGGAACTGACTTTGAGGGGTGAGTTTGGCCAGGATGTTTACTTGCATTTAGCGGAGGTGCGTTCACATATAGAGAGCAGAAGAGGGCTGCGATGCCAGAACGTCACAGCCGGCAAAGAAGTGGATAGAGGGTGGGGACGTCGATGCAGGTTTGATCCATCTTTGAGGCAAAACCATTCCCTCCAGATCCACAAACTATTTGGCTTAATCGTACCATCCCGCTCAGAATGATATAATTAAGCTCTGTAAAAGCCCAGATGACTGCATTCTTTTCGAACGAACCATGCGGAGGTGGGGGGGGGGGTAGACTCTCCAGTGGCAACCCTTGTGCGGCAATAAGATATACTGATGAAGCACCACTTTTTCACATGCTTGGAATATCTTCGTATTGGCATGCCCTCTAATATGTCAATTTTGATGCTGACATGTTTTTTAACAAAGCTAACATTTGGGTTGATTGTACCAGAGCTATGCCCAAAAATTCGTTCTGTCATGCCATAACACTCTACTTGTCTACATTTGTTTCCACTTTTAAGGGTGCCTGCTGAAATCAAAGAGCGAGGCCCTTCAAGAAAAGGTTTCGGCTAGTCATGATGACTTGCAAGTGGATACTAAGTAAAAGTTCTCGCACAAGGCGCTGTCTGGCACGTCTGATGAAATGTTGCACCTTGCATGTCAGTTCTCTAAATAGCCTTCGGACGTGACCAATGAAGCCGCAAAGCTAAATGTGTTAGGAGTGATTTCAACATTTCCGTTTCAAGCTGCAAAGCAACAGCTAAGGTCAGAGCAACAGTCGGTTGAAATTTTATTGGAGCTCGGAATCAGCTACGGTTTCGGAATATTTAGTAATATTTGTTACCATAATTTTAACACGCGCATTGACGGGGGGGCGGGTACCCGCCCTCCCCCTCGGTT
This sequence comes from Lepas anatifera, assembly GCA_034440635.1. Taxonomy (NCBI): domain Eukaryota; kingdom Metazoa; phylum Arthropoda; class Thecostraca; family Lepadidae; genus Lepas; species Lepas anatifera. The sequence goes on along the minus strand of JAOTON010000094.1, from coordinate 190,522 downwards.
TTTTTTTCGGAGAAAGCAGAAAAACGGCGGCGCGTAGCGCTGTCGTACTTGGCTCCCCTATTCTCTCATCATGTTTACACTTCTGTGAAAATTTTAAGGTTAGGTCATCTCAGGTCAGGTCACCAGTACAGGTCAAGTGACCTGACCTAAAAAAGTTTAAGATAGCGTAAGTCGGAACAGGGTGAACTTATCTGATTGAAACTCATATCACATAGTGGGCTCACCGAGTTCTCTAAAACATGTTCCGGTATTGCTGATATCGATGACCTAAGGTCAAGTACGGGCCATGACCTCTCCATTTGAAATACATGGGAAAAGTTGTTTTGATTGAATACCTTAGTAACTGATGTTGATAGAACATCTATTTTAGCTGCATTAGACTTGCCTTGTCTTTGCGGTTCTAATGACATGCATTTTATATAATTTGACCTTGACCTGACCTCAGGTCAGGTAAAATCCTTGATTTGACCTAGCAATGTCAAATTATATATCATTCAATTTGGCTTGCTGCGAGGATTCATATAATTCAAGTTGTTTTGCTCTATCTTTACTTGTTCAGATGTAATGGCCAAAAACCTTAATTTACATGTTATCCCTATGACGGCATGTTTTTACCTCTCGTGACCTTAAATGTGACCTGACAAAAAAATGATCCAAATATTTTCGATGGAGAAATAGATGGGCTACCCAACGCCTTTTACCGTTTTTCGCTACCTACCGTGGTTCTCGAGACCTTAGGGGGCGGGTACCCGCCCCCGTCAAAAGGAAGGTGGCTCAGACCCCGGTCAATGAGCGTGTTAACCAAGCCACCCTTAAATCATATTTGGAATGATTTTACACACAAAGATAGCAGAGACACCTTGAGCACAATCTTTGTTTTGAATACACTTGTTTCATTCAATATCTGAAAAAAATTACAAAGGTAACGAAGCTGCTGAAGCGCTTTTCTTTCTTCAATATATATATATATATATATATATATATATATATATATATATATATAAATATATATTTGTTTATAATCCGCCTGATTTTGAATGAGCAAAAAAGTAAAAAATTGTCCTGTTGCTTCCAATTTGATATAACGATCCCTTTAGAGGAGATAGGAAGCAAAAAACACTACACTGCAAAACAATAACACAAAATCGTAGTCTGAGCGCCATTTTTAAATTCTTTAGCTTTCATCTGCTTTTGTTTTCAAGCTTCAGACTTCAGGTACATTGTTAAGATAATGGGATCCTCTTCTTTGACAAAATACAAGAAACAAATGGCACCTGTGTTTCTCCGCCACATTATTCAATTTTAGGGTATTATATGCAGTAACTCTGTAACTAACAACATAATCATGACCATAGTCAAGCATTCGTGTTTTTCTCTCCTGATGTGATCGTCTTTGGACCACAATATAAATTCATTAATACATTCCACATTCAAGTCTCTCACTCTCTCACTCTCTCACTCCCTCTGTCACTCCCTCTCTCACTCTCTCACTCCCTCTCTCCCTCTCTCTCTCTCTCACTCCCTCTCTCCCTCTCTCTCTCTCACTCTCTCCCTCTCTCTCTCTCACTCTCTCACTCTCTCTCTCTCTCACTCTCTCACACTCTCTCACACTCTCTCTCACTCTCTCACTCCCTCTCTCACTCCCTCTCTCCCTCTCTCTCTCCCACTCTCTCCCTCTCTCTCTCTCTCGTCCTCTCGCGGGGGACTCCCTGCACTGCGTTATCATCTGCGCGCCCAGCACGCACTGGTCCCCTCTGTGAAGCAACGCCGCCGGAGGGTAGTGACCTTGACAATTGTCCAGGGGCAGCATGGACTGGCAGCAGAGGCTCATCAGTGCCGCTTCGCTCGGGCAATTAGAGCAGAACACAGGGCCTGTGTTTGAGCCTGGCCACTCGATACGTTTAAGAAAACCTACAGTGCGGTCATGTAATTACGAAAATATGAGGATGCTAGTTACGATACTGGGTGAAGCGTGAAAAGATCAGTGTTGAGCGTTTGGTTCCGCTAACAGTTAACTAGGTCCATTACACACCCATAATTCTATTTCTAAATGTTGCTGGCAAGGTAAGACTGATTTCAGTTTATTCCTCAGACACATGCCTATCTGTGTGTATTTAGATGCTACGAACACAAACACAAAGTGTATCTCTGAATCACCTGATTGGTGTACTCGTGCCTAAATCCAGCGTGTCATTTCTATCCACGTCGACCTCTAATCCCATGGTAGCACCGGCACCGGCGGCACGATGGCCTAGTGACCTTGGCACAACTTTGGAGCGCCCGGGGCTATATGCCGCACGCACGCCACTGTCCTCCACACAGAGGCGATCAACATCGGCCACAGATTCCACCGTCCTCAGTCACGTGTCGCTGGCAAACAGCCCTGCCGAGACCTGGCAGATTGGCGCAGAGTGAGGGAAAGTTGTCAGTATTGCATGCATAAGATTATCATATTCGTTCGAAATTAGATATCATTCTCTCAGCTATCTTTGTCATAGGAAGAAACGGGCTATGCTTGATATCCAGAGCTTCATAGGAATGTTCGGCTAATAGATTCTGCTGAGCTGAGATCCGAAAAAACACTTATTTTACCTGAAGGAGATCAATTTCCACCTAAGGATAACAGTTGCCTGAGCGAAAGTGGCTTCTGGGCTGAGAATTTCCTCCAGGTAAAAGTGGCTTCTGGAGTTTTAAGAGAGAATATGATCTGGGGTTTTTCGAAGAAGAAAATGATTATCCCAAATGCACAAAATATGTGGTGTAAGTACCAGACCGTGATATCAAACTGTATTGAAGGGATTATTTCAGTTCTCAAAATATCTAATATTTGTGTTCCCTGAGATTTTCCCCAAATATATTGGCAGGACCACTTTTTACCTCTGCTATCCAGGCCCAGTGACGTCATTCCCTCTTGTCCGTCGTCAGGTCAGATGTAAAAGCCAACAGGGATTTTCTAAGATATTCGATATTCGATTAACCGGCAATTGCGCTTAACCTTGCTCAGCTGACACCTTTTCAGCAGTTTTATCACTTTCTGCTCTGTTAAAAGACTGAGTTTTGTTATGGCAAATCCTGTCACCCATAGTTTAGCTAAAATTAGGTATACAGGTGCAAAGATTGGTCAAACTAGTAACCTGCAGCCATCTGATTCGATTAGGTTTAGGTGTGAATTCAGCAATTATGGCCACTAGAAAAAACCCAATCGATATTTTTGTCACGTACACGTGACTTTAAGATAATAAAAACATTTCCAAAATACAATGTTAAACATAAAGGCAGCATTATCATTCAAAATATACTTTATTATCTTAACGTGGTGTAAAAAAGAAAGCATCAGTCATCCCTGTCTCCTGGCATATATATGGGAGCTACTTACAACCTGGCAGAACTCCACAGCCCATGTATTCCGTGCGGTGGCTGTATTCTCATCGATACTTATTGGAATATAAAAAAACTACTCGAATCCACTGAATGGGTTGAACTTACTTCACCCAAAACCAACATTTCCAGGGAAGACAGAAACATTCAAATTTAAAAGGCCCACCTGTTAAATAAGACAGTACGTTACTTGAACCTTGTTCTGTTACGGGTGGAAATCCAGAGAGGGTCTGACAAATGTCTCTCATCATGGCGTGGATGGCATCCAGGGCCAAATAAGCCCAGTTATGTCAGTACATTACTGGGCTCCCTATCATTGCATAGTTTATCACAAGGGTGTGAACGGCTTTCAGGTCTCATTTATTTAGTGAGGAACTGCATAATTGATCTGGCAAGTCAAAGGTTTGATGATGGTAGCGGAAGGGCTGGCTTCAATAGCTGTAAGAAGAGAAAAGCATTTGTTTACCACGTCCATAGCAGCCAGGAGGGTGGTACTTCAAAGGCTCCAGGACTTCTTTGTTCATTGTTGTTCGGTCTGTTGTTGTGCAGTGTGTAGGGAATGACTTTGTGAATTCTGCGCTGAAACGCTGCGGAAGGCCAGAGGAAATGTAAAACCATAGCTAACTACCTTATAAACTCTTTGCATAACACCAGAATAACCGCATTAGGGTTTTGACAACACAGCATGGTTATCAGCGTACCCGAGTGTCCTTACAAGTTCGACACATTTGACATTTCACCTCTACCGTTAGAGCCGGAGTGTGGCCAATAGCTTCAAAAAGATAATTGGTGATCAGATTGATTACCCTATGCTGATATGCATGCACATTGCACATGCAAAGGAACGATTATTTGTTGGAGGAAACGCCTGCAGACACCGGTGCAGCCGAAAACACGACTTTTTAGCGTACCATTGCTGCAATTTTATCCTGGCGTGATGAGATAAAGATGAGGCTAACTTCCGTGTATTCCAGCGATGTTGGTGAATGGAAAGCTTATCTGAGGACAAACAATATGCATTTGAATTTGTTTTGTTTGAACAGTTTTTTAAGATCGATAATGATAGGTTTGTCTATCTTTTAACTCTTCTCTTCCTGCATTTGCTAAAAAACTCAATTCAGGCAATGTGTGGCCAAGCGTTTTAATGTTTCTCAGAATCAAATGAGAAAATGTGCAGATTAGAATGACATTCTAGCTTACGGCTAATCCAGCAGGTGAAGAATTCTAAAAAGACTCTCGACATATTCTGTCATCCACGAGCCTAAAAAAGCCTCTGTAACCAATCAGCTACATTAGCTTTTGAGCTCGTACGCGTGTGCTGCTAGAGATTGCATGCAAATTACCCACAATGCATCATGCTAGACCGCGTTGCAAGGACTTCGGCTGATGTTGCAGCGAAAGGAGGTGCAGACAGAAATGGCTGGTTGCACTGAAAGATTGATCTACCCATGTTGTGAAGCCGATAGAACGAATCTGTATAGATTTCTTAGACGCATACATCTTGCTGCTTGATGAAGTCTTAAAACGTTCTGAAAAAGATTGAAGAGACAGCAGTGTATGAGGCGCGTAACAATGAAACGGTGCCGAGCTTAAATAATTTCTGGAATTGAGCCCCTGATATCCCTCTGATGCGGATAATTAGCTCACATCGCACATTTTTTAGCGTCAGAAAATCATTCCATACAGTTTGGCAGCTAAGGTGGGAGAAAATCAAAGACAAAAAAGCATGCTAAAAACAGTTGAACCATACCAACCACACATCTCATGTCATCCCTCCCTACACCATGGCAAGATAACGACGGTGAGCCTTAGCCCGGCTGGGGGGGGGGCGAAATTAGTCCCCCTCGTGTCCCCGAAATGACGCAGAAACAAAGAGATGCAGATCAATTTACCTCAAATTACCTTACACCTTATCGCTAATCAATTTCACGCATCTCACGAAACTTTTCAGACAAGGTCATGTCAGGTCAAGGATTCAGGTTCACACGACTCAACCTTAAAACCCAAAATAATGAGTTGGAAGCGGGGTCAAAGGAACATCTTGTGAATCGATCAGTTTCAAACTTCCATAATATGATAAAGTCATTAACACGCGCACTGGAGGGGGCCTCGTGGCCACATTTAACAGAATTTATAACGCGTCGATTGGCGAAGACTTTTTGAAAATCGGCCGAAAATTTTTTGTCTTATAGGCTTTCAAAGTCAGACCTGCATTTTGAGATCGCCGTAAGCGCGCGGTCGGACCAGTTAGCTTGCATTGAAGACCGAGTGGTGACGTCATAACGTCATATAAGCGGACTATATGTCAAGGTCACTTTACATTAAAGTCAAGGTCAAGGTCAAAGGTCACAGGTCAAGGTCATATCTGCACTTTCAAGGTCACTGACCACTGTGCGTCCGGCCAAATGACGTTACCCCGTCTGACATATATTATGCTATGACGTCATCGGTAGGGTACCCCAATACAAAGGTCAAGGTCAAAGATCAAGGTCAAAGGTCATTGGGAAAGGTCTATCCTCATTTCCCGCCAAACAGTGGCTACAGTGTTAGTCAAAGTGTAAACAATAAGTAGTATACCATATGGCGACCTTAAAGGTCAATGACCTTGAATGACCTTGACCCAAAAGTTTTGGGGAAGCCTCTTTGAGACCTCTTCTCTATGAACCTTGTCCGCCTTTAGCTTATTCCCGCCATTTTCCTGCATAATCACAGCATTTACCAATCGATCCCAGCATGGCCAATATTTGACCTTTACCACCTCGTTTGACCTTGAAGATATTGACCTAGGTCAATGAAAATTGGTCATCATGTCGATCACCATAGCTCCCACCCACCTATCAAGTGGCGTTTTTCTAACCCTCTTAGTTTCCGAGATCTTAGGGGGCCTACCAGGCCCCCCTCCAGTGCGCGTTAGTGCCAGACCCCCCTCCAGTGCGGGTGTTAAGGCCTACAAATCTGCTATCTCGAAAGCTTCATGTTTTTTACCTAAGATAAGATTACATTTTCGGCCACATCATTTTAGTCTATGGTGAAAAAATGGGAAGGGCTAGTTTCCAATAAAAACTGGATAAATCAACTTGAAAGTCCTCATACAATGTATTGATACCACGGTCTTGATCTTACAGCTGATTTTTTGGCCATCTAACCTCTCAAAGGTCATGCCAGTTCTCATTAGCATACAGTGATTTTTTTAGCTATAACTTCGCACTGAATTGAGATAAAGCTTCCGTTTTTACAGTATTGTTATATTGTGCTTATTTTGTCACGGGGAGTCGGTTGATATGCAACAGGATTATACCAGTTCACTGTGTGACTCTTACCTATCTCGATATCAGGTTATTTTCACCATTTGACCTAGCAATGTTATATCATATATATATATATATATATATATATATATATATATATATAATTTGATTTGCAACGATGAGAGGACTCCAATGATGTCTAAATATTTTCTCTAGCTCCACTGAGTAAGAACATATTGGGGAAATGTACACTGCCCTAATGTAAGCCTATGCAAGCTTCCTTGACCTCTTCTGAACTCAATATTGATCCGACATAAAAATATCAGGGATAATATATATTCGTCTCGTCAAGAGCTTGTCCGTAATTACATGTTCGTAATCTGTCTTTCGCTTTTCTGGGAAATGAGATACAGAGGGTGGGGGCGAACTACGCCCCCCAGCGGGGCGAGTCATGCCAGGGATACTAGCGAGGCGCGTGTTAAACTCCACGACTTCTCTTGTGTTTGACGGCATTTAACTATAAAAAGATGATCACCTCTAACACTATCATTTTCCAGTGTTAAAACCAACACATTTCTAGCCTTTTCCCCCAACTTCGTTTGCGAAAACTGCGAAGTCGGCTAGGGTGAGAGTGGCATCTGCAAATCCCCAGGCGTTGACCATTGGCAGACGTGCAGTTGCCTACATGAATAAGCCCAGTGTCATGAATAAAACATAGCAGTAGCCTCCCTGGCCATGACACCATCCCTGCGAATAGCAGAGCTGAGTTCGAGCGCTGCAAAAATCCATTGAAACCTGCCTCAATCGTTTTACAGATGAAGTCTCTGGCGCATTTTTCACCAGTCTCGATCACTTTTGCACGTGGAGACACGCTAACCCGTTCTATGATATTTAGTCAGAATACGTTCACGGTTAGGCCTCTGGCTTCTGCCGAACATTTATATTGTAAGTCTCCAAAGCTGCCAGCCAGCGGTGATATAATTCCTTCTAATAAAAATAGCAGTGTGTACTTTTATTGGGCTCTTACAGGGACAAATTGTTATGTTGATCACGAAAAGCACTGCATTATAACCTATTACTAATGATAAACTGAAATAAGCACGCCTAATCCAAGCTTCAGTTCTTTATCCTGATAACCTGTACCCATCACAGGATTTGGAGTGAATCTGAGTCTTCCGGTGTACAAGTTTAGGTCAAACGTCATTCTTTCTAAAAAAACACAATTTTGGTGACCGCACTTTTGACTCAGTGTTAATTCGGCAACGTTGGATGAGTTATTGTGCATATTACTTCAATTAAACTGGAAAAAGCCAATTATTTGTCAAATCAGACACGTTTTTGTTAAGGGTAATCTTTTAAAGAGGTCTCGTAAGACTGATTCGCTTATTTTGGAAACGTGGAAATAAGAGGTTTTGTAGACCGGAAATTCGAATACCCCGTTTTGAGCCCAGGCTTAGGAGGAATTACCCAAAACTGAAAATAAAGCCTTGCGAATTCCGGCTTACTATTTCTGCAAGTACAAAAACTTTATGACATCAGGTTCAGAACAACAAACCATAAGAAACGACCATTCAAACTACGTGAAATTGTTAATGCAGAAAACCCACCAAAACAGAGGCAAAGCATCGTTGATGCGGATCTAAAACTCTTCAGTAATCCCTAAAGCTCCTCCAGAAGAGGGAACAACCACTGCTTCACTCCAATCACGACCCTGGTGGTGTAGATCGCTGATTTCACGCTGCATTTGTCACGCAAGTATGGCTCTTGGTGTGGAATTAAAACTGACCCCATTCCCAGCAGGGGTATCAATTCGATAGGATTGAATTGAAAATCATCACATTGTGGGTGAACACTCCAGTCCCCACTATAGAGAGATTCTTAAACCGAGTACACTGTGGCGGATGCCTCCTTACCGCAATAAGCGTCGCTTGGCTGAATTTTCTGTGTCCATCTTTCATGAGGCGTGGCTATCTTTGGCCTTGTCAGCGAAGGTACATTGGAGGTTCCACATACTTATCATGGGTAGTGAAGTATGTTGGCACCAATTATTGACCACAAAAGTATTGTACCGCCGCATTACATACACATTTATTTATATATTTGTTCTGCATCGCGGTGATGATGAAAAGGGTGTCAATCGGGATAATAGACAATGAAGACTTCTTTTACATCATGCTCCGCTGATGACCAGTAATCTGTAGCCGATAGGGATGCAGTGGCGTTGGGAAAGCGCGCTCGTCTTGCAAGCTGCGGACTCGGGTTCAAATCCCGGACAGGTATTCTGCATAAGTCTTCACACGCGCCCCGCTGGGGGCGAAATTCCTCCCCCTCCTGGTTTTCCCCGGATGGCTCAAAAACGAAGAAACGCAGAACAACGAAACTTACAGTATTTTATCCCTGATCAATTTTACACACCTGACCAAAATTTTTAGTTAAGGTCATGTCAGGTCAAGGAGCTATTCAAGGTCAAGTGACCCGACCTCAAAACCTAAAATCACGAGTTTGAAGCGGTGCCCAGGAAACATCAGCAAACCGATCAGTTTGAAACGTCTACAATATGATAAGGTCATTAGGGTCTACAAATCTCGGAATTATGATACTGTTCCCCTAAGGTGGGGTCAATTTTTTTGGTCACCCCATTATAAGTATATGGTGCAAAATAGAATAGTCTCGTTTTCGGTACATACTGAATAGATAGTCTATTCTTGCTACGATGTTGACCATAAAGTTGAGTTTTTGAGCATCTGACCTCTCAAAGGTCATGTCAGGTCACGGGAGCTTACAGTGATTGTTTTGCCAATATGTTCTCACTGAATTGCGATAAAGCTCCTATTTTACTTGTATTGTGCTTATATTGTCACAGGGAGTCGATTGATATGCAACATGACCATACCAGGTCACTCTGTGACCTTGACCTAGCTCGAGGTCAGATCATTCTCACTATTTAACCTAGCAAGGTCATATTATACATCATTCGATTTGCCGCGATTAGGGGAATCCAATGATGTATACAGATTTGCTCCAGCTCCCCTGAGGGCAGATCTAAAGAGAGAAACGTACACTGCTCTGTTGTAAGCCTATGGAACCTTCTTTGACCTATGCTGACCTCAATATTGACCTGAAAGAAAAATTCTTCGTATAAAATCTATTTGTCTCGTCAAGAGCTTTCGAACGCCGCCCGTAATTTTCCTTTAGCTTTCGTGGGGACTGAGATACGGAGGGGGCGAAATACGCCCCCAACGGGGCGCGTCATGCCAGGGACCCCAGCGGGGCGCGTGTTAAAGGCAATGTAGCACATGGTTCGAATCCAGGAATTTAGTGTAATTAGGGTATTTTTAGCTGACAATCATGAAAACGTCCATGATTTCTCTGAAAAATGTACAATCAGCTCAACATTTTGATCTTTAAAATGCTCCTCAGGGTGAAAAACAAACCTCTGCCTGTAGATGACGTCATGATCTGGTAACTACTACCATATTCAATAGACTTCAAGGGCTTCAATTGGCTGATTACTCACCGTGACGTCAGCGCTGTCGTCGCATCAACAGCTGAAAACTTGGGCCGCCTGGCTGGGGTACATTTGGGGTACACTTCAGGTAGGTTTTTAGCCTTTCGCCACGAAATTTTGAGTTTCTAGACAAATGATATATACTAGGTACTGGGTTTTCCGGCATGCTTTACAATTTGGCTATCTCAGTTAAAATCACGTTATAAAAGTGCCACATTTCCTTTCAATACCTTTCCAACAAGGTAAGAGTTGGCAATGCCATGTAACCTTAGCAGTCGGTGTGTCGAGAATTCCAAGGCAAACAGCTTGAGAAGATGATGGGACGCTGCACAGGTCAAAACCGCTCAAAATAATAGCGAATCTACTTATCCGCCTGCAGAACAAGACTCATGCACAACATTGCAGTTAAAATTTCCCACAGCTACACAGACACAGATAAGACTAGCCAATTTCATAGACTAGGCAATTTCACAGACTAGACAATTTCAACAGTTATCGTTTATCATTTTTGCAGCAAAGTCCCAACACTGAGTCTTGAATCTCCACAGGCGCAGTGGTAAGAACGACAATACCCCTTAACACGTGCCCCTTGGTGGGGGGAGAAATTCACCCCCTCCTGTTTTTTTCTAAATAACGCAGAAAAACGTAAGTTACACTACCTTCTACCTAAACGATTTCATGCACCTGACAATTGTTTAAGGATGGTTCACGTCAAGTCAAGGTTCTATTCAAGGTCAAGCGACCCAGCCTCAAACTTAAATAACGAGTTTAAAGAGTTACCAACGGAACATCTTCCAACCGACCAATTCTCAGGCTTCATAATATGATGAAGTCATCAGGGTCTACAAATATGCATGCTATCTCAAAATGTTCTTATTATAAATTTAAGATGGGTTAAATTTTTCGTCACCCTCTTATGCTTAAAACATAAAGGGCTATTTTCAGTAAATTCTGGATATATTAACTTCGAAGTCCCTTACCATGTACTTTTACCACGATTTTGACCATTATTTTGAGTCTTTGAACATTTGACCTCTCAAAGATCAAGTGAGGTCACAAAACCATCTAGTGATTATTTTGTCAATAATTTCGCACTGAATCGGGATAGAGCTTCCACTTTGCGTCCATTGTGCTTATATTGTCATAGAAAATCGATTGGCATGCAGCTTGAATATATAGAGTCCTCATGTGACGCTGACCGTGCGTGAGGTAAGATCATTTCCCCATTTGACCCAGCATGGTCACATTATACATCATTCGATTCACCACGATGAAATGACTACAATGATGCCTATATAATTTGATATGTAAAATTGACTGGTTAGGCAGAAGAGCACAGGCTAGAAGACTGAAAAGGTGGGACAAAGCCCTAAAAATCTTCAATATTTTATCAATTGTTCTAATGACGTTGACTGACAAGAAAAGAACTAAAAATGCCCCCTGGCCTACCCATTGCTTCGGACATTCCTACAATTATGCCGAAAAATATGAAGCAGGATGCCAGATGGCAGACAGTGCAGGATAGGGCAGAGAAATGAGATCAGATCGCTGGTGGGCAGACATATAGGTCGGAGAAAGACGGACAAAAGAAGGAGCACAGGATCCTGGTGCAATGGAGTGGGCAGTGCACTGGAGCCGGTGAAGTAAGACAAGACGAGAGGAAAGGGCGCTGGTGGGTAGACAGGCGGGACGAACGGGACAGACAATTACGGAGAGGGAGGGGGCCTGATGGGCAGTCAGATGGGGACAAGAAAGACAGATTGTGGGCTGCAAGATAAGTTTATTGATGACTTTAATAAGTCATCGATCCGAAAAGCAGAACTTGCAATAACTTGGACAATGTTTATAAAAATCTGAGATATGATCCACGACGTAGGTACTTGATTAAAACTTAGCGACGCAAGCCTGTCACGAAAGTGTGAGTTTACGCAAATAGTTTTTTTGCGTAAAATATTTATCAAAATATATATCACCCTTGAGGTATTATAAATACCCTCTCGAATGTCCTCCTCATCTTACTTATCTTTTTGGGCTAAGAATTTCAATATATATACGAATGGCCGTCACCATAATAAAGCCAAGGTTGTAAGCTCCCCAACCAAGTGATAAATTGACTAGTGCCCTCAGGCGAGGAGAGGTCACGTTAGCGCTGACAAAGGTCACGCGAATGCCCTGAGGCGCAGCGGGTGACCACTGCACACGCAGGCGATAATAATGCTCGAGGCCAGAGCTGTTGCTAAATATAAGTTACTGCCCAGCTAGGTGTAACATATTTACATGGGTAGCGATAATTTTCATTGAATATCTGACAACATACTTGTCGAACGTGATAAAAAACTGGTTGAAGGTTTATATTTTCTCTCAAAGTTGTATCTAAATATGTGGACCAACAGCATCTTCAGACACTTAAAGGACTCCGATAACAACGGGCTGCATATAAGGAATAATTAATTGTCTTTGCTAGCACATATATTACATTTGTCTATCTATATACTCTCTTCTATCATGGGTCCATGAAGATGGCTCCTACATTTGGTGTAAGAACACTTAACGATAAAATAACCCAACAATTTTCTGTTTTCACTTCTACGAGCCAGTGACTGTTGTAGTAACTGGCTGAATTCAATGCTAGCCTCTCAAGAGCCCAGTACACAAAAATACGACTCACTTCATTACATTGTATTTGGGACACCAAACTACGTGGGCAATAGTAAGACCTCAAATAACTTGACACTTAAGTTATAGAATATAACACATATTCTGTGGTTTTGCACCGCACATCTCTGACACTGTCACAAAGCACCATGCTCTACGCAGATTAAACGTACTGTCACAATTTCAGTTCCATGCGGCAGGTTTTCAATTACACCAATGGCTTATTCAAGTGC